>CM042137.1:137679343-137716843 GCA_023376005.1 Doryteuthis pealeii | reverse complement strand
TGTAAAAATTTCCAGTCGCAATACTTCCATTACTTACTGAGATATAGATATTTGCATCGGGTAGAACTAGGTAGGTAGTGTCTGACTCATGTACGTCCTTATATATATACATACATATATATATATATATATATATATATATATTGTTGTACCGGCCATTCCTACAGTGGAGAATATACACCGGTTCTCACTATAAATAGTGAGACACCGAGTGAAAAGGTTGTACTGTTACCGTTAACGGCAAGCTAGCCGTTGCTGTACCATTATTGTAAATACACTTGTCTTATTTTACCCTACCTCGACTTGACTTCTTTTTTACTGTTGTATTAACATTACAACATATATATATATATATATAAGACGAAGCTGTGGGCATTTCACATAGCGCTAATACCCTTGGGAAAGGTATGAATCCATATATTCTCCCTCCAGCTATGGGTTAAATAGTATGGCAGACTGGACCCTTCAGCCTTGGGTAGGTAACCAGTCTAGGAGTGGAATAACTCTGAATTCAAAATTCCCTCCAGCTATGGGTTAAATAGTAGGGCAGACTGGGCCCTTCAACCTTGGGTAGGTAACCAGTCTAGGAGAGGGATAACTATGAATTCAAAATTCCTGGGGTCGGTCGTTGATTGGGTTTGTGGCAACCCTTGATGCACCAATTCTTTCCTATCGACTGTGCCAAAAGGTGTGGATGGTCCAACACAAGCCTTCACCACTATAAACAAATCACTGTGTGGGTGTTCATTGTGTGTGTGAACCCTCATGCATCGAAAATCGACGAGAGAGTCCATTATATATATATATATATATATATATATAATCCAAAAGTCCAGAGAAGAAATCTTCCTTACGACATAGGATTTTTTTAAAAACAACTTGTCACACGTTGAGAGCTCAATGTGTGCTCTTATTGTTAGAGTCACAGAGCAAATTTATAATTAAAGAAATAACAAAAGACTTAGAGATTTTGCATTATAGACTATTTCGGGGAGCTTAAACAAAATGTCTAATTCTCCCGACTCACCAGATGCGAATGATGAATTCTTTATTACTTTTGAAAACAGATTTTTTTTTTCATCTGATGAGTCGGGAGAATTAGACATTTTGTCTAAGTTCCCCAAAATAGTCTATTTCGTTGCGTAACTGTTATTTTTGTAAGAAATGAACTCAGCGATCCGAGTTAAAAATCCTCGACACCTTTCGAACTACTCTCCCCACGCCAGCAATGGGTAAATAATAGAACAGAATTAACTGTTTAAAATTCTTCTTATGGCAACCGGTGTAGGAGAAGGAAAGCTCTGACTCCAAACCAATCGTACTCTGAATATTCTGAATTCCAACCAGTTAAACTTAAGCATAGAAATTGACCTTGTATCTCATCGTGCTCATAGCGGAAGCGTTTAGAAAAATATACATTATTCCGGCATTGGTAGACATATCGTTTAACACCACGAGGTCCGCACGGTATTGTTTGCTTGCAATAAATAAATAAATACATACAAATGTAAAATTTTGATAATTATTGAGAGCTTTCGTAGCATCATGAAGTGAAAAAAATTCAAAGTTGTACCATCGTGAACCGCAGAGCATGAGAGAACCTATTAAATTTGACACTTCTTTTTTGGCGACATTTGAGACTTTGCTTCCCCCAGGAACCAAAGTCAGTTCATACTGAGAAAGCAAGAAGCCACTTGGTATATTGGTTAAATTTTAGATCAATATTCATATAACGTCGTGTTTACCAACGGACGTGTTCATAGCTCTCTGTGAGATAAAAACAACAAAGATCAACGACAACCACACACACACACACACACACACACACACACACACAACCCCCTAAAACAACACACACACATACACACACACACACACACACACACAACCCCCTAAAAAACAACAAAAACAACCACACGCACACACACACACACACTCACACACACACAACACACACACACACACACACACACACACCAACAACCCTAAAAACACAAACACACACAACCAACACAACACACACACACACACACACACACACACACACACACACAAACAAAAAAAACCAAAAAACAAAACAAAAGCAAAACAAACAAAAAAGAAACAGCAACAAAAAATTCTATCAATTCTTTTATCTGATATATAGCTCAGCTGCATGTGATCTATATTATAAAAACTGCTCTGTACGTGATATGAGTGTATTGGGCTGGAAACTTTGAACTGGCACAAAATCAGAGCCAGTGCAATAATTTGAGCCCACGGTGAAAAAAGTTTTTCCCTTGTTGAAAGAAACCTGGATTTTAGAAGTACAACATAAAGCACGGGTCACAATTATTGGAAATTTCGGTACATAATGTAAGATATCTCCTGAAGAAGAACAACAACAAAAAACAAATCTCCTGAAACGTCTTCAGTCTATTGACAACTCATGGTTAATAAAGCACAGAAAATATTAAAACTACAAAATCAGGGATGGCTGAAAATATATTCAAAGCAAGGAGAAACTATCTGTCCTTGTGGGATGAAGTGAAGATATTAGATAGGGAAGAAGATGGAGAAGAAGAAGTCTCAAAGAATCAGCGCATATGTTAGGCTATAGTGACCTCTTGAGTAGACCAAGTATAGAGATGAACACAATATGGGAATTAATAAGAGTAAAAAGGCTAGAATAGATTATCATTAGAAAAAAAATTGCAATATGAGTAAAGTTAAAAAATCTAATAATGTAAAATATCTACCGAAAAAATTATAACAACAAAATAACGTATCTAGTGAAATGGTTTCGGTCTATTGAGAACAAGTGTTTGATAAATAACAGCAAATGATAAAACAAGTTGGTTATTTCCTATAACTCCAACATAAACAAAGGGGAACCACTCTTGACTGATAAAATATTTATTTATTTATGGATCAACTAGAGAAAAAGAAGACGGGGTTAGGGTCCTGGGTTAGGGTTCAGGGTTAGGGTTAGGGTTAGTTTAATGGGAAAATAAATAAATAATTGATAGGGTCAAGAGTGGTTCCCCTTTGTTTATGTTGGAGTTATAGGAAATAACCAACAAGTTTATATCATCCTTATAATAAGGTCGCGCTGACAGCATGGATGACCATGACCCTCTCTCTCTCTCTCTCTCTCTCTCTCTCTCTCTCTCTCTCTCGTTATTTATACATATTTAATCTTTTACCCCTTCCTCAACGAAAGAGTCAATATCATCTCACACTGCCGTTACAATGGGAACTCTATGAGTTAATATAGTCTAGTAGATTACTAACCAGCACGGATTCTCTCTCTCTCTCTCTCTCTCTCTCTCTCTCTCTCTCTCTCGGAGTGGTAATACCTGTTAGGACCCCATCTATAGATTAAATAGAAAAAAGTGAGTTTAAAAAATCTAGAATGAATAAAACAAAAATCTCTACGGTATAAAATATCCCGTCAAGGGTTTGATATGCCGTAAAATCCAACCAATCAAAAACAAGATCTAGCATTAAATAACCCACAAGTGAATTGTATGCTGTTAAACACCAACCAACCTTCCTCATCGAAACTGTCAATATCATCACACACTGCCGTTACAACGGGAAACTATGGTTAACATTGTACCTTGTAGATTACTAAACAACAAGGATCTCTCTCTCTCTCTCTCTCCTCTCTCTCTCTCTCTCTCTCTCTCTCTCTCTCTCTCTCTCTCGTTATTTTATACATATTTAATCTTTTACTCCTTCTCAACGAAAGTTTCAACATCATCTCACACTGCCGTTACAATGGGAACACTACGGGTTAATATAGTCTAATAGATTACTAACCAGCACGAATTCTCTATCTCTCTCTCTCTCTCTCTCTCTCTCTAACACACACACACACACACAACACACCACACACACCACACACACACACACACCACACATCCGTATCGATCATCGGTCCTGGCAGGCCTTTTGTATGACATCATTAATTATCTCAGAGCTGATCAATGCGTATTTTTTGATAGTCGTCCTACACTACTGTGTCCATGTGTAGGTGTCAACAGAAGAACGTCTTTTGCTTTTCCTGAAGTGCCGAGCATGTCTTGTTTGTCTTACTTGGATAATTTGTGTGATAGGAGTTAAGCATTTTATTTTGGGTGCTTCATCAAGCATTATCAGATTTCATGGTTAACGCTAGAATTACTACGAACACTGATCCGTTTAGTGTATTTACCACATTTTTTAATGTCATAATTTTTGCTAGCGAAATGAATTTTGTTCTCTTTTCTTAAGGATTATATAGAGTACAATCCTATATTTCATACCCAAATACTATATTTCAATCCTATATTTCATACCCATTTCCGAAACCTAAAGAAAAGAAATTAAAACAAACAACACGAATTTCTTGTCGGACTCGGGAACCTTCTTTTCGAACTCGGGAACTTTCTTGTCGTAATCGGGAGCCATCACGGAAGTTTGAACCTAACCCTTTATTTACTCCACGGGGGTATCCTGTTCTCATTTCGCTAACCATAGCTGGGGTAGGAGTTGTGTTAATTATTTTTCTATGTTACTGCCTCTACTCAGGATTGAACCCGGAATCCAGAGATAACTGTCACTTAGAACTGTCTTAACCTAACTACCTTATCCACTAGGCCATGTGTCCAATGAATAAGCCCGGAGGGCATATCGGCCGAAACGTTGTACAAATAACAATGAAGATGGGGACAATAGTCCGAATAACGTAGATAATACTAATCATCAAGCCTCATCTCAAACATTCAGAGAAAAAACAACACGAACACAATCCTTTTTCCAAACTTAAGTAAAAGTGATTAAAAGACATTTTTACATTAGTCAAAGTTTCATTGGTCGAATCATGGTGTTGCCTTCTACTACGTCCGCGCTTTTGCGCCCAAAAAATTAATTACCATCCGATTCTATTTGGTAATTATAAAAGACAGAGAAGAAATAAACATGCACACAGAATTAATCTTGCTGTCAGATAGGACACACGTCCGACAACAACAAATAAACAGATGTCTGAGGGGACGGTTCACCAACACCAAAACAAACACGGCACCTTCTGAATCACAGCTGACTACTAGAATTTACCATTCACTCGTACTACCTCGTTCAACATCAGAAATCGGTTTCACACTTAGTATCATTCACCAAATCTTTAATCTTCCATTGTGTCAATTCTAATTCTACATACATATTTTACATTGTAAACATTACACTCCTCCTATCGAACTTTGACGACTGCATAAACATTTCACATTACACATTTCTTAACAAACTCTTCCACAACATATATACACATCTTTTTCTGTTTCAACATTCACATTTTGTTGTTATTGCAAAATTATTCTGTGAATAAATTTATCTGTTATCATATAATTATATGTATTTGTTTTATCATTTCTCCGTATTTTCTACCTAAACTGTGTCTTGTTATTTTATTCATCATTTAAATATTATTTGTGGAGTAGTTTCACGCAACCCTGACGTCTATAATTATGCAATTGAAGAAGGAGAGAGGGCGAATACATCGATTGAAGCATTGTGTTAATAGTGTAGGGTTCAAAAGGTAATAAAGTTAATTATTGTTGGTTGTTTGGCTCAGAGGCCTCCCAACGTGAGTACACATATGAACAAACAATATCTCGACAAGGGTGTTAAAAATAACAATGCACTTTAATATATAAGCACGGGGAGAATATACATATAACAGAAATACAAATAAGACATAATAAAGAACACATTCATGAATAGAGGTATAATAAGAAAGTATACAAGAGGTGCATAAATATACATATAGAAGTTATAGAGAGTCCATAAAGCAATGTCACTTACTAACGTTGTGTTGGGGGCTGAATAAATGTCTAACCCATAGTTGTTGGTGGAGTCCCGGAGACAAAAGAGGATTCAAAACTGGCACTTCTCTGTTTAAATAGTCAGGGCGCCTAGCGGTCAAGACCAGAAACACAAGGGAAGATAACTCTTCCAGCCAAACAAGGGCAGACAATCCCACAATAGTATAATCAACACGAAAAAAGAGTTCGATTGTTCGATGAAAAAATATATGAATAAAAGAATTAGTTTCGTCGTGAGATTTTGTTTTCTAATAAAATAAATACGAATAAAATAGATACTGCGTGATTATATCTGTGTATCACATTTTTCAACTTTAATTCTAGAGGCTGTAGTCCAATATATCATACCATTTTCCACTTCATGAGCAGATTAAAAACATTCCGGGCCGAATCCGGACCCGAAATCCTGAAACTTTGGATTTCTAAGTTTTAATTAGTGCGATTGTTTATTACTTGATTTTTGGCGACGAATTTTTTTAAAGATTATAATTTTTATTACTTGGAAATAAATTTGGGAATAATCAAAATTAATTGCAAAATTCCGCGAAAGTCGCCAAAGAAATAGGAATAATTGTTTGTACGGAAAGTAATGACATAAGAACATTAAATTGTCTTTAAATTAAGTGTCATTGTTGGATCGAAGACATAAATAAGAACCTTCCATGTGAGTTAGCTTAATTGCCCCCAATAAGACAGCTTTTAAGCTATTTCCTAATAATGACGATAATATTTTTGTCAATTGAATTTTAACATTTGAGTGGGTTTTTATTCTGGCTTCCATATAATGTTCCACATATTCTAAAATAATTCGGTGTTGTTTCAAAGCAGAGAGAGGAAAAAAACAAAAACCCAAAACAAAACAAAAAAACAAAACAAAAAAACAATAAAGATCTTGGTGCGTCAAGTAAAATTAAGAAAGAAATTAAAGAAGAAACTTGTAATAAAACAATAACAACAATCTGTCCAAGTGGAAATATATCATGACAGCAGCCCGTGTGTCTGGTGTGAGTGTGAAAAATTTTGAGCAAAAAACAACAAAAGAAACCTAACTGCAGCTGACAAATATTTCATGTTTTCTTTTTTTTAAATTTTCTTTTAGTTTTTTAAAAACATTTTGAGAATAAAAAATTCTGTTTAATATTTCAAATGGTAGAATTGTGCCGAGGAAAATTTAACAAATTCTTCCGTGAGAAAGAACACAAATACGACTCAAAATTCAGAAGCCCAAAATATATGTTCAAGAACCTAGGAAGAATTAGCCGTTTAGTAAGATGTCATAAAACAAGAGACTCAACAAATTAGCTATTTGACCAAATGTCCTAAGGCAAGAGCCTAGACAAATTAGACATTTCGTAAGATGTAAAAGACCAGACACTCGATGAATTATTTTTTTTTATCAGATCTCATCAGACAAGCCTCTAGATAAGTGGTTTTCAACCTGACTTTATATGGATATTCGGGGATGATATAAACCCCGTGCTTTTTCCGTGCCGCTGTAACTGACTTTTAGTGTATTTCTATAATGTAGTTTGTTTGAATAATGGAAGGGTCTATTAGTTTTATGTTTTTACTATGTTAGTTTTAAAATTTTCATTGTATGGTGGATTGAACCAAATCACTTTTCTATTGCTAATTGCATTTTGTTTTATTTTGGTCTGCAATGAGTTTACGTTTTTAATGCTGTTTCGTGGTTTTCTTCGGCTTTATTGGTGATGGCTTCGTTTAATGAATTGTGTGATAATCTGTGACTGATGGATTGCGGGATTATTTTACCATATATAAACCATTACACAATACACGCTATTGATCATAAAACATGTACATATTTTTGTCTCATCTTGTGAATCTCTATTTGTCCGTGTCTGTGTGTCTCTTTGTGGATGCACATATAAGGTTTTAAGAGTTAATTAGTTTAACCCAAAAATGACAGTTTTCAATGGAATATCTTACGGTCTTCTGCAACTTGTCTTATCTTTCCACGTATCATTATTAAGTATTGGATTCTTTCACGAAAGTTACAAATAAGATACCCAGGAATTATATGGATATATATAATTAAGAGATACTCCAGATAAACTGCGTATCTGCTGTCTATTGGGCATGACCGAATTTACAAGGTTGAAAGCGAAACAGCTGCTATCTTTGTTAAACGTCTCCTCATGTACCACACAACGTATATATATATATATATATATATATATATATATATATATATATATATATGGCATTTGTAAGTCTGCGTGTGTGTCTATGTGTGTTTATGTATGTGTGTCTGTCGAACAATGTCTTAGTATCATTCCAGGTTTGGCCTACCCTATGTTTTTCATTTTTAATTCTGTTTTTATATTAGACAGTCCTTAGTAGTTTGTGTGCTAATATATATATATATATATATATATAGGGAGAGAGAGAGAGATAGATAGATAGAGAGGAGAGAGAGAGAGAGAGAGAAGAGAGAGGAGAGAGAGGAGAGAAGAGAGGACTAATAGATTACTAATTACCTCAAGTGAACATTGGAAAGTATAATATCATATTTTTTTGTTTATTTTTCAAATGGCATATCACTTCTTATGGGTTATTTAAAGCCAAAATATGATTCATTTGTAAATGTTTGACTAACCATAACAATATTTTCAATTTTCAATTGCATTTAAAAAATACACTCCAATTCGTTTATCCGTATAGAACCACACATTACCTGGTTCGATACCTGCTCTCGACAACTGAGCGTATGAATAGCATGGCTTGGATCTGTGCGGTAAATAGAGAGCTGATAGTAAGTGTTGCGTTCAACATCAGAAGCAAAAAAACAAAAACAATCTACCTGGTATAGCGCTTGTGAAAAGTGGATAGACTTCCTCGCAGTCCGGCTGATAGCAACAATAGGCCTCTCCGCCCACACTACTATATATCAGCTATTCCTATCTAATCTATTAATAATAGTATTCGCTTTCGGTTTTTGTCTATACAAAAACAACGTCACTGCTTACGTCACATTACCCAAAATTGTCATAACATATATACACTAAAAATTTGAACATGCAACATTAGACAGTCCTCATTGTTTTTTTTAAACAAGTTTTAATAAATACAATGACTGATATTATATATCTATATATAGTTTGTTTTATTTTAATACATATTTAAAGTTTACATTTCAAATTGTTTTATTTTTTAATCCTTTAATGAATTTGATTATTTTACTTACTTAGGGTACAAACTCGCTGACATTGAATTTCTAACTCCCACCCCTCAGGCAATATGTTTCAAAAATGGAAACGGAGTGTTTTTTATTTTGATAATACAAATAATTTTTGTCGTTGTTTTGGTTTACATCCTATCAGTATCGGATCTTTTAAAGGCGAATTAAGTAATTTTGATTTTAAGATTTTTACTGTACCTGCTGTTGCTTAAATGGTCACCTATCTAAATGTTGGACAGGCTCCCATCGCTGATTATCTTCAGTGATCTAGCAGGAACTATTGCTTTCAACATGACTTGACCGCAAGCTTACAAATAATTTGTACTCAGTTAAATGGTTTGAAGTATTCCTATCTAACATTAATAATTCTGTCCGATAATAATAATTTGTTTCCACACACGTACATGTTTTCACATATTCTAATCGAATACGAATACTTTTCAAATGGATCTATATGACCCATATATATATTTACCAACCCCTCCGCACGAGCAGGATGTGACACAAGGTCAATTTATTAAGTGGAGCACAACAGGTTTGAATTCAGAGTTTTCCTTCTCCTAGGACCGGTTGCCTAACCAAGGTTAAAGAGCCCAGTCTGCCCTACTATTTACCCATAGCTGGAGGGAGAGTAGGATTCATACCTTTCCCAAGAATATTAGCGCTAAGTGAAATGCAATTACCAAGTCCAGGATTTGAACTCGGGGCGACGAGTCCATTTCCCATGACTTTAACCATTACACCACGCACTTCCTTCCTATTTGACCCATAGATGACTCAGAGTAGACTTGGGAATAAATTGCAACAAATAAATACTCAGCATTCTCAAGGCTCCAGCAATGGGCCTCACCAACGGATGCAGGTTAGATTGAGACCTAACATTTTGTTGGTTGGTTGGTTGGTTGGATTTTATGCCATGTCAACCCTTGTTGGGTTATCTTATGCCGAAGACGTTTTTTGTTTTATTCATTCTTGTTGGGTATTCAATTATATCAAAACTCTTTTTTTTCAAAAAAATTTTCAAACTCATTTTTTTATCCATTTAAATTAAAGATAGAACCCTAACAGGAATTAAACTCCAGGGCAGAGTGGACCTGGGATTAATCGTTGCTCCACACTCCCCAGAGCTCCAGAGCGGTTTAACGTCATACCCAGGATATTAAGATCCTGAGCCACCGCCTTCTAGCACATATATGAGAAAAATGTTTGGGGGTTTGCCTTAAGAGCATTAAGGTCGGGACAATCATATAGGTGCTAGGGCTTGACGTGACCAGCTGATTGATCAGAGTGGGTGTTGCATGACATGGACTGCTCAGTAACCAGGATTCCGTTCTTAAGCATCCCAGGTCACCATATAACAGGCAAACCCATTGGATGGAGGATGACTAACCTTCGGCACAGTCAGCCTATTCTACAGCCTCAGTTAAGAATGCTGGTAAAATTTTGAGTTTTATCAGATGTGTTTTTCACACTATGCCAGGAATATTTAGTTTGTGGTGTCAACGATCTTATTTTGATATTTTTGCGCTAGAAGGAAAAAAGATAACATTCAATAACTCATTTCCTGTTGTCTTAGATAAACATTCTATACATTTAAAATCGGATGTTTGAAGCAACTCGTTGGTATTGCTCGTTATAAACTGGTTGTTAACCACGATTGAAATTAAATGTTAATATCTTCTCCAGTTTTTACGTCAGACTCATTGGTATACAGTCAACAGGGAAAGACATGAAAAACAGAAATACAATTCTAGCATTATATATATATATATATATATATATATATATATATATATATATATATACTTATTACGTTAAAAAGATATTATTCATTAAAAAAATGAACATTAAAATATACTATAGCCCATAATTCATTACATTCTATTTATTAGGTTTTGATACAATATAGTACTATTTTTCTTAAACGCAACAAAAATATTAGCGTGTTTCTTGGGGGTGTTGTGGGGCTGGAACAGATTAATGACATTTCAATTTATTTTAATGGGGAAAATTGAATTGATATACGTGGAAATAGAATTTTGAGTGGAACGAATTAAAGTCATAAATTGAGGTACCCCAGTACACAGAAAATTAATTTTTATTAATATATATATGAATATAGATAAAAGTTTTTTTCGTATTATTTGTATTATTCGGACAGTTGTTCACTCTTTATTGTTATATACACAATGTTTCGGTCGATGTGCCCTCCGGGATTCTTCAGGTGTTTCTTGTCGAATTCGGGAAGCTATTGAAGTCAGGAACCTTCAGTCGAACTCGGGAACCTTTAGAAGTCAGGAATCTTTTCTTCGAACTCAGGAACCTTCTGGTCGAACTTGGGAAACTTCATGTCTTAATCATTCATGCCTTCACGGAACTTCGCATTGAACCCTTTATTCAATCCACGAGGGTAGACTATTCTCATTCAGTTAACCATGACCGGATACAAGTATTAAGCTATGTTCATTATTCTATGTTATTATCGTCCTTGGACAGATAAGAGGTTTATTTTTAGTTTTTTAAATCTCGGACAACGCCCGGTAGCTCTGTTGGTATCTTACACACATTTCTAAAACGTGTACACACTTACACACTTGCATATATATATATATATATATATATATATATATATATATAAACACAACTCCAATCACACAGACACACACAGACACACACACATACAAAATCAATAATTATAATATAATTTCTCTGCTAGTATCGTATATATCAAAACACCGTAGCTTACACAGACACACTGACACAAACACACACACACACACACACACACGCACACACATAAAAATACATATCTTCACACGCATATTTTTATACACACATACAAAACACACACACATACATATATATACACATATACAAAAAATATATACATCTGCAAACAAACACACACATATATATATCCACACATACATACACACGTATATATATACAACCCAAACACGCACAATCACACACACACACACACACATATATATATATGTATATATATATATATATATATATATATCCACACACACATATATACACACACATATACATCTCCAAACACACACGGACAAATATACATATATCCACACATACATACACACACACATATATACACAACATCTCCAAACACGCACGCACACACACATATATATCCACACATACATACAGACAACACACATACCAAACATCTCCTAACACGCACAATCATATATATATATCCACACACATATATACACACGCGTATATACAAATCGCCAAAACACACGCACGCACATATATATCCACACATATACACACACATCTCCAAACACGCTCAATCATATCCATCTATCAATCTCTCTCTCTCTCTCTCTATATATATATATATATATATATATACACATTTACACACTTATACACACAACATCTCCAAACAGGCTCAATCATACATCTCTCTCTCTCTCTCTCTCTCTCTCTCTCTCTCTATATATATATATATATATATATATATAGAACATCTCCAAACACGCTCAATGATACTATCTCTATCTATCTCTCTCTCTCTCTCTCTCTCTCTCTATATATTATATATATATATATATAATATATATATGTATCCACACGCACACACATATACACACATATATACACAACATCTCCAAACCCACAAAAACTCATATACATACGTAGAAAATCAATAATTATGAAATATATTTCTTGAGTATCATTAGTAGACCATCTTCCAAATCCTGTGCAAATGTCTTGTCTCATTTATTCAATATCGGCCGTCCATTTTCCGTATTGCATAAATATCAACATAATTCTCCGGACAAACTGGCGCAGACTCGGCAAATTTATTAAAGGAACGTTGGTATCATTGAATTTTTATATGCTCGTCTGACATCTTGTCTAGCGATTTTAACGTTTCGTCGGATTCTTGTTTTCAGTTTCCAAAGTTTGGTTGTAAAATATCTTTATGCGGATGCAACACACACACACACACACACACACACACACACACACACACACACATAAATAAGTAAATCGCAATTAACATAGCCAGGTTTATAAGAAAAACTAATAAATGTTTTATATTGAATATAAACTTCTGACACACCTTTTGACTAACACCAAGGAGTTCTTTGCCTCTACAACATTTACATTTAATTAAATCTTTAAAAAGAAATTGACAAAATTTGTCACAGTAAATTTATTCAATAAACTAGCCGAATAAGGCGGCTTTTAAGATCGATAACTTATAATTTTAGTTGCCATAATTCTAATGATGTTTTGCCATAGATCAAAGTGCCTTAATTAGCCAAATCTCTCAATAAATGAGAAGTAATTACTTGCTGATTTACGTTTAATTAACAGAGACCCTCCTCAATAATAAAGGTTCGAATACTAAAGTCATGGGCTTCCATAATTTTCACTACTTATCCCTCATTAGAGTGTCTAAATATTATTGAAATTTTCTGAAATTTTGTGAATAGGCATCATATATATGGTTTAAATTTCATATAACCGAGGAGAAAACATTTTGAATGGGGTTTTGCACCCCTTTGATTCAATGAAATATACTTATGCAGGTACAGGTGATGTAGTTTCAGAATATAAATAGTTATGGGGTCAATCTCCAAAAACCATCGTCTTAGAAACCGGGAATTGTCAATATCGGAGTGTTTAAAACCAAGTTGGCCGCCCTGTCAGCTGAGGCGTTAGAATGCACCGTTGTTAGGAGTATTAGTATAATTGAAATTTACTAAAATGTTGTGAATAGGCATCATTTCTTGTCATTTGGCGAAGTTTAAATTTAAGATAAATTAAAAGGGAAGCATTTGAGTGGAGGTTTATGCCCAGAAAGACCCTCTTGGATTAAAATGAAATATAATTATCGAAGTACCTGGGTCATGTAATTCAGAATAATATGGTTAGGGGAGGGTAGCTCCAAAACCCCAGGAGGAGTTTGTAAAGAAACAGATAGGAACTACAACTTTATATGCATAGATTTCATATTCAGACCTAATTTTTCCTCGTAGCATAACGTTTCGGTGGATTTATTCTTCGACCTTCTTGTATTGCATGGAGTTCACAGGGGAATTATTTTCCCTATTTTATGTTAGAATTGATTTTGTCAATATTTCAACAAGTATATCAGATTACAAACACGTAGAACCCTTTCGCACGTAGTTTTCGTTTCTTTGTTTAATGGCATATCAATCTTCATGGCTTATTTGGTACCAAAACCATCCTCGTAGGAGAAAATTATGGTATTATTCTACAATAGATGGGGGATGAGACGGCTCATGCCTTTACCAAGGGTATTTGTAGTTTTGTTGGTTAGGATTGTAGAATACGCCGACTGCATCTCTACAGAGATGTAAAACCACCCCAAATGTTGTCACGTGTTGAACATGGGTGGGACTTGTGATTCTTAAGGAAGTAATCCTTGTGGTTTAGCAGTCCACCCCATGCAACACTGCACTTTGGCGCTTGAGTTTGATAGGTGGTCGGTGAGGCCCCGTCCGATCAATCACCTGATCATGTCAAGCCCTAGCACCTACATAATTGTCCCGATTAAATATCTCAATTGTTCTTATGGCAATGCCCTAACTCATTTTTATCATGTATATACTAGAAAGCGGTGGCTGAGGGTCTTAGCGTTCAAAGTGAGACGCTAAACAGCATCTGGTGGTGAGGTTCCCATTCTGGAGCTCTGAGGTGTTTGGAGTATCCTTTCATTGCAATTACTCCCAGGCTCACCTTGACCAGGAAGTGGTAATACCTGTTAAAGGTCTTGTCTATGGGATAAATAGATAAGAAAATGAGTTTTTCAAAAATGTTAAAATATGAGTTTAAACAAATTTGAATACCCAACAAGAATAAATAAAAGAAAACGTTTTTGGTTTGAAAATACCGAAGGTTTGTCATGCTGTGAAATTCAACCAACCAACCAACCAACGCAAGTTTTAGTACTAGAGTGAACGTAACAGCACCACTCGGTTTCGAACTCACTTACTACGATATCACAATTCAGTATATTTGCCACTACGCCATGATTTTAGTATTTTTTAGTACGATGAACAAATAAATAGGAATGACAAATGTCTTCTTGGAATAAATTGATAGTTTACAATAAAAATGTGCGCATGAATTTGTTTTTATTTTGCTTACACAACTGAATGAAAACAACGCAGCTGTATTTTATAAGAAACAATATCTGTGTGACCATCATTATTCCATGATAAATGTGTTCTTATAGAAAACTAGCTGAGCTAGCAGTCGTTACCCGGGATTTAATAGGTTAAAAATGAATCTCCTATCTATACCTATATAGAGATCAATAACAAATTATTTTTCTATATCTTTGTTTTATCATTTTTTTATTCGTTGATCTGATCAATCAAGTCTTCACTAACTATCCCTCCCCTGAATTTCATCACCATCTTACTTTCTCTTCTATAAATACAAATGTAGTACCTTGTTTTGAATAAATTTAGACTGATGAATTTCCTCACGAAACGGAAGGAAATATTTCTCTCCTACTTCTACTTGTTTGAGTCATTATTTTTTGTCCACTTCTCCTTTCACCTTACCTCATATATATATATATATATATAATTTCGATTTCGATAATTCTTATATGTTGGTATATTGCCGGTATCAGTCGAACAGCAAGGGAAAACTACTCCCTTTTTGCTAACACTAGACCAGGGAGATTGTTCTGCTGAGAAGGAGTGCAACATCTATCGTCAGCTCCCAGAGGCTTTACTCACAGATCAGATAACTCGCTGTTCTATTCATGCACTTAGTTGGCGAGGTCCGGTATCGAACCCGGAACCCTTGCGATTCCCAAGGTGATTAACTCTACCGACTGAGCTAACCAGCGCTAAATACTTGCATCTTTTTATTTTCATATATTTTATTTTCATATATTTTAAATGACGCATCGAAGCATTGCCAAATATTCTTGATCAAAAAATTCCGATTTTCTTTCATCTTAATTTTTTAGCTGTTTTTTTTTCATTGCAAGTCATTCGGATCGTTAAATCACCACAAAAATATTTTGTAGAAAATGAAAGTGTTAGAATAGAAGATCATGCGCAAATGGTTGCTACATCATCATCATCATCGTCGTCGTCGTCATCATCATCATCATCATCATCAAGACGTGCCGACAACACGGGGTCTTTAGAGGGGTAAAATAAATCCCACCATCCATCCCTGTCGTCCATCGCTCTCGACCGAGTGTCTGCACAGAGCTGGGTTTATTTTGTTAGTAGCTCAAGTCATTGTTTATGTCTATGTTACTGGAGTTAGAATGTTTGTATTTAGGGTAGGATATATATATATGTCTGGCCCTATCTCTGTCTCTCCATCTATGTTTCTCTCTGTCTGTCTGTTTGTCTATCTATCTATCTATCTATCTATCTATCTATATCTATATCTATATCTATATCTATCTCTCTCTCTCTCTCTCTCTCTATATATATATATATATATATGTGTGTGTGTGTGTGTGTGTGTGTGTGTGTGTGTAATGGAAAAAGGTGACTTACCGGTGAATATGGTCACGATGGTTAGATGGTGCAGAATTCAGGGAGGTAAGTCAGTGATATAACAAATACAAAGGGCTTAATACGTTATATTGTAATAATAATAATAATAATAATAATAATATATATATATATATATTATATATATATATATATATTATATTATATATAATATACCAAGCGTGTTGGTAAATCCTTGCGGTGAGAAAAAAACCCAGCAAATAGTTTGATTGTAAAAATATACTACCAAACATCAACCGGGGAGAAACATTTTTTTGAAAAGACCAAGATAGTCGTACCAACAAAAAATAATCTATTGGTACAGTATTTGGCCAAAGGAAAAAAACAATTTATATGTATATATATATATATTATATATATATATATATATATACACAAGGGTTGGCTGAAAAATTGATAGGCTGAAAATTTTATATGATAACGCCATTTAAGCTGTTGATTTGGGAACCACACGGGGTGTAATGGTTAAGAAGCTATATTTGCACACCATTGTTAGTGAGTTCAATTCTCAGGAGTGGCTCCACACTTTTGGCCTTGTGCCACATCTAAGCTAAGCTAAGAAAATAACAATAAACTGCTGATAACTTTTTAAACAAATGATATCCAACACAGATGGAATACGTGTGCAGGCCGAAAGGCGGACTATGTGTAAAAATAAACCACATTTGTTCATTCCATGAGAGTATCTTGGTCAGCAAATGAACTTTTCCGTATATATCTTATTATAATGGAGATTGTGTGTTTTTCTGTCTGTAACCGAAACTATATTCCTACTCAAGTCACAATTCTCTTAGTTATTGACATCACATTCTCCATGATTTTATTTTTATTTAACCTCAATTATTAATAAAATTGTCTTACATTATTAATTCTGTTAACTATGTCTACATACTGAAAACATGCAATTATATTTATATATACAAGAAAATAGCGGTTTACAGTGTAAACGGGAAGGCTAATTTGCATATTAATATTAAAAAATCGAATTTAATAAATATGTGCTTAGTATTATCGATTTCTAACTGTTTGGTTTTAATTTAATGAATATAAGCAAAAATCTCTTCAATGAATCTTAAATGAAATCCATTAACAAGATAAAATAACTGTCATTTTATTCTTTACTTCCTCTTATAACTAAATACTTAAATTAGAAAAAATAACAATGAAAGACGAGAGTGATGGAAGAGTAAGTTTCAGTTGTTCCATTTTTTATTATACTCCCTCTGTTTCAAATCTTTTATTATACTCCCTCTGTTTCAAATCTTTTTATCTGTATTCTTATTTAGTTTCATTAGCCTTTCTAATTTATTACAATATTTTATTACATTAAAACTTAAATACTTGCACCCGGGGGTGCATATATTTGCTAGTATATATATATATATATATATATATATATGTGTGTGTGTGTGTGTGTGTGTGTGTGTGTGTGTGTGTGTATGTGTGTGTGTGTGTGTGTTTGTATATGTATGGGTAGGTATAGGGGTCAGTTCATAACTTTAGTCTTCACCCACCAAAACTTAAAGACTGAATGTCTTGCAGGTGGATCATCTTACAGCGAAAATATTTCCTTCTTCTAGCGTCGACGATTCCTTGACAAGTGCACTATCCCAGAGGCATATCTCCTTCCGAGTTTGACTTAGGCGAGACGAATATTGCCAGGGATGTTTACTTTCGAGAGATCGATACCACAAGAGTCACTGGCAGCCATTCTGACGGGGTGGCATCTGACGCTCGGCTGATGAGGGAACAAGACCGGACAGACCGCTCAGCGATTTATATTGCGTGCAAACAGAGATATCTGTCTTCAATCTATATATCTAAGTCTATTCATCTATGTATCTATGTATCTATCTTGGCTGTTCATCTCTAAATGTATATCTATCTATCTATCTATCTATCTATCTATCTTTCTATTTATCTAACTATATTTACTCAGTTGCGCTTGGTTTGGAACATGACCAAGGTTAGCAGATTAGGAGGAAAAACTGCGCAAATCAATACGTTGTATGTGTATTTAACCAGCCTCTCCGCCACGGGCAGGATACGACACATGGTTCTTTCTAAAGTGGGACAGAGATGCTGATAGACACACGTCCTGCGTCCCTGACACATAAAAATCTAAAAGCACGCAAGAAATCGTATCCGTGCGTCCACGTGTTTTTTTTTCATTTCTTCCTCCACCATTTCAAGCTAACTGTAAATAGATATCAATATTTTCTTGGAAACGAATTACACCATATGGGGTACAAGGTAGGGGTTAGATGGCTTTTGTTGTTCGAAGATAAAACCTCTGCTATTTATTAAGAAACTTTAGTTGGGACCCATTAAATTTCCCTGGGACTCATTCAAATCAAATCCATGCGACACAGGACTCGCTAAATTAAAAAGCTATCAGCTTCACTGGAGGAGTATAGCTGTTTTGAATTCAGTTTTTCTTTATTCTTAGCAGGATTGAACGAGAACAATCTACCCCAATAGATTAAATAAAGGGTTCGGTTATAAGTTTCATTTCAAAACAAGAAACATCTGAAGAAGAACAAAGGACACATAGGCCAAAATGTTGTCCTGATCTGTAATAGTTTCTGCAGGATATCACCGGCTTCTTTTTTTTTAGCGTGACATTTTTTTATGAATATGTAGCATCCCCAAGACAAATACATCGATTAAGCACCCACACACACACACGCACGCACACACACACACACACACACACACACACACACGAACACACACACACACACACACACACACACACACATATACATATATATATATATATATATATATATATATATATATATATATATATATATATATGAATTTCTCTGATTTTAGAGGCTTAGACGCAATGTTATTTTTGATAACAAAGTTTCAATGCTTTAAATTATGGTGAAAATAATATCTAATAATGTTTGATTTGATAGTACAATGTCCCAATAGATAATAATGAAATCCTCGTGTTTTGGTTAGAATAAATTAATCAAAAAAGGAAAAAAGACTGTACTTAATAATTTGTGTGTGTGAGTGAGTGAGTGTGTGTGAGTGAGTGTGAGTGAGTGTGAGTGTGTGTGTGTGTGTGTGTGTGTGTGTGTTTGTTTGTGTGTGTTTAGGCAGCATTAATATATATTATATAGAAAAAAAATGGAATTAGTACACTTTTGTTTTTTTAATGGTAAATAAACTAATACATAAGAAGCAAAACATTTTTATCTTATAAGCTGAATTTTCTGGTTTCATATAAAATACCTTAAACAAACTAGATTGAATTATTAGAATTAATGGTATTATTTTCCAAGCCATGAAGAGTACAATACAATGGAAGAAAACAATGTTGAGGATGGTTTGGTTTGTTTTGTTTTACGGCATATCAACCTCAGTGGGTCATTTAATGCCGATAAAGTTTTGAAATAAATCAATTCTTAATGGATAATACAATTTTTTTATAAATACATTTTTCTATTTAACCCATATATGGGACCCTAACAGGTACTACCACTCCTGGTCAGAGTGACCAGGGAGCAATGGTGATGAAGAGGTGCTCCACATTCCCCAAACTTCCAAAACTGGAACCTTACCATCAGATAGAGTTTAACGTCATTCCCAGGACATGTAGACCCGCAGCCACCGCCTTCTAGCACCCATATGATAAAAAGGAGTTGGGGCTTGCCATAAGGGCAATAGGGTTGGGAAAATCATATATGTGCTAGGGCTTGACATGACCAGCCGATTGATCATAGGGGGCCTCTCCGACCGCCTGTCTAGCCCAAGATAGGGCCAAAGTGGAGTATTGCATGTCATGAACTGCTCATCCACCTGGGCTCTATCCTTAAGTATCACGGGTCGCCACCCACGGCCAACAGGTGGCCCCATTGGGGAGTCTTACCCCCTGCAGAGGTGCAGTCGGTGCATTCTAATGCCCCAGACAGGGCAGACAATGTTGAGGAAAAATGATAGAATTCAATGACAAAACTTAAGTTTAATACAAAGTTTCCCCGCCTTGACAACAGTAATTCTTTCTGGGATAGATTTTACTAATTTACAGTAATTTTTCCCTATCATAGTAGTTCAAACTTTCTCAATTGGCTGTGGATGGAGCATGCTCATGGACGATTAAAAAAAGTTTCCACTATAAATATTCAATTCAATTTATATTTGGACATTTCGTTGGTCATGTCATTGATTTTATTTGACTTTCCTTTGCTCTTTGACAAGATTTATTATCATCATGAAAAATGACTTTATCAACACGAAACAATTTTCTGCAATGAGAAAATGTTCCAGGATTTTATAATCTTCCCTGAAATGCAAGCTCATATCGCTAATGACTTGGGTAAATTATATGTTTCATTCGAACGCCACCAGACATAAGATTTGGTTTCTTTGTTTAATAGCATATCAACCTTCATGGGTTATTTAATGTTAAATCCACACTTGGAGAAGAGTCGCGGTACTATTTAACCCATAGCTGGGGAATGAGAGGGTTCATACCTTTCCCAATGTTATTAATACGAAAGTGAACGTAACAGCGTGACTTGAGTTTGAACTTGTTCACTACAATGTTGCCGTCTAGAACGCTAGCCTCTAGGCAACGTGTACCCAGAAACTGCTAAATAAATAAATAAAAAAAAAACTAAATGATAATTCTCTAAGTGTGTTAATTCAGTTTTCGTTTAGCTAGGTTTTTTTTTATATTCTTCATCTTTCCTTTTCTATTTACATTCGTAAGAAGAGCTTCTTCAATATTTTCTTGTTGATCACATACACATCTCTTGCTTCGAACTCTTTTAATGCTTCTGAGATCTCCTTTTGTGGTATCTTTTTGATTCGTTTTTTTTGTTTGTTTGTTCATATTCTACAAATGTTTTCAGGTTTTTAAATTTTTCTTTATTGTTCTTTGATCTCTGTTAATGTTGTTTTCGCTATTTCCAGCATTGTGTTCACATCATTTACAATATCTTTACAATATCTTCTTTCTCTTTTCAGAGGAAGGGGGTATCTTCGTAGCGTAGTGGTTAATGTACTGCTTAGCGATATCGTAGTAAACGAGTTCGAACTCCAGTCACAATCAAACTCTATTTTACCTATGTAATGGTTGGTTGGTTGGCTGTTTTTTTTTTTTTTTTGCGGCATGTCAACCATTGTGACATTTGTGCCGAGGATTTTTTGTTTTATTCATTCTTGATGGGTATTCATATTTTCTTTTTGAAACTCTTTCTTTAAACACATTTACTTTAAACTTTTTTTTTCTATTCAACCCATAGAATAGGGTCCCCCTAACAGGTACTACCACTCCGGATCAGAGTGGACCTAAAAATAAAGGTAAGGTGTACCCCACATTTCCAAAGCTTCAGAACTGGAACCTTACGATCAGATATAGTTTAACGTCATACCCAGGACACTAAGACCCTCTGCCACCACCTTCTAGCACATATATGGAAGAGTTTGAGCTTGCACATATAGGAAGGGTTTAGGCTTCCGTTAGAACAATAGCTTTGGCGACATCATATAGGTGCTAGGGCTTGATGTGATTAGCTGATTGATTGGAGGGGGCCTCTCCGACCACCCGACTAGCCCAAGTAAGAACCTAAATGGAGAGTTGCATGTCATGGACGCCACCAGAATTCCATCTTTAAGCATCACGGGTCGCCACCACGGCTAACAAAGGATGGATCTTACCCCTCTTCAGAGGTGCAGTCGGTTTATTCTAAAGCCCTAGTAATGCATTGATGACTCTTTCCACTGACGTTTCCTGTACACCAGTTATAATTTGGATTACTTTGAAAATGACTTAAAAAGCTCCTTTATGATGCTCGAAATTATTTTTTAAAATTTCTATTGTATATATACAAAGTATATATATATATATATATATATATATATATATATATATACTTACCTTCCCCACACGGGGGGGGGTCCAGTGAGCTTCGGCCGCTGGATCAGATTAAGTTAAAGTTAATAGTGTCGATCCCACAGGGCTTTTTATTTTGGGTTTATTGCCCAGCACCTGACGTGCCCCCTGAGGGGGAATGCCGAAAGGATCGACGTAATTTTTGTTCTTTCCCCCCCATGAGCTTTGGCTTGTGGGTGGACCCACGTTAAAACGAGGCCTTGTGCCCAGCCCATACAAGTGGGGTATGAGGCAATTACCCTTACCAACCCATCTGCACAAGTAAGATGCGACACAATGTTAATTGCAGAATTTAACAGTTCGTTTTTCTTGTCTTTTTTTAAATACGGTATGCAATCTATTGAAGTTTGGTCTTTGCTGGTCTTCACCAATTTTCCTTTATAAAAAGATGTGTACTCGGCCGTTGTACAAACAAACATAATGACATACATACAGACAGGTATATTCTTTTAGATTTGTAAAAATGCACAATATTTCTATTACATATACAAACATATGTAACAAACAAAAGTTTAGAACTGAAAGATATCAAATTTTGTAATTTGAAATATCTTTATTTCCTGAAGACATAATCATAAGTGTAGTTTGCACTAATCCTATCTTCTTTTAGTCTTCAGGAATTTCTCTCAAGGTTTATAAAAGGTTCATACAAATTCATTCAACATAGTAAAAGGATAAAACAGTTATTATGCAATTAATGTCCATAAAGAAAGAAGAAACAAGAAGTAGGAGAAAACAAACTCAAAACGAAAACATTAAAAGATAAATTATTGTACATTAAAGACTAAAAAGATAAGAAAAAACAAGAAAATAAATCATAGTCAAACACTATATAGAAGCGTGGTTAGTGGTTATCGTCGCAGGAAATATACTCAGTGACACGTGTGTGTGTGCATATGTAATCCTCATACCTATTCAACCCATATATAGGAATCTAACAGATACTAAAACTCCGGGTTAGAGTGGACCTGGGAGTAATGCCGATGAAGAGGTACTCCAGACCACACAGAGCTCCAGAATGAGAACTTCACCAGATTCAGTTTAACGTTATACCTAGGACACTAAAACCTTCAGACACCGTCTTCTATCACAGATATGATAAAAGGGTTGGGGTTTTGTTGGGAAATTTTGTTATATAAGGTGTGTAACGAATGCCCGCTCCTACTTATTTCTAGGCCAGAGTCATGTGATCTAACTCTTGGCCAATCACTGGCAGTACTCTGAGGCTGATACAATACTTAACCGACCTTACTGGCCATAATTACGTTGACATCCATGGACGACGGACATAGGATTAAATCACTGGACCTTTACCAATACGTAGGATAGGACTCATACGCTTACCAAAGGATTCCATAGCACAGGACTTTCTTTAAGCCTTTTCAACTGGCCAAGGATGGCATTTAAAAACTTTACAGGTTTTCTATAAGAGCAATGGGATCGGGAAAATAATATAGGTGATTAAGCTTGACGTAACCAGGCGATTAATAAGAGGGGGCATCTATGGCGGTCATCTAGCCAAAGTAAGGGCCAAACGTCAGCCACCTGGTTTCCTCCTTGAGCCTCATGGGTTGCCACCCACGGCCAACAGATGACCCCATTGGTGGGCTCTTACCCTCCGTAGAGGTTCAGTCGGAGTATTCTCCATCCCTAGTCGACAAGGTCCAACGTTTGTGTACGGTATACAAAATGGTGTTACATAATTATGGATCCCTAATATCTTTTTAAGGTAGTATAGAAATCCTTATGGCGATCAGTACAGCTGATGGCCTTGAGAGTGAGTGACAATGCTTGATCTCACTCTGACCTTGCCTTGCGGGATAGAACCGTGAGAATCGGAAGCCGATAGAAGCCCCTTTCCGGTTTAAGGAGTAAGCAACTCAGTTAGTTGCAGTGACAGTTAGGAGTTAGAACTTAGAAGCGAAGCTAGCAAGATGTGAGCTCACTGCGTGATTGTCTGGTCTGGGGATCTGGAATAAAGTAACATCAAAAGTAAATCGAAGTCTTGTTGTTATTACTAAAAGCTAACAATGACACAAGGCTTCTGATAAGAAATGATCCCCGACAAAGACCCGGAGTCCCCAAGAAACACCACGACAAGACCAGACCAAGATAGAAGATAGATGATAGACGATCAGAAGACGGCCGGAAGAATAGACCAGAGTAAGACGTAAGAAGTATACAACGTATAATATTTAGTGCCGTCAAAGAAAAGGCACTACGTAACATATATCTATTTGGTACCGTGACGACGCCGCTACGTTACAATGGCAAGTATTACGAAGACAGCTTTCAGTTATCCATACCATAGGTCACCCGCTATACGTTAATCGATGTTGTTTATAATAAATTTGTTAAATACGATTCAATTGCTGACTATCTGTTGTGACTTTTATTTGTATAGGTCTTTTCTGAATAGTTCTTTGGAGACGGGTGATAAATCATACTGGTTAATTCTAGTTAATTCTGTCTGACGATCTCATCCGTGTCTGTTTAATGACTTTAATGAAAAAGAGATCGAAGAGCGTCTATTTATTACTCCTCTCCCAATAACTATTCTAGAAAGAACAATATAGATAAAAGTCTACACATATAGCACACAATTTTTATTGCTTGCAAAGACTTATAAGATATCCAAATCTCGTGTAGAGAATTTATACATTAAAATAAATATCAAGCGTCCTATCGTGGTGTAATGATTAGCAAGGTAGTCTCGCTAATCTATTACTAATAAAAAGCGAGTTCGATCCTTGCTAAATTCCCTATACTTGTGACTTTGTGTCACATCCAACCCCTGATGAACAGGATGGGTATATAAAAAATGGCATCTCAATCGTGGCTTCTAAGATTTTTAGTCGTTGTTTACATGATTGTGTTTCTATGATGGTAGTGTTATCGTTAAGTATTTTCCGGAATTTATTATTGGGACAAGAGTGTGATTTTAGATGTCGGGCTTTTGAGCTATAGTCTGTAAGGTGCATTGTAAGCCGTCTGGAAAGCGTAGTTGTGGTCACACCAATGTATATATTTTTATTAGAGATACATTCTCCGTATGGACATTTAAATAGATATACCACATTGGATTTTTGTAACGAATTGTAATAGTGTAATAATAACACTAATAATAATAACAACAACAATAATAAACACAACACACACACACACACACACACACACACATATATATATATATATATATATATATATATATATGTATGCACGTGTATTTGTATTTGTATTAACTGGCTCAACAGGAAACGTTTCCACCAATTTCATGTAGAATTGTTTGCTTGTTCTAATGACACATCAACCTTCGTGGGTTATCTAATGCTAATTTCATACATATAGAAGAACAAGAGCGTTATTATCTTACGCAAAATGTCGAAAATGAACGTAATAATGCAATTGGAGCTCGAACACGCTTATTACGATGTCACAGTCCATCACATTAGCCATTTATGCTACGGGAGAATACTCTTCCATTATTGTAAAAAACAACAACAGATAGATAGAAATAAAAAAGGAAATGTAAATAAAACATTTTCATTAAAAGTTAGCCGGATTAAAGTATATCAGATTACAAAACTTGTTCCTGATAGAAACACAAACCAAGTGTATATATAGCTAAAATATTTTAATGAAATTTTGCTCGGATTAAAATAAAAAAAGACTTGGACGACAAAAGTAGGCGGGAATAATAAGGTGCCATTTCACTGAGTAAAAACTTATAACTGGAATAACAAAAGAATCGGATAATTATCGGATTTAAAACATTTTCTTATTTACTAAAATAATAAATAATTCTTTTTCGGGAAATTTTGGAAGCAGAATATTTTCATCTTTTTTTTGTCATCAATCATCATCATCATCATCATCGTGTTGCGCTGCAGCACGCATTCCCATCCCTCTCTCTCTCTTTTTCTCGGCCAACGCTCCTGGCAAGTCTTCCTCATGACATCCAGCATTCGTACAGTGCTGATCGATATAAGTCTTTGGTGGCCGGCCCATTCGGTTGTGTCATTGCGTAGGTGTCCACAGAGGATGTTTACCTGTGGACGCCTTTTCAGGTATACATCCATTTAAATTCAATTAAATTACTTTTTTTTTTCTAATTAATAGATTTGTAACACCAACATTTATACGTTTTACAACAAAATACATTGTAGGAGTTATTCACCTGAAAAAAACAAAACAAAACAAAACAAAAAATGATCTTGTTTGCGTAAAGGAAACCTTATTTTTTTGGTAATTCAAATACCTAAATAAGATAAATAATGTTTCCCCAAAGATTATCATTTACTTATTCGTATTTGTTTAGGAATATGGTCACTTAATAAATAGAAAAAAAACTCATGTCAATTTTTCTTTCTTTTTTGTTGGTTGGTTGGTTCGTTGGTTTGTTGGATTTTACGACATGTCAACTGCTGTGTTATTTTATGCAGAAGACGTGTTTGTTTTTATTAATTCTTGTTGGGCAATGCACATTTATTTTAATCCATTTTACTTTATTCAATTTTTGACCTAATTAACCCATAGATGGGAAACAAACGGGTACTACCTCTCCAGATTGGATGGAATTAGGAGTAATGGTAATAAACGAGTAATCCACACTCACCAGAGCTATATATATATATATATATATATATATATATATATATATATAACTTTGTGAGCATTTTTTTTTTAAATGCAGAAATTCAAAATTCCAAAAATAAAATCCAAAGCATAAAGAGCGTCCACAATAATCAACCGACGTAATTTGCGGTCCAAAACATAACAGCAAGAAATGTCTTCGCATAAACACCAGAAGAATTATTAGTAACCTGATGATGGCATAATAGCCGGAAACCTGGGTAGTTGCAATGGAAAACAATTATATTTAAAAAATTCAACATATATATATATATATATATATATATATATATATATATATATATAATAAGGATATCTACTGAGTCAGACGAACCTACTATTAGTTTCGCATAAAGCTCTTCAGGGCTAAAATCTGACTGAAGAAGAAAAAGGAGCAAGACCAATAAATACTACTAACCACATTAATCATTTAAATTATCAAATCATACTGACCAATAAAAACACAGAACGCATTAGTTTATTGTTTAATTAAAAAATATTTAATTTCTATATTAACTGATTTTTTATTTATTTATTTATTTATTTTTTTTATTTTTTTATTTTTTTATTATTATTATTATTTATATATTATTTAGAATCAAGCAGATTTGAAACAAAAATTAAGTGTAAGCACATATACATATATATTCCAGAGCTCCGGAATTGGGACCTCACCACCAGATTAACGTCATACCAAGGAAACTAAGACCCTCAGATATCGCCTTCTTAAACATACATGATAAAAAGGGCTGGAGGTTTGGCATAAGAGCAATACGATCGGAACAATCATATAGGTGCTATGGCTCGATGGGACCAGTCGATTGATTAGAAGGGGCCTATCCGACCGCCTGTCTAGCCTAAGCAAGGGCCAAAGTGGAGTGTTGCATGTCATGGACTGCTTAGCATCTAGGAATCCGTTCTTAAGCATCAAGGGTCTCCATCCATTGTCAACAGGTATCCCGTTGCGGAGTGGGAAGTTCTCAATCTTCTGAAGAGGTACACTCGGCGTATTCTACAGGCCAGTGTTATTATTTCTTTTCTTTTTTTGTAAGAAAACCGTTACGTATTTTGATTTAATGAAAAAAAATATACCGTTTATGTGTGATATCAAAACGTCAGACGTAAAACGTTATAAAGAATAATACACTCTTTCGATAAAGTAAACAGAATTAGTTAGTTTCTTCGTTTAATGGCATATCAACCTTCGTGGCTTATTCAATGTCAAAGTCATCGTTGCAGACGACCAGCAATGGTACAATTTAAATATTAACTGGAGCAATGAGGGTGTTCATACCTTTCCCGAAAGTGAACATAATAGCGCGACTGGAGTTCGAACTTGAGTACTACAATGTCGCAGTTCAGCATGTTAACCACTACACCACGGGGAATCAGCCTGTTAAGAGAATACAGACGCTGTTTGATTAAGAATCAAGTTTTGGTTATAACAAAGTTGGTTTTTCTTTCTTTTTTTAGACAGGTGTTTGGGATTGCTTTTTTGTATTAAAAAGAAAAAAAGAGACAAAATTAAGAACGACATTTTGTTCCTACCTATTAAAAGAAGAGATAGATAGATAGATAGATAGATAGAGTGAGTGTGTGTGTGGAGAGAGAGAGAGAGAGAGAGAGAGAGAGAGAGAGAGAGAGAGAGAGAGAGAGAGAGAGAGAGAAAAGCCAATTAAAAACGATCATATATCTAGTAAACCTCCCCACACACTTACAAAAACACACTACGGATTGTGGCGATAAATTTTTAATCTCCGGTCCAATCCTTCATGTTTTATTCCCTCCCTTATTATTATCGTGTATGTATTGTATTTATTTGGCGAGTTTAAAAACACATTGAAAACTTTGATTATATATCAGATGGCAGCAATCTTTCTTTAGACCGACATGCATTACTCACTGACTTGTAATCATTGCAGTGGAGACTTTCTAATTACTTTTCTTTATCTCCTGCGTTTGAAGAGCTCTAATGACTTGGTGATATTATCTACACGTCTCTCTACCACTTTTGTTAATCCACATACAGCAATATCCTTTCGGTCATATTAAGTGATGTCCGTCATTATCACTTCGCCTTAAGCTAGAAAAATAGGAAAAAAGATTACTTTGTTATTATACTTGCTTGGTAGAATTGTGAGACGCGAATTAGTATCTTCGATTGGCGCCTCATTGTATACATAAATGAATGGAGATTGCAAACAGTAGTAGGCTTAGTAGACATTAAGAGGGTTCAATCACATTTTATATTTTATACCAAGTCCTCAGCTTATTTACTTGTCGTACAGAGATACCACATTAAAGTGTTTGTTTTTATCTCATTATAAAAATAGAAATAAATTAAGTAGTAAAAGTATTCGGAGAGGCCTATTGTCTGGATCAACCGGACAGCTATAGAGTCTGTCGCTTTTCGATAGCGCAGAGAATTTTTTGCTGACTTGGAGCGCCATAACTACCGTCAACTCCCAGATACCTTACCGCACAAATCAGATTACTGAAGCTGTGCTAGTCATGAGTTGTAAGAGTATTTACGGTTTTCGAAGGAGCTCTTATTTCTCCGTAGTTGTAGGCAAATTGTCGGACAAAGAAGGAACACACACCAAAGTAAATGCAGACACTTGTATTGACAAAAATTACATACAATTGTTGCAAATTTTAATGGTATTTGGTACGAGACTTATCTGAGTTAGTAATTTTCTTGGAGAAATGGTGATAACAGGGTATTCTTTTCCTCGGTAGGAAATGTTGATAAGACGCTTCGTCTCGGTAGTTTCTCGTCCTTCAGTAAGTGTGCTATTGTACCTGCCTTTTAACGTATGCAGATACAATGCCTTAGAAGGGAGCTGGTTGTAGAGTTCTGTGATAAGTGGGCTCTGGTTGGGCTTGGTAATGAGAGCTTGGTGTTTTTACGTCTCTCCTCCAATACTGATATGCGATAAGTAAGCCCTGTTTTGGGCTAAGTGATGAATGAAGTGTAGGGACCGCTGTTTATGCGACTACCCTCAGTGAGTGCTCCGTGACAAGTAAACTTTTTGGTTTTTGGTGCCAACATACGATGCCGGCGATTCGCCCCCTAGCGGCAGGGGGAGATAATTGGTTATGGAATTTCCAATAGTTGAGTTGGCGGGGAACGATATCGAACCAGGAACCTTGCAATTCCTTGTAGAATGCTCTGTCGACCGAGCTGAATTTTATCTTATTATCTAAATTCTATCTATATAATAATAGAGAATTAAATGTATATTATTTCGGTGGAGTACGTAGTGTAAAGGTTATCGTCGAAGTAAACACGACGCCAGGAATTCAAATCATGGATAAGGCTGTTTGCATTTCCCATTGTACTAATACTTGTAGGAAAGGTATGATTCCAACTATTCTCCCTTCAGCTATGGGTAAATAGTAAGGCAAAGTGGGCTCTTTAACCTTAGTATAACAACCGGTCTTGTACGAAAACTGAATTATGGCTTGTTAAACCCTGCTTAAAAAATGACCATCTCCCGCATCCCGCTCCTGTGGACGGGTTGGGTAAATAATTATGTGTCTGTTTTAATCGAAAATATATCCTCCCCGACCTCACAATTCCCTTCGTTATTTACCTTTAATTCTCAATGTTTATTGAGTAATCATTTTTAAAATTCAAATTGACATTTTGTTTATTAACGTTTAAAGTAATATTTAATTACATCAAAACTTGAATACTTGCACCCGAAGTTCGCATATCGTTCTTAGAGTAATTGCAATAATTTGTAATATACGCTTACTTATTAGTAATGTAATACACAAGAGTGCTGCAAAAGTTCTCAGCCCGACAAAGGAGGCAATGACGTAGAATTCTGAAACGTGCGTTCTATTACATATTTTCATTTCCGCAGTTTACATCACTTTATCGTGGTAGACATACCATCTCTCTCCGAAGTAAGAGGCACAATATCACCTGCGCCGTACACAGGCATACATATTACGTAGTGACTCAGAAATAATCAAATGACGTGTGAAGAAAACTTGCATGACTAACTGAAGCACACATAAAGGCAGCAGAATTCTTTCTTTTGTTAACAAGATTTTCTTCGGCTGGAGAGTGTAAAAGAGATTTACGGACAAAGAAGAGATTTATTCAAGAATGCGCGCAACATCCTTGCGTAGTTACCATCTATCTTTTTTCTCTAAGCTCTTCACTAGAGTCAAAGTGGTTTAGCCATAGAGTAGCACTGACATGACTACGGGTTTTAATAATTTTAATTTTGTCTTATCAGAGAGATCCATATGATCGATAATCTGTTTATAGTAGCCCATGCATTTTCTATACTTACATTTACATCGGTTTCTGTAGATGAGATATTAATGCCTATGTAAGTAAACTGGTATAATGATTTTAGAGGGTTATCTTCCTGTGTAGATATGCATTGAGTATGTGTATTTCAAACACACACATAGACACTTGCGAGTGCGCGTGCGCGCGCACACACACACACACACACACACACACACACACACACACACATTCATACATATATATTATCTTCTAAAATGCTTGTATATATATATATATATATATATATATATATATATATATATATATATATATATATAAATATTATATATTCTAAAATACTTATATATATATATATATATATAGTGCACTTTATCTAATAACTCACAACTGATGGCTCGAAGTTACGTTGTACCTTTTTTCCTTTTTCTGAAGACGCGTATTCATGCATCTAATTATTTTGGAGTTGGGCGCCTTCTTATCACTGGAGTGGATCAACATTTTAGGACCGAAGAGTCCTTCCCGAATATGAACGGCTGCAACAATTAAATAAGTGTGATAAGGATAGAAGACGCGGAATGATTTTAACAAGATATGAAGAAATGATATCGTCACTTTTCATTGAAAATCTTCATAATATCTTTTTTTTTTCCCTTTCTGTGGTTTCTCAACACCATCGAACAATCCCGAATGCTTGAGAGTTTTCACGATATTTCTAGAGTTAAAAATAAATTTCCAATGCGCGAAATGTCGTTTCGTGTATCAGGCCAACACAAAAGTTTCCAGCATTTGAAAAAAAGAATATTCATAAAATCGTGACATTTTTATTTATTCATGAAAATATTTCCAGGCGGCCAGTCGTGGTGTAAAAGTTAGCAAGCTAGTTTCGCTGATCCACTACTAGTGAATACTGAGTTTGATCCTCACTGGATGCCCCATAATTGCGACGTTGTATCTAATTCTTGAAGAAATACCAAGAGCTATGGCCGATAGGAAAGAATGATGTAAGTGTCTGTGTGTGTAAAAGAGTGATATATATATATATTATATATATATATATATATATATATACATTTATATGTGTACATATATAGTCATACAGAAAATTCCAAAGAACTCTTCCTCATATAAGAGCATTCAAAAAGAACCCGCCCCAAAGTGATTTTTTTCACGGAACAGATGGACTTGCTACAACTAATACACTCCTCTACCCGGATTATAATAGCATGTCAAACCCTCAAAAAATATTTCAATTTTAATAATTCTTTTATAATGCTCCCTTTCAAAAAAACTCTCTAAAAACAATTTCTTCAAACAAGAAATCTTCTCCTGACGATGACCTAAGGTCGAAACTAGTTGAGAATAAATAACATATAAAAAATATTACTGTTTGTCTTATCACTTTTTGTTCATACTATATATATATATATTCTCTCTCTCTCTCTCTCTCTCTATATATATATATATATATATATATATATATATATATTAGAGAGAGAGAGAGAGAGAGAGAGAGAGAGAGAGAGAGAGAGAGAGAGAGAGAGAGAGAGAGAGATGTACCCCACTAAAAAAACATACGTGAAAAAAGCCTTGTGTTAATCCGATCTGGTGAGAGGTCAGAAAAATGTTCTTTTCCATTAAAATAATCTCCTCAGTATTTTTTAACCTTACATTTTCCCGCGAAATTATCTTCCATGGAGGTTTTTCTTTATTTGCAATTTGATAGAAACCATACCAAGAAGGGTTTCATGAAGTGAAAAAGTGATATCTACTAGGGAAAGTAAAACAATTATCCCCTTTTCACCATAAAATATATTTTTATTGTCACACTGTTGTTGTCACATGAGACACGTTTGAGTCTGATCGCGCCATTCTGCTTGCTGTATTTGCATTGTAAACATGTCCTTTTCACTTATAGTATACACCAAGGAAGTGACCCGATTTCTCTGGGCTGTAGGAGTTTCAGAGCCTAAAATTCATCGGAGGCTTTTATCATAATACGGGGGTAGTGCACTACCGTGCCGAACTGTGTATGAGTGGATAGAGAAATTTAAAAGTGGCCTGACAAGAAAGGGCACCCGTCAAAATCCACCACTGATGAGAAAATTCAACAAGCTCAGAAATGGTATTGACGAACGGTCGAGTTATCATCGATGAGGTAACTTGTCCTCTGCAGATAACTCATAGTTCTGACTATTAAATCATCCACGATGAGCTCGGATTCCATAAAGTGCGGATAATATTTTAATCTCCTCGTATAATTTAAATTCTGGAGATTATGGGGAGTGTGGAGTTTCTCTTCATTGCCATTACTCCCAGATCCACTCTGATTCCTGTTAGGGTCCCCTCTATGGGTTGAATAAATAGATGTATTTTAAAAATGAGTTAAAAATTGAATACCTAAAGAGAATGAATAAAATAATAACTTGTTTGGCATAAAATAACCCAATGGTTGACATGCCGTAAAACCCTACTAAATAAACAACCAACATATATTGTGTAAATATATACCCTTGGGAAAGGTATGAATCCTACTCTCCCTCCAGCTATGGGTAAATAGCAGGGCAGACTGGGTCCTTTAACCATGGCTAGGTAACCAGTCTAGGAGAAGGAAAACTCTGAATTAAAACCTGTTGATCTCCGTTTAAGAAATTGACCTTGTGTCGTAACCTGCTCGTGTGGAGGAGTTGGTAAATATATATATTGTGTAAATATCACAGTTTTTCACACATGTTTAGTTGGAAAATAGTTATTCTTTAAAATGAACGAATACTTTTTGCCAATCACTGTATTTGAACAGTAGAATATGTTATACTTCTTAGTAGTCATTTTGAATTTGCAGCCACCAGTCTCCAGAAGGATGTGCCAAATTGTAGCCTGTGGCATTTTAATAGCTCATGACCTGCCCTATCAACAGGCTAAATTTCCAGAGGTGTCACAAAGTGTGCATTCTGTCATGATCCCTCTCCGCTATGACGTATTTAATAATGAGATCATATCCCTGATATCAATAATTAATTTAATAGCTAGCATAAAGCCAATTCCTAATGATAATTATAAGTTTTGCCTAATGTCAGAGCAGTTTATTACTTGTTTCTAGTTCGAGGCCAACTACTGGGTTGATGATTCTCATTAACATACATGAAAAGATAAGAAACCAAGTAACATCTAAAAGTTTTAACGCTGTCAGTCTGTGTAATCAGAGTAACATTCATCATTCATTGCTATTTCTTCTCATCGAGTATCAGGTGAATGAATTATGTATATTACGTTTGTTCGTACAGGAATCTGAGGAAATTTTGTGGACTAGCATATCTTACATTTTCTTAGAGACTAAATGAACCGGTTAAAGACTAACGGCACGAAACGTCGGCCTATACGTAAACTCTGATAAAACTGAGTTCATGTCTTTTAAAAACAAAAGAGACTTCTCAACTATCGATGGCAAACTCCTAAAATCGGTAGAACAATTTAGGTACTTAGGCAGTAATGTCTCATCCACAGAAAACGATGTTAATGCACGCATAGGAAAGACATGGTCCGCTATAAATAAATGATCAGTCATATGGAAATCCAAACTCACAGACAAGTTAAAGAGACAATTCTTCCAGACCGTTGTCGTTTCAGTACTGCTGTACGGCTGCACCACTGGACCCTAACGAAGCAACTAGAGAATAAACTAGATGGGAGCTGCACAAGAATGCTGCGTGTGATCCTGAACAAGACGTGGAAACAACACCCCACGAGAAAGCAGCTGTACGGCCACCCGCCACATATCACCCAAACCATCCAAGTAAGACGGACAAGACACGCGGGACACTGTTGAAGAAGCAAGGACGAACTCATAAGTGACGTCCTCCTGTGAAAGCGAGCACATGAGCACGCCAGTGTGGACCGACCAGCAAAGACGTACATTGACCAGCTCTGTGCAGATGCAGGATGCTTCATAGAGGACCTCCCGAGAATGATGTGCGATAGGGACGGATGGAGAGAGATTGTCATGGATATTCGTGCTAACAGCTCGACATGATGATGATGATGATTTATTGCAATGGCAGATCATAACGAGAACGGTCTACTGTATATTGATACAGGTATTTCACGCTATATTAAATAGCAATATATTAATGATGGAGATTAGGTGTCTATTTGTCTGTAACCCAAACGACGCCACTGCTTACGTCACATTACCCAATTACCTCAATTCTTGGCACTCTGTTGCGAGATACTCTATTATTAACGTGAACACTTATTTGGATGTACCTGTATACTGAAACATTCTATTTTCCAGTATAAAAGAGGAAACAACCAAGTTGATAATGCAACCAGATCTTCCATAAGTAAACTGAAAAAAAAATTTGCTATTTTGTATATAGACTTAAAAATAAAAATAAATGAATATATACAACTACAAATGTAACATCACTGGAGCAGAAATAAACATAACAAACTCCTATGAATATATTAGAAGAATGGCAACAATGCTTAAGAAAAAAGTCGAAAGGACAGGCTGGGATCTTCTATGTTGTTATGGCAATATTCTTAATTCATACTCTTACTTAAAATTAGGGACTGGCAAAATGAGCCTAAAATTCGTTTTTGACAAAATGACTTTAGCCCCTCACCCCTACAGAAAATAATTTACCAAAAATCAGGGAATTATCGGATTATAATGAAATTTTCAGTGTTTATTTAACAATGAATTATCTTTATAATGCATTATTTATTTTATTTCAAAACTTACTCATTTTTTTCAGGTCGCTTAATTTTGAGCCCCCTTATGTTGGGGGCGTAACATTTTTTTCAAGTTGGTCTTATACTGTACTAATTACAGTATAAATAAAGAGATAAAAGACCGAAGTTATGAATAGAAACAAAAAACAAACAAAAAAAATTTACGGTGGCTTTTCTATGAGGAAATAAGTACCGAAAATCGAAAAATAAATATAAAAAAAATAATAGATAATTAATTTTGGGGGGATTTATTTTTACTCATTTCGATAATTATTTAATTGGCTATTATCTTATAAAAGAAAAAAATATACATCGATATTTTTCTGCTTAAAAATGGGGGTACATTTTCAAATGAGTTTTTCTTCAAAAAGTATACTTTGATGCAATAAAATAAGGTTTGCATTAAATAGATATTTATTTCTAGAATCTAAAAATTTAACATGTTAAACTTAAAATCCGAATATTTTTTATTTTAAATTAATTCTATATATTAAAAAATACTAAATTAAAGTTTTGAAATAAAATAACTGATGCATTATAAATTTCATTAATTGATAAATTAATACTAAAAAATTCATTAAAATCGGATAATTCCCTGATTTTTGGTATTTATTTTTTTGTAATGGTGAATGTTATATTAAATTGTAAACAAGCGCTTAAAACCCTTGAAAAAGAGACAGAATGGCGGATTGCGTCGAAATTGACCAAAACAAATCCCGTTAAATGTATTAAAAAAAAACTGCATATGTAATGATATTATTCTTTTTTTAATGATGGTCATTATGTTACTACTTATCGATTGAGACAAAGTTTGACCTTAAATAATAGATTTAATTATTGTTAATTCGCTTTTAAATCTCGTAGAAGCTGATTTTTTTTGCCAGTCCCTACTTAAAATCGATCATGTATCACATCCTGCTCGAGTGGAGGGGTTAGTAAATGGATATATGTGATTGTCTACTTAAAAGTCACAACAAATCGTTTTTTGAAATAAACTGTGATGAACAATAAAAAGTGAATAATTGACAACAATATACAACACAAGAGTCGCCCTGTCGGTGGGGCGTTAGAATGCACCGACTGCCAGCGCTTGACCTCACTCTCACCTTCCGGGGATAAATCGTGAGAACTGGAAGGCATAGAAGACCCTGTTCCGGTTTAAGGATAGAAGTAACTCAGTCAGTTAGCAGGTAGGAGCTCGAAGGTGTAAGTCGCATTTCTATGCGCATCCTGTCATCTGCGCAGATGTTTGGTTTGGGGATTTACAAATAAAGTAACATCAACGTAAATCGAAGTCTTGTGTTTATTACCAAAAACTAACAATGACACAGGGCTTCTGA
>CM042137.1:137659343-137676843 GCA_023376005.1 Doryteuthis pealeii | reverse complement strand
TTGCTTACTGCACCTGCTGTTGCTTAAGTGGTCACCAAATTAAGTATTTAACAGGCTCATCACCGCTTAACTTTGGTGGTTTAGAGAGAATCGGTACTTTTTGAGTGACTTGACCGTAATTGACAGTTATGAGCAGCCACGGAAGGATGAATGAACAACAATTTCATTTTTAGGTTTTATCCTGCTCGACTGGGTGATTTTCAAAAAGTTTTTACGACAACTTGTTTATATATTTACAGCACTCAATCGTAAAACGTGGAGGACTTTGTGTTACAATGGTATCAAGAATTTTGCAGCATCGGAGGTCACCAAGCTGCGTCAAGCTAGAGAAAGGACTAGAGCATTGGATAGTGTCCCAGCAGTACATTCTAATAATCCACACTGTTGTTCCATCTGTGGATTTCTTTGCAAATCATTGGCAGGGCTGAAATGTCACCTGCGATTAACACACAAGGTTAAATGAAAGAGGTTGTCGGAACCTCATACGTCGAAATCGACGGGTGAGTCCATCATATATATATTTAGATTCCGTTTGTCAATGCCCCTAAAAAGCGCCATATATAATATATATATATATATATATATATATATATATATATATATATATATGCATGTCGAATTAAACAAAAGGCACGTCTCCTGTTTAACGATTTTATTGGTGATCTTTTCAAGTTTTCTAGCCAATTTTTTAATATTTGGATAGAATTCGTGGATTAGTCAACCGAAGGTCATATCCAGAGTATTTTCGGCACTTCGAAGTGCCATCATCAGGGATGATGTGTTCCAGTTTTTTTTAAGTATATTAATGGATGTGGAGGCTGGAAGGAGGAGAACTGATGGGAAAAGTGTTATAGACATTTTAAAATGTAAGTACTGCATTGAAAATTAATTTTGTTTAAGGATGATTTGTATCGTTTGATGTATAAAGCTTCTAGTATTTGGAGTTTTTGTTTATTTTAAAATGCCTATAGCACTTTTCCCATCAATTCTCCTCCTTCCATTCTCCACACCCATTAATATACTTAAAAACAAACAAACAAAAAAACAAAACAAAAACAAACAAACTGGAACACATCACCCCTGATAATGGCAATTCGAAATGCCGAAAGTACTCGGGATATGAACTTCGGTGTACTAATCCACGAATTCCATCCAATTATAAAAAAATTGGCCATCAAACTTGAAAAGATCACCAATAAAATCGTTAAACAGGGGACGTGCCTTTTGTCTAATTCGATATGCATAAATGAAAGAATGCTGCCCAAATACACACACACACTCACACACACACACACACAGACACACACACACACACACACACACATATATATATATATATATATATATAGAAAAGATTACACTATTGATACCGAATCCAGTCATTTCAATAAACACAGGATCAGGTTGCTTACAGTGCCTGCTGTTGCGTAAGTGGTCACCCAATTAGATATTGAATAGGCTCATCAATGCTTAAATTTGGTGACCTAGCGGGAACTGGTGCTTTACATACATGTTCATCTTTGGAAAGTTTCATTGACAAAAAAGAATCGAGAGAAAGTCAGAAATTCTTGTCACCCTTCTAAAATATACCTCCTAATTAATCAACAATAATTACAGGAAATAAGCCACTTGAAATAGAATAGAAATGTATATTATTATTATGATATATTACAATCATTGATATGATATATTTTAAAAACATGAAATTAAAACAATATGTACGGATGACAAGACTTTCGGACCACCCTCTATATTGATACAGGTATTTCGCTCTATATTAAATAGCAATCTATTAATTATGGCGATTAGGTCTCTATTTGTCTGTAACCACTGTCTGTACGTCACTGCTTACGCCACATTACCCTAAATCGTCATAACAGAATAAAAACACTCAAAATTTGAGCATGCAACCTTAGGTGATCCTCATTATTAAAAAACAACAATAAATCTTAACAAATACATAAATAATATATATATATATATATATATATATATATATATATATATATATATATATATATATAGTTTGTTTTATTACAATATATATTTAAAGGTCTCGGAACTAAGTTTCTATTTCATATTGCTTTTATATTTTTACTCATTTAATAGAGCTGATGATTTTACTAATTATGGTAAAAAAAAACTCTCCGACATTGATAGATGATCCTCATTATTAAAAAAACAACATCAAATCTTAATAAATACATAAATAATTAATATATATATATATATATATATATATTATTTATATATATATTATATATAATATAGTTTGTTTATTACAGTATATTTAAAAGTTATCAGAACTAAGTTCTATTTCATATTGTTTTATATTTTTACTCATTTAATAGAGCTGATGATTTTACTTAATTATGGTAAAAAAAACACTCTCCGACATTGAGTTTTTAACGATCAGGCAATATCTTTCAAAAATTAATTTTTACACCACCCGGAGGGTGTTTTTTTGTTTTGATCTTTTGTTTTTTTTTTGTTTTGCTAGTTACCATTAATTTACATGGAGTGAGATAAACATTGATCAGTTTCAGACCTCCGCAAAACAAGCTTTTATGTATACCGGCCCTTATGGTATGGATATTCATGTCAGTTAGCAACATTAAAACCGATAATATTTTTTGTCACACAAACTTCTATAAATGGCGTTGGTCTATTCTTTTGCCATTGAAGCGTATTTTCTTGCTGCAAAATTTTTGTAGTGTCATGTTATCAATCAGACTTCGAAATGTAATCAAGAGAAGATAAACACTTCATTCCTGTGGGTAATAAACTCTCGAAATGTAGGAAAAGAAGTGAAAAGTTTGAAATATAGAAAATATCTTCTATCTCTTATCTGTATATTTTTCCCGCGAAAATTGTGGGTATGAAAAAGAAATAGGCGACAGTAAGAACTGTCTGACTACTTTTCCATTAACCGAAAAAAACAAAAAACAAAGCAAAAAACTCTAATAACCCAACAACAACAATAAAACAAAAAAAGAAACAATGTTTATAGGGATATCATGAATAAAAAAAATGGAATTTAATCTTTCGTCCCTCGCAGCGCGTGCGTAACATGTCAGTTGATAATTTGAAAACAATTTTTTGAAATTATTCCTGAATACGCTCCTGATTTTAAATCAGAGTTATATTCAACAATCAATGTGATATATCCGTGTTAAGGGATATATTATGAAGTTGGTATTTGGTATATTATCGCAGTAGTAGATGGTGCGCCGAATAGCAGTACCTCTTAAGAGCAGTCGTGGTGGTAGTCTGGCGAGTAAGCCTAGGCTAGTAGGATTAGGCGCTTGTACCACCAGTGTCGACTATTTATTGTTGAAACTGTCCAATCAGATTATAGTGAGGGGGTACCAAGGTATTTACATTTTCATTACATCACATGGTAGCTCGAGTATCAGTGAAAACAAATAATAGGAAGGAACACAATAATTAGGATATTAGGTTGGATGTTTGGGTTTTGCGGCATGTCAACCCTTGTTTTGTTATTTCATGCCAAAGACGTTTTGTTTTATTTATTCTTGTTATGTATTCACTTTTTTATACTCAATTTTCTTTTTAAACAGTTGGTTTAAAACTCATTTTTGACCAATTTTACCCATAGATGAAACAAACATGTACTACCACTCCGGGTCAGCAAGGAATAGATGGTCCATTCTAATCAGAGCTCCAGAATTGGTCCTTCGCCAATGGATAAAACAAAACGAATATCAAGTATAGAGAAAAAGGTTTACTAAGCAAAGATAAAAGGTGAAGAGTAATTAGCAATAGCTAGTTTGAATTAACGAGTCCCGTGTGACCTCATTGTTTTTCAACCCCCGGTGTTTCGTCCGACGTTATTCATAGGAAGAAAATATGATTCCATTATCAACATTTAGGTACTATATAACACTTAATCTAATAATAATCTACACGTCTGTATATTTCTTTCAGAGTATTTATGCATCTGAAAAATCTCACTCAGTTCATATCTATCTATCTATCTATCTATCTATCTATCTACGTTAATACTATGATCCTCATGTTCATATCTCGCTGTCAGATTGGACTGTAGAATACTCCGAATGCGCCTCTACAGATGGAAAGTCCACTCCCAATGGGAACCTGTCATCTGAGGACAGGATTGTGGTGGCTGAGCGGTCTATGACCGAAGTACTAAGTGACGCCATGACATGCAACATTCTACTCCGATACGTATGGCAAACACTCAACACATTTATCATACAGGTGCTAAAAGGGAATCGTTGGGACAAACACCAGTAATTATTAATAAACTTATAGTTAATGAAAATTATTTCTCACACAAATCAAATAAAAAATCTAGATCTGGCATTGCATAACACACAAGGCTTGATATGCCATTAAACCAACGACAACCAACCAACTAGACAACTATCTGTTCATATCTATCTCAATTACACTCTTCGTATCTATCTACCTATCTATATCAGTCTGTTCATTCTCTCTCTCTCTCTCTCTCTCTCTCTCTCTATATATATATATTATATATATTATATATATATATATAAATATATATCATAGACATGCTTGTAAAGTCTACATATTCTATACACGCTCAATTTTGTAGACGGAGGGAAATGGACATTTACATAAACATCCGGTTGGGTCGACAAATTGGAGACGGCAAATCCGTCCGGTATTCAGTTGTTTTCAATTTTTGTCACTTCAATTTATATTTATATAGAAAATAATTTACAATACCATTCATGAATTTGTTTGCTTCTCGTAATAACAGCGCTTCATGATATTATTAATACTTTTATATAGGAAAGAGTGAAATAATCTATTTAGCATTCCATCAGTATCTTCATGATAAACATGTCCTTTCTTAATCGAAATCAAAAAGGAGTGCCTAAAGGTCATATGGTCCAGAACCTTTTTGCCAGACTATGTTTACATCATCGAGATATTATCTGGAATGCTGATTTTTAAGGCAGGAAGGTTTTTTCCGACTTGAAAACGTGACGTAACATCTTCCTACTGACCTCCTCGAAGAATTTGGCTGTGTGCCGGCTTACGTTAAGATTAGTAAATATCTCTGAGGCGTTTTGGTCGAATATTTGAGAAAACATTTCTAAAGACGAAGTGATGGATAATATCCAATTGCCTTACTGACCTTAGTAAACTGGCAGGCGCCCGGACAGAGCAAGATACACTTACTTTATTGGTCAATGGTTCCGTCTCACTATTGACCTACCGCGTTCGCGCTAATCGTGAACGCCTTGCCGGATATTCTAATGGCTATATTAACACAATTGTTTCCCAACAGTCAGTAGGTTTTCAAAGCCACGCTGCATAATGAAGTCAAATCGATGGTGCGAAAACACGGTCGCTGAAACCGTCCATTAGACACTTTATGATCGTTTGGCACTGAGAAAAGCGTGTAACAAAAGCCAGTATCTATAGATTCTACATTGCTTTTAGCTGCTACTTAAGTTGTATTTCATATTTGGCGCGGCTCAGCTGGTAAAATGTGTAAGGGTTGTTTTAGACTTGTAGTAGACATTTATGATTGATGGGTCGGTTGATTGATTTTAAGAGTATGTCAAACCGTCTAGGGTTATTTTGGTTTGGTTTGTTTGGTTTGTTTTTGTTTTACGGCATATCAACCTCAGTGGGTCATTTAATGCCGATAAAGTTTTGAAATAAATCAATTCTTAATGGATAATACAATTTTTTATAGATACATTTTTCTATTTAACCCATAGATGGGACCCTAACAGGTACTACCACTCCGGGTCAGAGTGGACCAGGTAGCAATGGTGATGAAAGGGTGCTCCACATTTCCCAAAACCTCCAAAACTGGAACCTCACCATCAGATAGAGTTTAACGTCATTCCCAGGACATATAGACCCGCAGCCACCGCCTTCTAGCACCCATATGATAAAAAGGGGTTGGGGCTTGGCAATAGGGTTGGGGCTTGGCAATAGGGTTGGGAAAATCATATAGGTGCTAGGGCTTGACGTGACCAGCCAATTGATCGGAGGGGGCCTCTCCGACCGCCCGTCTAGCCCAAGATAGGGCCAAAGTTGAGTATTGCATGACATGAACTGCTCATCCACCTGGGCTCTATCCTTAAGCATCACGTGTCGCCACCCACGGCCAACAGGTGGTCCCATTGGGGGAGTCTTACCCCTCTGCAGAGGTGCAGTCGGTGCATTCTAACGCCCCAGCCGATAGGGTGGTAGGGTTATTTTATGCTCGGAAAAATGACAGAAATTGTTGACAGTAAGTGTAACAGCTTAAAAAACGAACTTGTTAATACCTATACAAACTAGATGTTTGTAAAGGATTTTAATAGCATGTTAACTTGTTTAGAGTTATTCAATGCCTAGAGGTTAGGGAATCTCCTTCATTGTGTATAAGGTTAGTCCCTGTGGTTGGCAATAATTGTAACAGCTTAAAAAAAACGAACTCCTTCGTGCCTGGACAAAAGAATAAATGTAAATTATCTTAATGGCATGTTAACAGGTCTAGGGTTATTTTATGCCTAGAGACTTGGAAATCGCCTTCATTGTGTATGGGAGAGTCCCCTTGGTTGCCAATAAGGATAACAGCTTAAAAAATAGTTCGTACTGGACAAAATAGATAGTGTAAATGATTTTAAATGCATGTTAACTCGTTTAGAGTTATTTCATGCCTAGGGGCTAGGGAATTGCCTTCGTGGGGCTCCTCATCGTCGACAATAAGTGTTATAGCGTAAAAAGAAACTTGTTCGTGTCTTGACAGAAATTATATTTGTAAAAAGAAACACTTTCTCACTTAGACGCTATATTTTCCATCAACCATCGTGACATGCCAGTGATATGATATTTGGTCACGATGGTAAATAGTATAGAGTTGTAGATTCATCTCTGCCTATGAAGACAGTAGTGCTGAGTGAACACAAATAGCATCACATATGGAGTTCAAACTATGTTTTTCTATATATATATTCTGTTTTTTATTATCATGTATATTTACAACGCCTCTGCAAGAGCAGGATGCGACACAAGGTCAATTTTAAGCGATGTTTAACAGGTTTGAATTCAGAGTTTTCCGTCTTCTAGACTGGTTGTCTAACTATAGCTAATAAGCCCTGTCTGTCGTACTATTTTACTCATAGCTAGAGGAAATATCGTGTTAGTATAGCATTTATTATAAGGCTATCAATAACAAATAAATGAATTAAAATTTTGTTCAATTCTAATGGTTTATCAAACCACAAAACAATGGCTAACAATATAAACGTCCTTCCTATATTCCAAGTTTAAGAGATTTTACAATCTGATGGAGAGGGAAATTAAGGATGTCTGGTATCCTTTATTGAGTCAATCCATTCAGAGATAATTTCTGGTCAACTGCTCGTGGGACTGGTCCGAGAGTGTCTATTGAATATCAACGCCAAAACTTCTGGGCGTGTCAAGGGATTCCTGTATGCAATCACATAAAGTCTCTCCCTCAACTAACTCCATGCATAGAAATGAACGTATCTTACTAACCCAACATAATAGTTTGGATTGATACCTTTCCCAAGATTATTAGCGCTACATGAAATGCAAACAGTCTCATTCAGGATATGAACCCGTGTTTCCACGTATGGGGACTTTGGCCCCTATTTACGTGCATTGGATACATTAAAATAATCAAGTTTGCTGAAACAAGTAATTTTACAATTGTATAAGTTTAGAATTTATGTAATCAAAAGACATTTGAATAAATATTAGTTTAGAAATATTTTAGCAACAATAGAAACAATGGTTTAAATTCCATTGAAAATATGTACGCCATCGGAATGTTACAAAATCATCCAATATTTTACGTCATTAGAAACAGCTGATATTTGAAAATTCCAATATTAAAATTTAACTTAATGATCACGTAGACAAAAAAAGGCGAGCTGGAAACTTCAGTGGGGATCTTACGCTCTTCCCGACTCGACAGAGTTGGAGCTGATGCTCCTAACTCGACAGTGGGAACGGACGTTCATCCAACTCGATAAGGAGAAGACGCTGTCCGAAAACATAAATACGACTCAACAGGTTTTTTTTTCGTTTCATATTTTTCTCTCTCTCTCCTACTCAATACGACACAAGTTTAATCACAGACATTGTTTTATCAAAACCTGCTACAAATTTGACAAGTCCAAATGCTATAAACAAACTTATGCTTTAGCAAACACTAGACACATCAATGAAGAACAATTGACTATCACTATATTAATTGTAATATTTTGTATATAAAGTGGTTTCTTTTATAAATTTTATCTTCTTTTGTTTTCTACGGAAACTACATTTCCGTAGTCTTATACATTTAAATTGTGGGGATCAAAACTCGGATCTTCTTCAACTGCACACACACCAAACAACACGGTCCCTACACACGTTAATTTACCTCGACGATAGTCATTACACCACGCGCCTCCACATGTGTTAATAGCGTTTCTTAAGTGTTTTTTCACATAGTTATAATATCAAATATTCCTATCTAATACAACAAATTTATGTAAATTTGAATGGCTTCAGAATTTCTATCTAATATTGATAATTATATGGTTTCAAGTAATTATTTCTTTTTAATGATATTCATTTGTTTGCACATAGTTATATGGTTTCAAGTAACTAATAATAGTTATACATAATAAACAATTATAGCTTCAAGTAACTATTTTTAATTCAAATAATTTACAATTATATGGTTTCAAGTATTCCTATCGGAGGATTCCTTTTTTTTTTTCTTTCTTTTATTCTTCCATTTCTCTGTTTCATTTTCCTTCTGAAATCCATTTTCTTTAAGCTCTCACTTTTCCGTCCTTTCCTGTCTTATTTTTCTATCTTGCATATCTTTCTTTCTTTCTTTCTTTCTTTCTTTTTTCTTTCTTCCTTTCTTTTTTCTTTCTTTTCTTTCTTTCTTTCTTCTTTTATATTTCTTTCTTTCTTTCTTTCTTTCTTTCTTTTTTCTTTCTTTCTTTCTTTTTTCTTTCTTTTTCTTTCTTCCTTTCTTTTTTCTTTTTTTCTCTTTCTCCCTTTCTTTCTTTCTTCCTTTTTCTTTCTTTCTTTTTCTGTTCAATTTTCCTTCCTAATTCCTTTTTTAGTCTCTTACTCTTCATTACTATCCTGTCTTATTTTTCTCACTTGCATATCTTCCTTCATTCTTTCTTTCTTTCTTTTCTTCTTGTTTCCTTCCTTTATCCGTTTCTTTTCCTTCATCAGTACTCTTTAATCTCTTACTCTTCATTCATATCCTGTCTTATTTTTGCTCGCCAGTATATCTTACTTCAATTATTTCTTTCTTTCTTTCTTTCTTTCTTTCTTTCTTTCTTTCTTTCGTCCTTCCTTTCTTCCTTTTTCTGTTTCCTTCTCTTCTTAAGTCTTTTTTAAAATCTCTTACTCTTCTTTCATATCTTTTTTCTCTTTTGTATTTCTTTCTTTCTTTTCTTTCTTTTCTTTCGTTCGTTCGTTCGTTCGTCCTTCCTTCTTTTTTCTGTTTCTTTCCCTTCTTAAGTCCTTTTTAAATCTCTTACTCTTCTTTCATATCTTATTTCTCTTTTGCACATCTTTCTTCTTCTTTCTTTTCTTTCTTTCTTTCTTTCTTCTTTCGTCCTTCCTTCCTTCCTTTTTCTGTTTCTTTCCCTTCTTAAGTCCTTTTTAAATCTCTTACTCTTCTTTCATATCTTATTTCTCTTTTGCACATCTTTCTTTCTTTCTTTCTTTCTTTCTTTCTTTCTTTCTTTCTTTCTTTCTGAAGTCTTTTTTTAACAAATCACTTTTCCTTTCTATCCTGCGTTATTTCTCTGTCTTCATTTCTATCGCCCTTCTTTGTTTTTTATATGTTTCTTTTTCGTTCCTGTTTGATTAATCTCACGATATTTAGAGAAAAGATGGAGATAATAAAATCCTCTCGTGAACTCAGGGACAGTTCCTTCCAATTAATATCAATATCAGTCATACACTTTTTGGAGAGGAGATAAGCATCGACATCCGAGTTATTTCTTCCTTTTTGTGTTTTTTCTTAATACTAATTCCTTTTTTTTTTAATTTTCTTACTCTTCCTTCCAAATGTCATCCACCCGAACAAAATTCCCTGCGATTTTTTGTCCGTGAAGGTAAGTTAGTCGGAGTATTGTCCACATACCATCCGAGTAAGACGAATAAGACAAGCTGGACACTGCTGGAGAAGCAAGGATGAACTCATCAGTGATGTTCTCATGTGGACACCTAGACATGGACACACCAGTGTAGACCAGTAAAAACTTACGTCGATCAGTTCCGTGTGGATTCTGTATGCCGCACTGAAGACGATGATAGATATGGTCTGGTGGCGACATAGAGAGAATCCGTGCTTCAAGCGCACATTTATGATGATGATGATGATGGTGGTGGTGTTGGTGATGGTGGTGGTGTTGGTGGTGGTGGTGGTGATGATTATTTCAGACATTACGTTCCCGAAATTGATTAGAATTTAGTGATTTACTGGATATTCAATGGAATCGATCGTACGACGCCCTTCAAGTTCACCAAACCTTGACATTCTGACTTCTTCACCCTAGATTTTGTATGGGTGATGAACCGAGTAAAATATATGTTTCAATCCCCCCACGCCCCTCAGGAGGAGATGGAGGATAACACTCTTCATTCGGGTGTGACACAAAGTACAATTCTCCTTTCAGAGGTATTTGCCTTTTAGTAACAATCACCTGGGCTAATCGATAAAATCCAAGCTTAGTGTCTGCGTGTGTGGGTGGAGGGGCAGGGACAAAGCGATTGATGCGAGTCTACCTATTTGTATTTGCACTCAAGCATGTATCTTTGCTACCGTAATTTGGTTGGGTTAGTAATTATGAGAAAGTCGAGGAAAGGCATATTTGATAATCACGGTACAGAAAAATGACGGGGAAATAAAAGGAAGACTGTGTTAGACTAATCTTTCAAAAGCCGACATGTTTATTAAATCCTGGTTTGTAGATGAGTTCAAACACTAATATTTATCCCAGTGGAGACACAAATCCACATTCACATATGTATGCATACATATACAAACATAGACACACACACACACACACACACACACACACATATATATATATATATATATATATATATATATATATATATATATATATATATGAAGAGACTTGATAAGTCGAAACACGTGTCTGTGGATGACCCTATATATATATATATATATATATATATATATATATATATATGCATACATATATACGGAAATATGGATACATAAATACATAGATATACATGCCTATATGATGGCAACTCGTGTTCAAGTATTGCCACTGCTTGATATATATATAAAAAAAAAAAAATGTTTAACAGTTCAAAAGATTTCAGTGGAAAACGGTGTTAAACAAGGAGATATTACTGCACCCACACTCTTTGCTTTGTATTTTGCCATGGTGTTTAGAATATGCCTATATATACATGCACACACGCATATATATATATATATATATATATATATATATATATGTGTGTGTGTGTGTGTGTGTGTGTGTGTGTGTACTTGCATATATATATAAATATACATACGTATATACATATAGATAAACGCATACATATATATTCATATACATATACATACACACAAATATATGTATGTAGAAATATTTAAATACCCACATACACAGAAGTGTGTATACATTCATTCATAAATATGTATGTATATATATATATATATATTATAGATATACATATATATAGTAATACATGAATATATTTGTGAATGTACACAACCACACACATTCAAACTATCCTCCCTCCAGCTATTAGTAAATAGTAGGGCAGACTGAGCTCTTTAACCTTGGTTAGGTTACCAGTCTAGTAGAAGGTAAACTGAATTGAAACCTGTTAAATTCTGCTTAAGAAATTGACCCTGTGTTGCATCCTAGTCGTGCGGGGTATCGTTATATACATTAATGCTTGTACGTATACCTGCATATATATACATACTATATATATACATATATATATATGTATATATATAATATATATATATATATATATATATATTTATTTACTTACTTACACAAATATATATATATATATATATCTATATATAAGTGCTTAATTGGAGTCGTACCTAATTTTGAAAATAATTAATTAATAATGAATTATACTATTAAATGTATGGCTATCGAGAAAATCAATCTCTGTATGTACATTTCGGCCTAGGCCTCATCAGCAGAGCTATAGATAGTGTGCGTGATTTGAAACCGGACTGCCAAGCTGACAAACCGTGTTTACAACTTACCATATCTATATATGTGTGTGTGTAAGTAAGTAAAGTCGTCGGGCTGAACTAAAGTCGGTATCAGCCAGATAACGAGGGAGACTATTTACTTTTCACAAGCGATTGTCAAGGATATAGTTATCCGTATGAGGTGGAGCGCTACACCTACCTTCAGCTCCTTACTTTTCCGCACAGATCCCTTGCAACTCCTGTGCTGAGTTGGTGAGGTATCGTACTCGAAACCTTATGGTTCCTCGGACGACACTTTACCACCAAGCCTATCACATATACAGTATATACAGGGCAATGAGTGATAGGGAAGGTTGGCGAGAGATAGTCATGGATATCTGTGCTGCTTGTGCGACATGATGACGACGATATATATATATCTATATATGTATATGTATATATATAAACACATATATATTATACACACACACACACACAGACACACACACACACACACACACACACACATATATATATATATATATATATATATATATATATATTCTCGAAAATGTCCATAATATTTACCTTTGGATGTAAATATGTCTGAAAACACTCTCTGGAGTTCCTATTTTTTTATAATTCGGTCACACACGGGTACTTTAGCTAATATATATATATATATATATATATATATAATATATATTATATATATATATATATACAAACAAAGCAAGTCATGCGTTGCTCAGGGTATAAACAAAAAACAATACCTAAAATATATTTGATTGAACAAAAAGTATTCTCCATTTTCGAAGATTTTATTCCAATCCTACACATATTTTTGGAAACATATTGAACTAAAACTTTGACATCGAACGTCTAAAAAAAGTTAACTAAAAGTTAGTTAACTAGAATTATTACAAATAAAATTCAACTCTCCACTTATTGTCTTTTAGCTATCAGTCTTTGCTTAACAAGTTTTATTATACATGATAGAAAAAATATTGTCTTTGATTATGTTCTGTTAGTTAATTTAATATATTATTGCGGCATTTCAACTATCTTTCAGGGTCTGAACTTGCACAAAGGTCTCAAAATTAGGGTGCCCCAGAAAAAACAGAACCCACTAATTTTGTAATAAAACTGTTGATTTTAACTAAGGGGGTCTAGGGTTAGGGTTTAGGGTTAAGGTTAGGATTAGGGTAAGGGTTGGGGTTTAGGGTTAGTTTAATGGGAAAATGAATAAATAATTTAGGTTCTGTTTTTTCTGGGTAATCCTGTATACCGGTAACCCAGAAAAAACTGAACCCACAAATTTTGTAATAAAACTGTTAATTTTAACTAGAGGATTTAGGGTTAGGGTTTAGGCTTAGGCTTAGGAGTTAAGGTTAGGGTTGGAGTTGGGGGTTAAGGTTAGTTTAATGGGAAAACAAATAATAATTTGGGTTCTGTTTTTCTTGGGTCACCCTAATTTTGACACCTTTGTGCAAGTTCAGCCCTTTCAGGATATAAGTAAAAAAAGTAAAGTCGTCGGGGTGGTATAATGTCGGTATCAGCCAGACCGTGAGGGAGTCTATCCCTTTTCACTAGTGCTAGACCAAGGAGATTATTTTAGCGTCTGCGGTGGAGCGCCACAACTACCACCAATTTCTCACTTTACCACACAGATCTCTGTGTTACTCATATGCTGAATTGGCAAGGGCCGATATCGAACCAGGGATCTTGTGATTCTTAGCCGAACACTTTACTGACTGAGCTAAACCGGCCCTAAAAGTCTACTGAAAATTTGATGTGTACGCTCGGGTACCGAGTGGTCTGCCCTATGCTTTCTAAAAACTGTTTCCTTGGTGAATTAGACTTTTTTGTATCTAATTCATGGAATATCAATTTTATTTGCTTATTTTGACAAAGGAGACCTTTCTGTTTAATACTAGCCCTCAGCGGATTATAATTCTTTTGATTATCCATACTTTAGAAGAAATACACGCGTCACTTTTCTTACATTGCTGTTAGAAAAGTGCGTATTTTTTGTATATAGATAGAATGATCCATTATGGCGTCTCTAAAATTGTTATCTAGATACATAGTAATTATTCAAGATTTTTCTAGTTGCATTGATCACATATGGTATGATCCATTATTATTCATGAGTAGGTCAAAACTAAGTTTTTCTCAGTCAATAGAGCATCTGCCTAGGAATCGCAAGGTTCCAGTTTCGATACTGCTCCTCGTGAACTCAGCGCATGAGTATCACTGCGTGGGTAAACTGATATGTGCGGCTTGCCATTTATTGAGGAGAGAAATGGGTGATTACAAGCACTGAGCAAACATAAAAAGAAATCCCATTGTATTAAAAGATAATTTGATTTCCATTAACTTTATGCTTTTAGAAATACCACATATACTAGACAAATAAACAAATTGCAGAAGCAGAAATGTAATTTACTTACTGGACTGCATACGCTGCCAAAAACAATATGTTTGAAAGTCAGAATGACCATTTCATTTTAGACCAGAAAACAACAGACATAGAATCAAGTCTATGGATCACAGCGAATTAATACCTGTAGAACAAAATTCCGCTCAAAAATTCACAATTTTAACTGATATGCTAAATTCAGCATCCTTGAAAGAAATGACAAACACATCATCATAAAATCAGAGACGAAAGTTTGGAAGACAAATGGATAAACAAATTAAATACCTATAATCCATTGGGACATTATATGAAGCTTCATTCCCAAGTTTGGTAATAAATGTGGCTATTACTATTACATCACTTATATAAACAAATACATCAACTACTATTCACCGACATTTGGAAAATAAACCACTCCCAAAACTCTTTCGACATGTTATTATATTTGACCAGAGAGGCATATATATATATATATATATATATATATATATATATATATATATAATAAATGAGTAACCTACTCGAAAAATTTTAATATATTTTTTCACTTTTATTTTCACTTTTATTTTATTACTTTTATTTTTATTTCAATGGTTACTTTCATTCTACTTTTATCTTTTATTTTTTTCATATAATTAACTTATTTAACTACCCAAAACTTCTATTATCGTAACATACACAACCTGTATTTTAAATACTCTCAAACCAAATTAAACTAGTTATTAAATAATTTTAAATTTTCAACTTTTAACTATTAATACGACCCATAACATATCTTTTATTAAATATAATTGAAAAAATAATTCCAATAAATTAATCCAAATTTTTAATTCAATAATCAAAACCGTTCCTGATCTACGAAAATGTAAACAAGCGTTCCTCTACTAAATTTAAGTCCCATTCCAACGGGCATGTTTATAACACCAAAGATTAATCGTAAACTCGATAATTAAAAGTAACCCTGATGAATCTATCGATGAAACTCGAGTAGGTTACTCATTTCCATTCTTAAATAAAATTTATGCTCTACATTGTATTGAGCACTTTGTATTTGTTTTTTCTCAACCTTAACCTCTGATATTGTGCGCTTCCAACGATCGTTCTTATACCCACCGGTAAGTTAATACTTATACATATACAAGAGATATATATATATATATATATATATATATATATATATTATATATATATAATATATATATATATATGAGGTACCAAAACTTTAGAAAGGATGATTCTATATATGATTTCTAAGACACACTGTATTATTATTGTATGATCCAGTATGTATAAATACAGTGAATCTTTAAATCACTACAGGGATCTCAATGTATAATAATCTTTTTAGATTATATACAGAGCAATATTTATCTTTGAAATGAAGGAAAAACTAAACACCGTTATTCCATAATAAATTTATTTCGAGCAAAATTGGGGCCTTATATTTATATATATTTATATATATATATATTTATATATACATTTTATATATATATATATCTTTCGACCAAGGGGCATTATATATATATATATATATATATATATATATATATATATATATATATATAGCTAATGCAACTAAAAGATGGTTTTCACTTAACAAATCTATATGCCATTTTGCCGGTACACTTTTCTATATATTATATATATATATATATATATATATATATATATATATATATATATATATATATATATATATATATATATATATAATAAAGAAGAACTCAATACAGTAATCCCATAATAAATTTATTTCGACGAAAATTGGGGCCAATATAAATCTAAGTTGATTTAAACCGGCTCCCCAAATTTTCGCCTCATCAGATGGGTCTCAATTCACTTATCTTCCAGTGAATTGAGACCCATCTGATGAGAGGAAAATTTGGGGAGCCGGTTTAAATCAACTTAGATTTATATGGGCCCCAATTTTCGTCGAAATAAATTTATTATGGGATTACTGTATTGAGTTCTTCCTTCCTTTATTGATAAATATTGCTCTGTATATAATCTAAAAGGTTATTTTACATTGAGCTCTCTTCAGTGATTTAACGATTCGCTGTATTTATACATACTGGATCATCAATATTAGTACAGTGGATCTTAGAAATCACATATAGAATCATGCCTTACTACCAAGTTTTGGATAAATCTCTATATATATATATATATATATATATATATAATATATATATATATATATATATTAAAAAACCTTAGGATGAAACATTATAACATCGCTCCTTAACATCACTCAGAGGATCGTTTTATAAAAAAAAAAAATGGTTAACGTTGGCATATAATCATTTATATATAAATACATAGATCCTTTGAATATCTACTTTTTCATGTTTCACACACGCCCACACATACACACACTTTTAGTACTTACACACACATATACTATACTTGCATATATATATTTGTATAAATATATATGTATATATCCACGCATATATATCAATGCGTATGTACACATGAAGATGTATGGAGCTGTAATGGAAAGAAAGATATATGCAAAAGAAAATAAATGAAGATGTAATAAAAGAAAAAGATGAGAGGAGATAAATGGAAAACAAAACCCAGGGAAAATGTATGGATAACAAAAGGAAAAGAAGGTGTTTACAAAAGAAATATATTTATATATAAGCACACAAACATACTATATATATATGGTTGGCATCCTTACGTCTACAAGAGACGATGGAGTAGTGTCAAGGTTTTTTTTTTTAAAAAAATTTTTTGTTAACTTAAACTGCATAGCCTGGGTGGGTTCATATGGAAGATGAGCTGTTGCCCATGCAGCAAATTCCCTCTCTCTACACTGCCGCTGTGATCCAAAGGAAAGGAATGGAACAATGCAGTTT
>CM042137.1:137604343-137654343 GCA_023376005.1 Doryteuthis pealeii | reverse complement strand
TTCAAAATCGTTAAATCGTTAAAGTATTTAGGGATTTTAGAGGTGGGCATCATCAAACAAACAAGTGATACCAATGTAATTGGTGCACTTGGAATCATCCCCAACAATTAAGAAAAAACAGACAAGAAGAACATGAAATCAGAAGAAGAACTGAGACCATCCAGACAACTGCATTGTGCAAATCGACTAGAATACTTAGAAGAGTCTTGGAGACTTTGGGAGACTTGAGTCCCCACTGAAAGACCATCAGCTAACGCTGGTGTAAAAAAAACTCACAAGGAGTGAAATAATAATAACTTATTATAATGGAGATTGTGGGTTTGTCTGTCTGTAACCGAAACTATATTACTATACAAGTCACAATTCATTTGTTATTTACATCATTTCTCCATGATTTTATTTTATTTAAACCTCAATTATTAATAAAAATTGTTTTACATTACTTATCTGTTGACCATATCTACATACAAATAACATGCAATTGTATTTATATATACAACAAAATAGAGGTTTACAGTGAACGGAAAGGCTAATTTGCATATTGATCTTAAAAATTGATTTTAATAAATATATGCTTAGTATTATTGATTTCTAATTGTTTGGTTTTATCTTATTGAATATGAGCAAAATCTCTTCAATAAATCTTAAAAGAAATCCCTTAACAAGAAGAAATAACTGTAATATTATTTTTACTTCCTATTTTAACTAAATAGTTAAATTAGGAAAATTTACTAATGAAAGACGGAGTAAGGGAAAATGATGGAAGAGTAATTTCAAAGTGTTCTATTTTTAATCATACCCCCTCTGTTCCAAATATTTTTATCTAATTATTATTCAGTTTCATTAGCCTTTCTAATTTAATATGATATTTTATTATTTAAACTTAAATACTTGCACCCGGAGGTGCATATATTTGCTAGTAATAATAATAATAATAATAAAATAATAATAATAATCCAGTGAAATACCATCAGCTAACGCTGGTGTGAAAACTTAAAAGGAGTAAATAATGATAATAATAATGATCAGGAAAGGAAGGAGAACAAGGTCTTGCCAACATCGAAGATTGTGTAGATGCGACAATTAACATTCTGGACGAGTACACAAAAAGAGCAAAAAAGACTAATTGCAACAACCAGAAACAGCGTTTGCAACATATGGGCCAGCGGAAACACGATAGAAATTCAAAATCAGAAATGGATAAAAAAAAGCCACGTGTGAAGACCTGGACATGGCTAAGAAGGGGAAGCTTCGGCCATATATATATATATATATATATATATATATATATATATATATATATATATATGTGTGTGTGTGTGTGTGTGTGTGTTGTACCTTCCCTTACACACATATAAAAACATACATGTGGCGTTCGTCGTATAATGGTAATCGTCATAGGTTACATTGAATTTCACATCGCGTTGATCTCATTAGGAAAGGTATGCACCCAAATGTTCTCCCTCCAGCTATGGGAAATAGTAGACAGACTTGGCTTTTTAGCGTTGGTAAGACGATCGTTCCAGGAGAAGGAAAACTGAATTAAAACCTTCAGGGAAGTTAGTAAATCGTATTTTACAAATAAACTTTGGTGTCATTCAATGAGGGTTAGCCCAAGAACATTCAGTCGACCCTTGTAATTACTGTAGCCATGTACCATCCGATAAACATAGTACATATATCTTCTTAACATTATACTTATATTTCATGTCGAGGTCATTTAGAGACATTTAACTTTGAATCGTAGTTATTTCAGCGTTGGGTTTTCGTTCTTCTCTCATCAATGAAGTTATTTCAGTGCTTTTCAACTGATCGTTCGATGATAAGATTTCACGAGTGATGCTTTCCTCTGCAAAATTTTATCATGTTTAGTGAGAGTCCACTAGATAATTACGTAAACTTTCATTAATATAGATGTTTTAACGTTAGACGAGATAACAAATATAATTAGTGTGTTTACGTAAGATAATACGAAGGTTGATTGATAAATAAGTTCGCCTACCGCGTGGCGTCGATAATAGTGAAGATACATGTTTAAAACTGTATTCAGTTAATATATAAAATCAAGGGTTCACTGTGAGACGTTAGTCATGAGTACTGCCCCGCATTTACGTATAAATCAGCGTGTAGATATTTAATTTGATGCATAAATCAAAATGCACGTATAAAGGTAATTTATGGCAACGGTTGTGTGCACGTAAAAATAAGGATGAGGACGTTTGATGAGCAGAGAGCAGGACGACTGATTTCAGTGACACAATCAATAGTCTTCGACCGGGAGGTCCGGTGGCTTCGGCCCTGAACCTTACAAATTAATAGCGTTGATCCCAGGGGCCATCCACCCAGGCAGCACCTGCCTCCTTGATTTAAAGGGACAGGACTGGGTTTATTGCCCAGTACCCGAGGCGCCTCCGTTGAGAGGAAATGCGACGGGATCAACGTATTTTTTCCACCCGCCACTCATGGGCTTCTGTTCGTGAGTGGTCCCACATTAATAGGGCCTTTTGCCTAACCCGTACACATGGGGTACGTGGTAAATAACAAGAGAATAATCAAGCAAGTGCATATACCACAATTCAAGAAAATCGACAAATTACGCAGATATATTACTCAGAATTTATACATTAGACAAGAAAGTGTGTAACTTAGATGGATACTCAGGGGTATGCGAGGGCGCAGGTGGATCTTTCATTGCAATCTAATAATCTTTCTACACCATCTTATAATCATTTAATTTCATTCACTTCCAGAATTGCTCTTATTCCGTACTACTTACCAATCTTTCAACGCAATCTCCCTACCATTTAACGAGTGGTAGTACCTGTTAGGGTCCCATCTATCGGTCAAATAGAAAAAAATGATTTAAAAAAATAGTTCAACAAATTGAGATTAAAAAAACTGAATACCCAACAAGAAAAATAAAACAAGAAGTTTCGGCATAAAATAACCCAACAAGGCTTGACAGACCGTAAAATCCATTAAATTCCTCACTTACACAGTTGGTCTTTTTAATCTTCCAACCAATCTTTTTACACTTCTTTCTGCAATTTAATTCACCCACTTCCATAGTTAGCTGTTATTTATTTTTTAATCTTCCAAAAAGCTTCCTTGGTCCCATGATATGCGGTAGTAGATACACCATCATTCATGGCATGTTTGGGAGTTGGTGCTCATCTCTCAAACTCTCACAAGTCAATAAATTTCCAAGAGCAGGGGTGAATATTCTTGAGCAACCATCGTGACAACCCAGTGACAAGACGTCTCTTAAGACATCTTAACATAATTGTAAGTGCAATAAGCAACGACCCGTGAATGTTAATTAAGTATCGATTACATCCATTTTGCAAAGATTGCTTCTTCTTTTCATCCTTAACATGGGTAGATGGACGAGCGATTTTGGGGAATAACTTTTGTATCTGTTCAAACGAGCGAAAATAATTCCCAAGAAGTGGGGGTCTGCTTCAGTGCTTGGGTAGTTTCCAGATTTTCTGCCGATGGTTTAATGAGACGTAAAAGCGTCTCTCACTCGCAGTATGTTGCGTCATACCCGTGTCTAATGCTGCGTCAAAATGGAATTTCCCTTACTTTTACAGATGACGGCTTTCCCAAGATAAATAGAAATTGGTTTTCCAAAATGGTTTCTTTGGCTGACGAATATACCCTAAAGCCGAGGAAGATGTTTGGGGTTTACTTTCTGGTTATTTTTCCAAAAGGATTCCACCGAAAGTGTCATAGACATCATTGACCTGACTTGTTTATGTTACGATCCTTTGTATAAATCTATGCTATCTATATATCTATAATAATACTCGTGTTCCTAAAAAGTACGACCGTTATCATCTTGCAAAACACTCTAGTTAAAAATGATGCAGTCCAAATCGTCCAAGAGGAAATGCAAGAAAGTAAATCCTGATTATCTGGCATTGCTTATCCGCCGAATTCTTACTTTTGAATGTAGTTACCGCAGCTAAATAATAGACCATTCTGTCTTTATTATGAAGAAAGGGAAGAAAAAGGACATGCCACACGGAAGAAAATATAATAAGAAAGAAAGAAAGAAAGAGAACAGGGAAAGATAGAGAGAGGGGTTGAACTTGCAGAAGCGATAACGCTAATCTATTTCAATCTAATATAAGGAAAAGAACAAAACAAGGAGAGGAAGAAAGAAAAAAAGAGTGAGAAAGAGTTAAATCAAGATTATTATGCTTTTTCGTATTGAATTATTTTCCAATAGTAAACTTTATACATATATATATATATAAAGAAAATTTGAAAAAACAAGTGTTCCGAAAATGTGATGAATTTAATTATCGATGTTTAAAACATTTCGGTTACATTGAACCTTCATGAGGATGTCTCTTGGGGTGAAGAAAATGATGGATGTTTTTATATAATATATATATATATGTGTGTGAAATTCATATAAATATATATCACATATATATCAAATATATATAAATATATATCACAAAAGAACATGTTATTATATAAAAAAATTTATATAAATATATATAAAAAAGTATACATATCGAACGTTGTTATAATTAAAACATAATGTGGTATAAGAAAGATCTAGCTAGTGTAGAAATATAACACACTAATTAAAAAGTATTACGATAAAATCAGGGTGAAAGCAATCTGAGTCATTTGTTTATAAAAATGGATTAATTCGACATTAAATGAACCGATGATGGTGGGGATGCAGTGAAATATTATAAATAACCAAACCAAGTTAAAGTGTTTTAGGATAAGTTAAAATGAAAGCGTACCGAGGAAAACGCTTGGGGTATTTTCTAAGGTACAATTTTAGATGGTGTTGAAAATTTAACCAACATGATAGGCTGAACTTGCACACCTTTGTGCAAGTTCAGCCATATATATATATATATATATATATATATATATATATATATATATATATATATATATATATAATATGCGTGTGTGTGTGTGTGTGTGTGTGTATAAATATAAGGTGGTCCGAAAGTCTTATCCCCCATACACATTTTTAGAAGTAAAGTGATTACATGACTAACATATTATATTATATCAACATATAATAAAAGTTAAAACATTTCGTAAGCGTGGCAAGAATCTATATGCCGTAAAACAAAACAAACAGCCAAACAGAACCAAACGAACCCAAACTAAACCAGTTAATGGGTTTTAAGATTGAACTCTCTCTCTCTCTCACACACACACACACACACACACACACACACACACACATATATATATATATATATATATATACATATATATATATATATATATATATATATATATATATATATATATATATTTAATTAGTTAGTCAGTTATTTAGTTATAAATTATTTACTAGTTTCAGTAAAAGAAAGATTGACCTAATGACTAAAATATGATATTCCCAGTTTCTGTATATATATATATATATATATATATATATATATATATATATATATATACACACACGCACACACACACACACACATATATATATATATATTGTCCTACAATAAATTTACATTAGTCTGGAACAAGGTCAAATTGCAAGATTATTTCATATATGAGTGATGGAAGACTATATGATCATAGCTGAATTCCCGAAACAGGTCCAAGTGTTGTGAGAAATTCCTCTTCACAGCAATTGACTTTCATTTCACTGGGATTAGTGCCGAGGAATCACGTTCCTCATTCTCATTCCAATGAGCGTTTTTCTGATTCCCAAAATCACCGACGGTATTTTCGAAAGCAAACGAACCGGGCATTTTGCTCAATCGTCTCATATTAGCGGCTTAGTTGTCCAAATCTGCGGCTAACTAGCGCATCGCCCGCGGCTAACACGCTGAAAATTGCGGCAAGTGCGTCTGAAGTGGTTACCCAACACCGAACCAACATTGGGGGGTGGGGGGATTCGCAAACGGTTGGAATCGAGAGAGCAGCGGTATAATTGACCTTTACGAGAATGGCGCCCATTTTGGCATTCTCTGTCGGGACTTTGCCGAATTACTCAGCACGAACCTTGGGTGACTCGTAAACCGACCTTTGACTGCGACAAGCTGGGAACTAATTGATCGAATGCGTTGATTATCTACACCCTGCACCCACCCTCATTCTTCCATGCCAACATTATCATTGGGGTGTGTGGAGTTTTCTCATGACGTTGAAGATTTTTCATGTTTTCGGTATGTCTAGACGTGTTCATTCCCAACTGATAAGGTCTACGTTGGATTATCAGTGAAGGAAAGTGATGTGTGGGTGGGGGTATTAGATAAAATCAGGAAAATAAGCCAAAATCCGAGCTGGATCATCTATTTTGTTTTTTTTAACCCCTATTTTGTTATTGCGTCTTAATAAAACATTATGTTCTGGATATAACACTTATCTGTATCTGATGGTGAGGTTGGAAATCTGGGGAGTGTGGAGTACCACTTAATTGGTTGATAGGCTGGTTGTTTTGTTTTATGGCATATCAACTCTTTTAGGGTCATTTAATGCCAAATCAAGTCACTTTATAAACAAAGAATTCAGGTTGCTCACAGAACCGACTCTTGTTTAAGTAGTCACCCATTAAGTATTGAACAGGTTGCTTAACTTTGGTGATCTATCGGGGAACCGTTGCTTTCAGTGTGAACTGACAGTAATCCCCTTCGTTGACTAGAGTATTTATCATCTTAAATTTATAAAAATAAACTTACATTAGGAGAAACAAAAGTACAGTGCTACCTTGACTTACGAGCTTAATTCGTTCTGCTCGTAATTCAATTTCCTCGTTTATGAAATCAATTCCCCCCACTGGAATGAACTAAAATGCCAATAATCCGTCCCACCGCCCCCCCAAAAAAAACAAAGAAAAAAAAACATCCTAATTGTTTTTTGACTTTTTTTAAATTACAAAAATAGCACCGTTGTGTATAAAAAAAACATTAAAATAGAACGTATCGAATTATAGGATGTACTCTGTTTTAATGTTTATTTCTTTATAAAATGATATTGTTCTTTGGTGTAATAAGTATCCATCACCCAATATTTGATACTATCTTACTTGGTGAGGACTGCTTTTTTGAGGGGCATTGCTTCCAAGAAATGTTCAAGACAGCACACAGCATCCCTTTTTATTTCCCATCAAGCTTTTTCTCTAAGCGCTTCATTAGAGACCAAGTGGTGCAGCCTTACAAAAGCTTGGAAGAATGTTCGCTCTATCTTATCAGATAGATCGGATTTTCATATTATTGATAATCTGTCTATAGCAACCCACGTCTTTTGAGTTTCTCTGGGAAAATATGTTTATCTAATTTCACATATTTTAATCTTTTAGCTAAAATGAGTTCCTTTAACACTTTTGTTGTTTTACTTTTGTTGTTTATCACAAAGTTGTTGAATCATTCTTTGCGTTAATAATGTATTATCATTAAAGAGATTTGAAATTAAATTTGAACCACTTTTTGTTTTTGATAAAACAGAAAGAAAAGTTAATCCAGTCCATTCTTCTTTAGCTGTTAAATCATATTCTGAGATTTTGAGATTTGCATCATCCGCGTGTTCATTTTAACTAGTTTCTTCATCATTTTCAACCTTGTCAGCGGTTTTTAACTGTAACGGCAACTGTATACCCTTACAGAAGAATAGGACCCCACACCCTAAATGATTTTTCCTGGCTGGGAAAATAAACTGAACGTGCATATATACCAACCCCTCCGTATGAGTCATCATCATCATCATGTCGCGCATGCATCACAGGATATCCATGGCAATCTCTCGCCAACCTTCCCTATCATTCATTGCACCTGGAAGCGCCTCTGCGGAGCAACCAGCATCTTCGCATAGCTGGTCAATGTAGGTCCTTGCTGGGCGCCCCACACTTACATGTCCATGTGTTGGCTTCTACAGGAGACCGTCGCTTATGAGCTCACCCTTGCTTCTCCAACAGTGTCCTGCATGCATTGTCCGTCTCACTCGGGTAGTTTGTGAATGGGGGGCAAGTGACCGTACAGCTGTTTCCTTGTGGGGTGCTGTTTCCATGACTTGTTCAAGACTGCATGCAGCATTCTTGTGCAGCTCCCATCTAGCTTATTCTCAAGACGCTTCGTTAGGGTCCAAGTGGTGCAGCCATATTGCCGCACAGATACAACCACAGACTGGAAGGAGTGTCGCTTTAGCTTGTCAGGGAGATAGGACCTCCATATGACTAATAATTGTTTGTGGCCGACCATGCCTTTGCTATTCGTGTATTAACATCGCTCTCTGTGGATGAGATATTACCACCTAGGTACGCGAGAAAGTAATACTGATGTAAAACGCGTATCAGACTTAACAGAGAATATAGGAAGAGACAAAACCAGTATTAAGGACAGAAAAAAGGTTTACTAAGCAAGGACTCACGGTGAACAGAGTAATTGCAATTGCTACGTTGAATTAACAAGTCTCGCGAGATCTTGTTCTTCTCCTCTTCTGGTTTCGTCAGAGATTATTTATAGAAAAAACAAATACTTCATTCTCGCTATTTGGGTATGATATGACAGACACAGATTCAATTTCTTATGCGTAATTGAACAGGCTGAATTAAGAGTTTTCCTTCTCCTAGACTAGTTGCCTAACCAAAATTAAAGAGCCCAATCAGCTCTACTATTTGACCTTATCTGGAGAAAGGACAGTTAGATGCATCCTCAAGGGTATTAGCATTGTGTGAAATGCAAACAGACTGGTACAGGTTTGAACTCGGTTTGCCGAGTCAATTTCCTACGGTGATCACATTACATAACACTCCTCCATGACTGCCTCTGATAGTGAGACTCTAGATAGTGTGGATAACCCTTTCATTGCATTTATGAAAGGTCCACTCGGATCTGGAGTATCTGTTTAGGCTCCCATCTATGAATCAAATATTTCTGTTTAAAAAATTATTCGCATTCGATAGGACCATGTGCAAAAAATTAAATTCCTATTCTCTATCCATAAATTAAAATGAATACTTCCACCCCTCGAAAAAGTCCAATGATTTTGAATGCTTATTCTCAAAGAATGCAGGTAGGCCCTTCCTACTTCCCTCTTGAATGTTTGACGCAACACAAGCTTCTTTCAAACAACACTTCAAATTACTTCAGTCAAACTGTAGGCTTGTACATGGTATCAACATGTACGAGGATTGATCAATTACTGTCACATCTATGGATCGAATAGATCTATCTTAAAATTAACTGTATTTGCTAGTGTGCAAAAAAAAATCCTCTAAAGAAGCACCTACACAAAACTTGTAAATATGAACGTGTCATGAGGGTAATTTCTAAATCTTTAGGCAGAAAATATACCTAGACGATTTGACCCGCCATTAAAATCAATCAACCAAAAATGTTGGTTTCAGACGATCTATTTTTGTGGGTATTTAAATTGATAGAATTCTGAATGAAATTATTATTGCTAAGGTAATTTTTTGTTTATCAATACATTAAGTTTGTTCTTAATCTTCAATGTTGTTTAAACAAAATAACGCCAAATTTGACAAAATGAAATAAAAATACTCACTGATGACTATTGTCCCAGACAAAGGCGATAATTTTCAATGAGGTTATTTAAAAATAAACACTTCTAATGTCAATTAAAACCAAAACGAAATAAACTATATTCCTAATTCAATACTTACAATATCCTCTTGATAGTTGATTAAACACGTTTCTTTGAGTTTTTGATTCATTTTATCTTCATAAAAATATATATTCTACGCAGATCTCTCATAAGTTTTATCCGAGAATTATTTCTAGCTGTAGCCATGTCAATGCTACGATATTAACCAAACTATTGAAAAGTTTGAATCGAACTAAACAAGAAGAAATCCTTAAACAGCACTTCACAAAAAAGCAACAGCCTTACAATAATACTGACATGGCTACAGCTTTGAATAATTCTAGTTTCATGTTATTAGGTGGGGGTCAGACTTCCATATGGACTTCGAGATCATAGTAAGCGAGTTCGAAACCCAGTCGCACAATTTCATTCACTTCCTGACTGAAAAGTATGAACGCCTCATCGCCACAACTGTGGGTTAAATACTACCAATACTGTTCTTCTACAAGGATTACTTTGGCATTAAATAACCCACAAATGTTGATATGCCAATAAAAAAAGTAACCAAACTTCTTTTTAGTCAATGGCCTATCAATAGAAGTCCATGGTTTACCTAAGCCGATGTTGACATTCCTTTCTGTCGATGAGATATTGCTACTATGGGAATAAGTCTTGGGCCAGTAATAATGGAGAGAGATAAAAACACAATTACTTGGAAGTACAGAGAGAGAGAGAGAGAGAGAGAGAGAGAGAGAGAGAGAGAGAGAGAGAGAGAGAGAGAGAGAGAGTTTATTCGCAAATCGTTACCAAGGACGCCAGATCCAGACGCCAAGAACTTGTTTTTTTTTTCTTCGCATGCTCGGAAGGCTCTTCCTGTCCTAAGCCTCCGAGAGATTGTTATTTTTGTCTTTTTTTTTATTTATTTATTTATTTATTTTATTTTACTTTTTTTGTATTAATTTTTACTTTTATTAATCCCCACACTACTGAGGTATATCAATTGGTCTAAATAAAGGAACAACATTTCTATTTGTTCAATGACCTTTCAAGAGCAGTCCATGGTTTACCTAAGCATATGTTGACATCCTTTCTGTCAATGAGATATTGCTACTGAGGTTTATGAATTGGTCTAAATAAAGGAACACAATTTCTATTTGTTCAATGACCTATCAAGAGCAGTCCATGGTTTACCTAAGCATATATTGACATCCCTTTCTGTCAATGAGATATTGCTACTGAGGTTATGAATTGTCTACAAGTTTCAAAGGCTTGATTCCGCGTTCAATATTCTTGGATAACTTTGGTTAATGCATCTTTTGTGCTGGTTGTATCACCCTAATATCCAACTTTTTAGAAGTGTTAGAAATACTTTTTTTTCTGATATGTAGTATGCGTTTTTCAGACCCAACTTTTATCTTTTTCTGGAGAATTTTCTCGACAACGAGGAAATATTTAATTCATGATCCTGCGTCTTAACTACTTCATTAAATGCCAACCATCCTTTTCTAGTTCCAAATAACTGAGCAAATCACGTTAGATGCCAATCCATAATAATCTCAAATTTAAACCGTCTAAATGTTGCGCCGGGATATATTTATAGAATATTCAGCGAAGACTGAAATGTTTCTCAATTGCTTTGAATAAAATCTTGTTTTTTGTCCTGCATAACAAGTGTGTGATCAATTCACCATCTTGTCTCATTAAGTCTTGTATTGCTTTTTTTTTATTTGTATTTTGGGGTATTTTGATTTTCATGTTCTTTTGTTGTTGTTATTTTGATATTGTTGTCGGTTAAAAGAGTGATTGGATTTCGCGTCTCCAAATTTGGAACTCTGAATACAACTCTATAAAAAGGTGAAAAAACAAAACAAATTCGGATGTATTCACATAACAATGACCGGACGTTTTGTTTTTTTTTTGTTTTTTTTTCTCGGAGAGAAAGAAATTCGGTACGTTTACAAAAATGGAATGTATCAAATTAAAGAGCTATTAACAAGTTAAATTGCAAAGACAATTGTTTAACAAAGCATAAAACATTCTGATCGTCCTCAGCTTTTATTCTTAAATATTTGGTTTGTCACTTATACAGCCGGTCACATCTCTATGAAATGTACTTATGAAATGTGCAGATTTTTATAACATTTTCTTACAAAAGACATTTTACTTTGGTGAAATATTTATCTATCCACCCACGTTCAACAAGGCAGAATGTGAAACAAAGTCAGGTACTCTTCGCGGAGTTCCGTTCCGGCCTCCTGCATCAAAAACCGCTAGCCGGTGGCTGCTGAAACCCCCATCTACGATTAAAGTCAGTAGCGGAAGCGGTGTCACTTGAAAAAAAAAAAAACAAAAAAAAACAAACAAATTAGAGCGTATTTCCCGAAAAGCCAACCCCAATTCCAACCCTAACCCTAACCCTAAAACCCCCCAGTTAAAATTAACAGTTTTATTACAAAATTTGTGGGTTTTGTTTTTTGGAAAAAAAAAACAGTTTGGAGTTTGTAATAGGAGCAATACGGTTGGGAAAATCAGATATATATATTTACCAACCCCTCCGCACGAGCAGGGTGTGACACAAGGTCAATTTCTTAAGCGGAGTTTAACAGGTTTGAATTCAGAGTTTTCCTTCTCCTAGACTGGTTACCTAGCCATGGTTAAAGAGCCCAGTCTGCCCTGCTATTTACCCATAGCTGGAGGGAGAATTGGATTCATACATTTCCCAAGAGTATTAGCGCTATGTGAAATCCAAACAGCTTCGTCCAGGAATTGAACTAGGGTCGACGAGTTTATTTCCTACGACTCTAACCATTAGACCACTGGCTCCATTGGGACAATATAGGTGCTAGGGATTGGCTTAACCAGTCAATTGATCGAAGAGAGCCTCTCCGACCACCCGACTAGCCCACCCTGTCGGTTGGGGTGTTAGAATGTCCCGACTGCACCTCTGCAGAGGGGTAAGACTCTCCCAATGGCCACCTGTTGGCCGTGGTTGGCGATCGTGATGCTTAAGGATAGAACCCAGGTGGATGAGCAGTTCATGACTTGCAATACTCCGCTTTGGCCATATCTTGTGCTAGACGCTCGGTCGGACAGGCCAAATTAATCGGCTGGTCACGTCAAGCCCTAGCACCTATATGATTTTCCCAACCCTATTGCCCTTATGGCAAGCCTCAACCCCTTTTTATCATATGGGTGCTAGAAGGCGGTGACTGAGGGTCTCTATGTCCTGGGAATGACGTTAAACTCTATCTGATGGCGAGGTTCCAGTTTTGGAGGTTTTGGAAATGTGGAGCATCCCTACATCACTCTGACCCGGAGTGGTAGTATCTGTTAGGGTCCCATCTATGGGCTGTATAGAAAAAACATGAGTTTAAAAAAAAAATGGTATTATGCATTACGAATGAATTTATTTCACAACTTTGTCGGCATTAAATGACCCACCGAGGTTGATATGCCGTAAAACAAAACAAACAAAACAAAACCGACTAGCATAAGTAAGGACCAAAGTGGAGTATTGAATCTCATTCTCGACACTAGGATTCCCTCCTTAAGCATCACGGGTCGCCACCTACGACCAACAGGTAGCCCCATTGGGGGTTTGTTGTGATGTGTAGTTTCGTACTTCGTGTTGCAGTCGTAGTAGTAATTCTCTGAGCGTATCGTATCTCTCTCTCTCTCTCTCTCTCTCTCTCTCTCTCTCTCTCTCTCTCTCTCTCTCTCTCTCTCTCAGCTTCTCGTAGCTACTTAGTTTATGTCCTCAAAACTATCTCTATATCTACCGCTGTAGGAGACATATGCAAATGAGATACACGCCATTGGCTATCTCACTATAGGGTTAATCTACCGGTGGGCAGAGATGCAGTCGATGTATTCTACTGTGCCGGCGACTGGGGCGGTTGAACTCCAGCCGACAGTGTGGTTGAATTCGCCGTAGTTGTTTCCTATTACGGTAACCAGGAACAACTTTCTAATGCATGCAAACAACGCACCGGTTTTGGGCTGGTTGCCCAAATAATAAATTGCTGAATCGACTTCAAAGACACTTCAAAGATCTTCCTAACAGTCGGTAAAGATAGCAATGGGAACTTTGGCTTCAACTTAATAGCTGAATAGAGATGTGTTTATTTAAGCGAGGAGAGAACTGACCCCGGCAATGAGTTGTGAAATTTTTCAGAAGAAAACAAAAGGGACAATCAATGTAACAAATCAATTACAATTGCTTTTTTTGTTTTCCTAATTAAAAAAAAAATAATAAAAAAAAAAAACCTCAGTCTGTGTTTCTTCAGTGAAGCATAAAATGTCACTATTTTATGATCGTGTTGATGTCTACAAATCTTTTTTATTGCTTCTTTCAATTAACGCTTGACTTTGTCGAATTGTTTCAATAAGAAATCTAATTATTGTATACCAAAACAATATTGATACTTGACGAAAAAAACATTAATATTAATGATTCGTGCATTAAAATAATAAAAGAAAAACTCTACTGTATCGATTTTTTACGTCGTAAAAACAAAAATTGGCTCAGTCTGGAAAAATACGCCAAAAAAATCGAATATAAAAATCAATACTTTTATAGTTTTTTGCACAACTATATGTTCGAAATAAAAGTGCAGTAAATTGATTTGAACATTCAACCGTATTAATTTTCTAGTCCAGGTTAAAAGTGTGGTAAGGGTAACCCGAATTAGAACTTTTTGGAAATTATTTTTCCGATGCAGATCTCATTGGGGAACAAGCCTGGCATGTTTATCAAAACATTTCTTGTACCTGGAAAATTAATACGGGCGAAGAATCACAACATATTACATTTCTTTTGGTTGATTGTTTGGTTAAATGGCATATAAACCCTTTTGGGTTATTTAATGACAATTTATTTTTTACATATAAATAATTTGTTTAAGAAATAATTTTCATTAACTTCATGTGTATTAATAAATATAGAGATAATTTTCATTAACTTCATACACATTAATAAATACTGGTGGTTAACACTCAGCTACTGCCTTCTATCACCCACATGATAAAAAAAATGTTTGCTATAAAAGCAAATTTGAATAATATAGTCTGGACAATCATGTAGTTGCTAGGGCTTAACATGATCAGCCTATTAATCAGATGGGGCCTCTCTAACCGCCTATATAGCTCAACTAAGGGCTGAGAGGAGCGTTTTATGTCATGGGTCCATATAGTATCCGGATCACAGACCGCTCAGCCACCCAAATCCTGTCCTTAGGAATTACGAGTCTCTACACTCGGCAAACAGGTGGCTTCATTAGGGGAGGGTCATATACCTTTACAGAAGTGCAGTCGGCGAATTCTAAAGCACAAGCCGAACAGGGCGAAGTTTTCTTTTAACATATAACCTGGACTAGCGTTCGGCTAGAAACCAAAAGGTTCTAGTTCGATATCGGCCCACACCAACTCAGCGTATGAGTAACACAGGGATATGTGCGGTAAAGTAAGGAGCTGATGGTAGGTGTGGCGCTCCAACTCAGACGCAAAAACAATCTCCTTGGTCTAGCGCTAGTGAAAGGGGGATAGACTCCCTCGCTGATTGGCTGATACTGACTTATTTGGCCACCCCGACGACTTTACTTTTACTTTATTCTCAATGTACATACAAGGAATGAAAAGCGATAAAGATTCTGGAAGTTTGTTTAGACAAATAAATACAACAGATTTTGTTATGTACACTGGTACCTTGACTTACAAGCGCCCAATCTTAGGAGTTTTTCGAGTTACGAACTGTAACTCGGTCGATTATTTGCTTTGTGTTGAGAGTTAAATTTGAAGTAAGAGCAACCTTCAGATAGGCTTAAGTTAATAAAAGTAAAGTTTTTAGCGGAAGGGTCTATTGTTGGTAGAGAGGGAGTATATCCTCTTTTCGCTAGCGCTAGAGCAAGGGATATTTTTGATGAGGTGGAGCGCCACATCTACTGTCAGCTCCCTCACTCTACCGCACAGATCAAATCACACAATCTGTGCTACTCATACGCTGATTTAACGGGGATAGAACCTGGAACCTTGCGATTCCACGTGTAGGTGCTCTACCGACTGAGCTAAACAGGCCCTTATATTAATAAGTAAAGTTGTCGGGGTGGCCTAATGTCCGTATCGGCCAGACAGCGAGGGAGTCTATCCCTTTTCAATAGCTAGACCAAGGAGATTATTTTAGCATCTGAGGTGAGCATCCCACCTACCATCAGCCCCACTTTACCGCACAGATCCATGTGCTACTCATTTGCTGAGTTGGCTTGGGCCGGTATCGAACCAAGAACTTTGTGATTCCTAGCCGAACACTCTACCGACTGAGAAGTTCACCAAAAACATTTAAGTTTCAAAATTTATAACATCAAAGAAAAATATTATTAATAAACACATAAACATATTTCATTAAGTTCTATTTCATTATGTTTTTAATAAATACAATTCTATTTTTCTTATACAAGAAACATAACGAAACAAATTATGGTGTTTCAGGGAGACTGGAACGGATTAATGGCATTTCACTTCATTTCAATGGGAGCAATTGATTTGATATCCGAGAAAATTGAAATCCAAGCGAAACGAATTAAACATTTATGTTAAGGTAGCATTGAAATTATTCCTCGATTCTAATGGTAGAAAAGAGACAAAATGAAAACCCTTAAAAAATCAGAGTTGATGAGTAAAGTTAAAATTTTATGTTAGAAAAATAAAATTCAAATTAAACACTTTATATTGGAGTAGATTAATTCATTACTGTTGTTAAATTACTGTAAGAGAGTATTAAAGAAATATAAAAGGGCAGTGCAATTGAATCTTGTGGCTCATTTGGACAGTTGTGTCTTTCAGTCTCTGCCTACCACCCCACCCCACGAGTGGAATCTACCCGACCCAGAACGTAAAACTATATTACTGAAATATATTATATGTAGAGCATATATATCAAAAATTGTTGTGTCCTGGTCATGACGTTAAACTGCATTTGGTGATGATGTTCCAATTTGGGACCTTTGAAAATGTGGAGTAACCCTTCACTGCCATTACACCCAGGTTCACTCTGACACAGAGTGGTTGTACCTGTTATGGGTTAAATAGATTAAAAAATGAGTTTAAATATGAGTTTTAAAATATTGAATGTGCAACAAGAATCAGTCAAACAAAAAACTTCACCCGGCATAAAATAACCCAAGGGTTGACATGTCATAAAATTTAACTAACAACAAATAAAAATAATTTCAATGCATATAGATAGTCTCGCACACCTTACACTGTAATTAAATCTGTCTGAGCGCTCCTTATTTATAACTTTCCAGACAATGCTAACTTATCACACACACACACACATATATATATATATATATATATATATAGTCATCCTCATACAGTACTATTTCGACGTATCACTGCTCTTCAATGCGGCTGGACTTTGAAGGCTGCCTCCGGCCGGGATCGATACGACTGATTTTTTGTCAGTCAGAATCTCGACAACCGAGTCATCGGCACAAGCTACATACGAAAAGGAATTTAACTGATATAAATATGTACATACGTATATAAGGTTGCCAATGGAGCTATATCTATTTAAGTAGAGCCTTGCAATTTTTATATATATATATATATATATACCATCAATCGTCTAATGGCGTCTATTGGCGCTTTTCCGATAGATTTCTGTTTGTCCTGTTTTTTTCTATTGTTATTCAACTTTGATATTTTCGAATTTCTAACGAAGTGCATTTTTTTCTAAGATGCCGTCTGGTATTCCGACAACAAATGATTTTCTGAAACAGTAGGCCGTGACTAATAACCCTGTTGGCAACATAACACACCAACTGTTGCTGGTTCTCTTGGTTGCAGATATTCAAGTAGTACGCAATTACAGTAGCCTTGTGCCAGACTCGCCAAAACTTTATATAAATCTACAAGAGTGTGTTATAGATTGAGAGTCGATTAGTAGACTGCGATGAAAAAATAATCTTAGATGGGAAGATGGATACAAACAGAGATAAAAAGTCTAGACAGGAACATAGGAACAGATAAAAAAACATATGTAGATATATTCAAAGTGATAGATATGAATGAAGCATATGAACAGACGTAAATACAAATAGTTTTAGGAGGATAGATAAGAGAAGTTTTAGATGGAAAGATGTCGATATGAAAAGATTTAAAGATAAGCACTGCATGGGACTGCGTACAAAATTCAATACAATAAGCAAACACAGAACATAGATTTTACCCCCAGAAAATTATTAGAAAAATAATCTTTTTTACCAGACGTTGAAAACGAGGCTTTTCCCAACAGACTCTTTGAGGAGTTCGCTGTGTAACGGTTATCGTAGTAGGATATCGACACAGCTACCAGAGTTCGGATAAGTTCATAAGTAGCACCGGATTTTCTGCGTTTTTGGGGGGATGGGAGGCTAGGACGCATTTATGTGATATGTACCAAAATGTTGGCCCATTTTCATTGTAAAAAGGAATTAAAATTATTTAAATCCATTATTGAAGGTCAGGTTTTAGTCGAAAAGTAGTAACATAATGGGCATCTGTAAAAAAAAAAAGTAACATAATGGGCATCTTTAAAAAATTACATATCTAATTTTTTTCAATACACTTTTAAACAATTAAATTTGTCCCAAAAGGCGTTTTTACTGTTTAAGTTAATGACCCTAAAAAACTGTCGCACAATCTTTTTTAAAAAAATCATACCTGAAGTAAACTCGTTTTTTTATTTGCTTCCAGTAATTTTTTATAGTCTGCTGTAAATAAATGAGAACAATCGTTAGTAAAAAAAAAAAAAAAAAAAAAAAAAAGAAAAGAAAATTGCATATAAACATTAAACATGATTATTAAACGTATTTTTTTTAATACATTAGATAAATTTTTAATTAAAAATATTTCATGATATTTAAAAATTATGAAATTTTATCGACCTTGTGTTATATCTTGTTCGTTCGGAGTGATTTGGTAAATACATAAACGCTTTTGAATCTTTATATTTCTTCGTTACTTTATTTCTTACTAATGCAGTCTTTACGAAACTATAACTAAGCTAGTTAAAATAGAATTCACTATGTAGCGTCATAGACTACGGTATATGTCATACTTAATGGCAGATGAGGCCCAATCTTTTCCCATAAAAACTGAAAAATATTCCCCAAGGCTGTGTAAATGTGAAGTTAAACGTTTACTTATAAATAAACTAATGACATATCAACTTTCGAGGGTTATTTAATGCCAAAGTCATCTTTGTACAGTAGTAGTACTATTAAACCCAGCCCTTCCAGTTCGGTCAGGATATGACCAAAGGCCAACTTCTAAGTAGAATACTGTTGGTTTCAATTCAGATTCTTCCTTCTCCTAGACTGGTTGCCAAACTAAGGCTAAAGAATGATGCCTGCACTACAATTTACCTATAGCTGGTGGTGAGAGTGGGAAAGATATTGATTTATAGATTTTCCATTAGCGAAATGAAATGCAAACATCGTCCAGGATTTGAACTCGGGTACCATAATCCATTTTCTACAACGATAACCCATACGCAATGAGCACTTTCGTATAATGTAACTAAGCGAAAACTTGGATATACATTAACAAATTGAAATAGAGACTGAGAGAAATAGACTTAAATATGCATGGGTAGGCTCCGTGAGGGTGAGCAGAGTACAGCTGGTTTGAATTCAGTGTTTTCCTTCACCTAGACTGTTTGCCTAACCAAAGCTAAAGAACTCCAATCTGTACTAGAACTTATCCATAACTAGAAGGTTGGGGATAACGGATGGACTCATGCATTTTTCAAAAACAATAAGACGAAGTGAAAACCAATCAGCATCATCCAGGAATTGAACTCAGTTTGCCGATTCCATTGTTTGCAGTGATAACCATTACACTAAACGTATAGTAAATCTAACTAACTAGTAAAAGACTTGGGAACGTATAAATTAAATTATAAATAGATTGGAACAGACTTAGATATGGATAAGCAAATTTTGTTTGATATTTGTCAAAATAGAAAGATGGCTATTTGTTGCATAATCTATGCGGTTGCATTGATTATTGTCAACCGTCTGTATTTCTGAAGGGATGGCCCCTTTTGATATCACATTTCCAGTTTGGACGTCAGGCAGAGAAGGCATATTTGCACGCACGCTGTGTTTAGTTAGAGAAAGATGTTTAGTTAATTAAATAAAAGTTTAAATAAATAATATGGTTTTGTGGTTGATGAATGTCTTGAAACAAGACTGACCTAGAAGTAGAAATGAATCAGGGACGACCAACCAGCAAGAATAGAGAAATAGAAGTCATAGAGAAAGAATAGAAACGACTAGAGATCACCAATGGCCAAAAAAGTTAGTTATGCATCTCTCTATCTACCTGTGTCTATCTCTCCCCCTCTCCAGTAAAAGAACACTTGTGTATGTACCCAACATGGGTATATGTGTATGAGTATGCAACAATTAAATTATTTATTTTAAAAACAGCTCGCCAAATTAAAGCTATGAATCTAAAAGATCTGCGTATTTTGATAACAAATTATCGGGGATTGACCTTTAAATTTAAGATATTTAAGGTTTCTGATAAGGTCATGGTAATATTTTTCCAAACTATAGTCTTGTGGGTATTATTGTATGATTGTAAAACCTGGACTTTAATGAAGCGCCTAGAGAAAAGGCTAGATGGGTACTAATCATGGAAGCAGCATAATAAAAAGAGCATCTGTAGGGTCAGTTATCCCTTATCTCTCAAACTCCCAAGTAAGACGAGCAAGACATGTTGTGCTCTACTGGAGACGAACTCATAAGCGACGTTCAAATCGTTACACAAGTATTGACCGACTAGCAAAATCTCTCAGTAAACTGAATGTCATCTAGAGGACTTATTTAGAGCGATATCCAATACGGACGGTTGGATAGAAGTATATATATATATATATATATATATATATATATATATATATATATATCGACTATACATGTCAGAAGTCACCCTGATACAACATCATGAAGCTAAGAGGTCCATAAGAAAGCAACGGCTACAAAGCATCGGAACATCATCATCTACAGGGACAACCTACAAATGCAAAATCTGTGGTCGAGAATGTTTCTCAAACATAGGACTTCATAGTCACAGGAGGCGCTGCAACTTCAGGGGCACACAAAACCTTTTATCATAGTCTTTCGAGACTGAATTGCCAATGAATGAATAATATATATATATATATATATATATATATAGAGAGAGAGAGAGAGAGAGAGAGAGAGAGAGAGAGAAGGGGGTTAAGGAAACCTGTGCTGTCAGAACGCCTTGATGATGATGATGATGATGATGATGATCTATTATAGAACCAGTGATCACACACTGAATTTTAAGACACCGAGATGCCCCCCCCCCCGAGACAAACGCAAAACACTTTTCTTACTTTCCCCACAATCGTTTGACATTGATCTCTAGGCTGAACTTAGTAGGTATTTACCCAACCCGTTCGCAAGTATTGGGATGTCCAGTGTGGGTCAAATTCGCCATTCAGTTGTAAGGGATTATATGAGACTAGCTGCTAACTACTACACCATGATGGTACGCCTCTAAATCGGACTTAGTATGGTGCAAGGTTATGTCCTTATGTCATTATGATACGCAGATTTATTTAAACTAGTGTTCTCGTCTGTGCTTTTTATGGTCATCCTATTTATAGTAAAGTTTAAACTTAAAACCCTTTCTTTAATCCATAGAGTTAGACTGTTCCCTTTTGCCTATCAATGCTGAGAAGATGCTGCTTATTTGTTAATCTATTAATATTAATTAATAGGAAGCGCGTGGTGTAATGGTTAAAGTCATGGGAAATGGACTCGTCGCCCCGAGTTCAAATCCTGGACGTGGTAATTGCATTTCACTTATCGCTAATACCCTTGGGAAAGGTATGAATTATACTCTCGCTCCAGCTATGGGTAAATAGTAGGGCATACTGGGCTCTTTAACCTTGGTTAGGCAACCGGTCTAGGAGAAGGAAAACTCTGAATTCAAACCTGTTAAACTCTGCTTAAGAAATTGACCTTGTGTCATATCCTGCTCGTGCGGAGGGGTTAGTAGGTATATAAATATATTGGAAAATAATATGACTCTATCTCTCTCTCATATCTATTCTTTTCTTTTCATTTAAATTCCGGACTTTGCCGAGTAGTCTTGCTTGAAGAAATATAATATAGTATGTATATTTGAGTAATAAGTTTATCTAAATATTTTGAAACGTCATATTGACAAGGTGACTAAAATTCCTGTATTATCTTATCTTTCTGATTTTTCTTGCACATGTTAAGGTAAGATCGTCTGATTAGCTGATTACAGTAATTCACAGAGAATTAAAGCCAGCCTCAAAGAAGATCAAATTATCTGAATTTAAATGTTTCTCTTTCGCTTAATTTTGCCCACAATGATTTATTAGACATCATCAATAATCGGCTGAGATCGGATTGATAAATCTGCTCGGAGAAATTTATTTTTCAATTTCAAAAGATCTATGGCTATTTTGGGCAGGAAACACTTTTAAATATATTAAGTGGTGAAATAGGGGGGAAAAAGAGGAAAGAAATTCGAATGGTTTATGATGCTAATATAAAAGAGATGATTTTTTTATAAAAATAATCATATAATTTATTATCTTGTCATATTATTTCTTTAAAAATAACATACACATGAAAAAGATCACAAAAATAAATACAGGGTAAACAGAAAGACGCTCTTCAGTTTCATCATATCAAAACTTAGTGGTGGGAGGTGTGCAGAGAGATTCTGCAGGTGACAAAATAAATATTTTGAGTTAATGTATGCCATATCACGTAGATATTTATTAACCTTTGGTTCGATTGGAGGGGATGTTTAAGTTTGTTGAAAAGATTCGGAACACGGTCTTTTCTCTTGTCCTTCATGGCATGTGATAAAAATTGGCTCTTGTCATAAAGTACATAGGAGAGGATAATGGAATCATCCATTTCCTCTAAAAAGAATAAAACCTGGGACGAGAAAAGGGGCGATACTTTAAGGAATTGTGAATGCAGCATGTCAATTACTGATTACTCGTTCACTGTATCTTGTGTAATAAACCTCTTTTTCTTTACATAAAATACTCGTGTCTTCTTTCTACTTTCTCGATGAGAACAAACTACACGGGAAAATACATTTTCAGCCAAAATTACGGCCGTCAACTTAACCAAACGTTGAGTTTAAAAATATATTGAATCTAAAAAGTAAAACTTATCACTACAAGATACAGTTTAGTGTTAGAGGTAAGAAACTTGCAGGTTTGGATCGAGTATTAGCAGACATGATCGAAATTGCTGATCGTAATTGTTAAAGACAACTGTTTTTTTTAGATAGTTTTCAGAATTAAAACAATGTTTGGACAAGTATGTGGGATCTCAAGACGATGTCCGCAATATTAATTACAAATGCAGATTACGCAGATGGTCTAGCACTTTTCTCGATTACAAGAGTTACAACACGAATACTCTGCATTGTCCTCTGACGGACTCCCAGACACACTGGATTCCCCAATGGGACAACCTATTGCCCGTCGGTGATAACCCGTGATGCTTTATAATCAAGGAAAATAACTTCATGCTAAAAAAGGCCAGAAGCAGACGATGTCCACAATAACAATTACAAATGCAGATTACGCAGATGATCTAGCACTTTGTCTCGATTACAAGAGTTACAACACAAATACTCTGCATTGTCCTCTGACGGACTCCCAGACACACTGGATTCTTCGCATTGGAGCTTCCGGCGTGAATACCAAGCAGTGCAGCATACCATTCCTCTGGTTCTAGTGGAGTGAATTGTGTCATGTGCTGGTTTCCTTACCAACAGTGCTCAACTGATTACAGTTTGACGCACAGAAGGCAATACCTGAAACAAAAGCAATAATTTAAAATGGCAACGATTTGCACGCACCCTGTTGGATAGGGCAGAAGAATACATCGACTTTACCTCTGACCATGGGAAAATCACCCCAATGGGACAACCTATTGCCAGTAGGTGGTGACTCGTTATGCTTAAAGACGTAATCCTTGTGGCTGAGTAGTCCATGATATGTAGCATTACAGTTTGGCCCTTATTGAGGCGAGATGGGTGGTTGAAGGACATCCCCCGATCAATCGGCTCGTCACTTCAAGCCCTAGCACCTATATGATTGTCTCAACTATATTGCCCTTATGACAAACACCCAACTCTTTTTATTATATATATATGCTAGAAGATGATGACTGAGGGTCTTCTGGATATGACGTTAAACAGCAGATAATGGTGAAGTTCCAATTCTGGAGTGTGAAATACTCCTATATCACCATTAATCCCAGATCCAAACTGACCTGAAGTGGTAGTAGCGGTTATAGTCCCATCAATGGGTTAAAGGGAAAAAGTGATTTTAAAAAAATGTATTTAAAAATGTGTTTTAAAAAATCTATACCATTCCAGAATGAATAAAACAAAACGTCTTCAGCATAAAATAACCAAACAAAGGTTGACATGCCGTAAAATCCAACCAACCAACCATATTTGCGCACCTGATCCTCTATCACCATCATTATTTCCGAATCAACTGTTTCTTTTAGAAGAGATTATCGTTTTAAGTAAATCAATGGCGTCTTCCAATCAGAAAATACGTTTTCCTGTAGACACGTGTCTTCCATATTGTTTATTGACAAATACTTTCTGCTTCTACACAGCGATTTTCAAAGTGTATAAAACTATCATATCAGTAGTAATTCACTTTTTTTTTCAGCCAACAATCGACATATATATATATATATATATATATATATATATATATATATATATATATATATATATCTTTAAAGTGCTCACCTCTTCCAATCAATCAATGGTTTCCTCCAAGCGACATTTCATGCAGACATTTTGTTGTTTTTTTTACAATCTTGTTTTCATACTGTACAAAATCAATCATTTACCAAACGAGAGAGAAAACTACCAGTCAGCTAGAACGGAATTTCTGCAGTGAAAGATTCTTTTTAGCCTAGTAAACTCTGAATTACTGGGTAAATTCTAAAAAGTAGGATTTGGTAGATTGATTTGATTTTAGCGGAACGTCAATCTGTCCAGGGTAATTTCATGCTAAACAACTATGTTTTTACATACAAATAAAATACGGAGCACTGAATGAAAATGCAAGACCAGGTTGTTGGAAATCAACAAGGTTTTATTCAACACAGTGTATAGAATGCTTCTACTCTAAAAGTGACTTATATTTAGCTCACACATGTTGTGCATGCATCTATCCAACAGGAACCCCAACCCAAAAGTGTCATGGCAGAAACCCTACTCCCAGGTTCCCATCAGTCCCTACTTATGAAGGGGAGTAACTCTATATTTCATTAGGTCTAAACCTTACATCGTGAGGGATAGTTGTTGATATTTTTTTGTATATATATATTTACCAACCCCTCCGCACGAGCAGGATGTGACACAAGGTCAATTTCTTAAGCGGAGTTCAACAGGTTTGAATTCAGAGTTTTTCTTCTCTTAGACCGGTTGCCTAACCAAGGTTAAAGAGCCCAGTCTGCCCAACTATTTATCCATAGCTGGAGGGAGAGTAGGATTCATACCTTTCCCAAGGGTATTAGCGCAAAGTGATATGTAATTACCACGTCCAGGATTTGAACTCAGGGCGACGAGTTCATTTCCCATGACTTTAACCATTACACCACGCGCTTCCTATGATATGAGATTTTTTTGTATAGGCGTGTGCTAGATCGTCGCCCATACTTATAGACTAGGCGATATCATGTGACCTATTTCTTGGCCAATCACTGGCAGTACTCTGGGGCTGATACAATACTTAACCGACCCTACTGGTCATAATTGGTACAACATTCATGGACAACGGACATAGGATTAAATCACTGAACCTTTACCAATACGCAGGATAGGACTTATACGATCACCAAAGGATTCCATAACATAGGACTTTATTTAAGCCCTTTTCAACTGGCCAAGGATGGCATTTAAAAACTTTACATATTTATTAGTTTTTGCCAAGGATTTTTGAAAGAAATTTGACAGTAAGTTGTCTGCAGTTGTTTTATTGCTAAATGGGTTGGGAATCGCTTTTGGGGGGGGGCGGCGTTTATAGGGTAAAGTTCGAGTTTATTGTTATACTTTTTTAGGAAGGACAAAATGTTATCTATTCTGACATTTTTAACTATATCTCTCATGTTGTTTGTGTTGTGTAAACGTTGTCTAATCTATTAATAATGGAGATTCGCTTCCGGTTTTTGTCTGTAACAAAAATTACGTCACTGCTTACATCAAATTATCCAAAATCGTCATAACATAGAATAAATACACTCAAAATTTAAACATGCAACATTATACCATCCTCATTGTTTTTTTAAAACAACTTTTAATAAATACATGACTGGTATTATATATATATATATATATATATATATATATATATATATATATATATATAGTTTGTTTTATTTTAATACATATTTAAAGTTTACGTTTTAAATTGTTTTATCTTTTAATCCTTTAATGAATTTGATGATTTTACTTACTTAGGGTACAAACTCGCTGACATTGAATTTTTTTACTCCCACCCCTCAGGCAATATGTTTCAAAAATCTATTTTTACATCGCCCGGGGGGGGGGGGGCGTTTTTTTATTTTGTAATAGTTTTTTTTAATAACTTGAATTTCTGAACATTCAAAAATTATCGACGCATCAGGAGTTCAAATGCTATTTCTGTTAATTTTTTCAAGAACTGAAAAACGATTTTCAACTAAAAATATCACCGTTTCCATATATTGGACGAAAAAAGTTCATGTTTAAGTAAAAAGAAGTGTGTTGGTTTGGCTTGACTTATAAGTCGTCGGGATATTGTGACTTATTGCATTTTGGAATTTCGGAAGCCTGTTTTTTTTTTCTCCTATATGGAGAAGCATATTTATCACACTGGAAATATCGTTGCATGAGATCAAAATAAGTTAGCAGAGTGAGGGACGTGATCGAAAACAGAAGACGCCGTAAGGTCCGCAGACAAGAAGGGGCCACTGCAGTTGTCGGGTGTTATCCAAGTAATCGGAAACGACCAATCAGAAGACCTTCACGAGAATTGGAAGACTAAATTATGAAGCGATTTTGCCCAACATGGAGAAGATGTATGCGAGCAAGAATGGAATGGAAATGCATTGCGTCTAGAAGTGTGGAAAAATCGGACATCTTGGTTAATAATGGAATAAACAAATTATCAGTGTTATAAAAATGTTCATGGTAATTGAAATAACGTAAACCAAATACGGTAAGCATTTAACCAACCCCTCCGCCCAAGCAGGATGCGATACAATTCTTTAAGCTGAGTTTAACATGTTTGAATTCATAGTTTTCGTTCTCCTACACAGGTTTCCATACCGGGATAAAGATACAAGTCTCCCCTACTATTTAGCCATAGCTAAAGAGAAACTAATTGGGTGCAATGGGAGACTAGTTGGATGTTATGTGAAATGCAAACAGCCTCGTCCATGAGTTTAAACTCGTGTCACATTATCCGTTTCTTACCGCGATAACCATTACACCACGAACACCCTCACACACAAATAGGATAACTGCGTTGTTAAAATAATTTTCCCAGTAGAATAAATTTGTCAACTATGTTGACAATTTGTTCATTAATGACATTTGAAAATCCCTAAAGCTAAATTTTAATTATTGATTTTTGATACGAGATTAATTTTTAAACTGTTTCTAATCATTTGTCATGAATTTGCAGAAATGACACAAATGAAAAAAATAAATAAACTGTTTTATTACTTTATTTAAGACAAGATCTTAAGCAGTTTAAGAAATTAAAAAATCAGAATTTAGATTTTGCATTAGGGATTTTTAAGCTTCAATAATCTCGACAAAATAATAGAACGAAAGTTTCATTCAATAAATAATAATAAATCATATAATAAGGGAAAGCTTTGTATATATATATATATATATATATATATATATATATATATATATATATTAAGAGTGTCATTCAATAAATAACGTTGATTTTTTTTTTTGTAATAAGCAAACTTTTTTTTTTCAGAATTCCTTTCGCAAATGTAATAATTATAATTTCATATATATCGGCCAATTCTGACTTGATAATTCTTCACAAATTATTTTCTTCTTATATTATTCATTCTATTTACCTGTTTCTTTTTCTTACACCACCTCCCCCATTCTTTACCCTAGTTTCCGCTTTCCATTACATTCCATTTTTGTGCTATTATATATTCCTTTTGAGCGGCCGATTTATTCCAGTCGGTAGAGTATCCGCCTATGAAACACAAGGTTTCAGGTTCAATACCTGCCCTCACCAACTCAGCACATAAATAGGGGATAGACTCCCTCACTAGAGAGAGAAAGAGAGAGAGACAGACAGACAGACAGACAGAGAGAGTAAGAGGGTCATTCAATAAATAACGGTGATTTTTTTAAAAGCAGAATATATTTTTTCAGAATTCCTTTCAATAAATGTAATATTTTTTCATATACACATACATACATACATACGAAAATACGCACACACACACACACACACATACACACACACACACACACACACAAACAAACACACACACATATATATATATATATATATATATATAATATTGATACTATCGGCTGTTGTATAAAAACCTTGTTAAGTCAACGGCTCAATTAAACCATAATCTATAAACTACAAAAACAGTAACGCTAAACATAGCGCCACTATCTCCCCCGAACCATCAAACAAAACTATCGCTCTACCTTCACCTCCACCTCCACCCCCACCTCCACCTTCTTCTACAGGGTCTACACCCCAGTAAAAGAAGGCATTTTGCGCCAACTGTGTCACTTGATTTGAAAATCGCATAGGAAGGAAACTGTCAATAACCAAGCGTGATAAGTTTTACTTTTTAGATTCAATATATTCTTAAACTCAACATTTGGTTAATATATATATATATATATATATATATATATATATATATATATTATATATATATAAAGTAAAAGTAAAAGTAAAGTCGTCGGGGTGGCCTAAAGTCGGTATGAGCCAATCAGCGAGGCAGTCTATCCCGTTTTCACTAGCGCTAGACTAAGGAGCTCCACACCTACTATCAGCTCGTTACTTTACCGCACATAGACCTGTGCTAATCATACGCTGAGTTAACGAGGGCCGGTATCGAACTAGGAACATTTTCTAGCCGGATGCTCTACCGACTGACTAATAATATATATATATATATATATATATATATATATATATATATATATATATATATATATATATATATATATATATATATATATATATATATATATATATATATATATATATATATATATATATATATATATATATATATATATATATATATATATATATATATATATATATATATATATATATATATATATATATATATATATATGCATGCTCACAGTGCCGGGTATAGCTCTCTAGGGGATGTATGTGTGTGTGTGTGTGTGTCTTTAATTATAACCAAGTAGGTCCCCAACAATAAGTTGAAAGGAACAATCCATTATTAAATAACCAAAAACCTTAAATAAATGGACTCTGCGCTAGATTCCCAAAACTGAGTATCGTGACAATGCGCTCTTCAGGCGGGTAGATGTTAACAGTAGTATTTACTTTTACCGGTGCAGCCTTTATTCTTAAAACTAGCAAATATATGCACCCTCCGGGTGCAAGTATTTAAGTTTTAATGTAATAAAATATTATATTAAATTAGAAAGGCTAATGAAACTAAATAAGAATGCAGATAAAAAGATTTGAAACAGAGGGCAGGTATAATCGATAAATAGAACAACTGAAACTTACTCTTCCATCACTCTCGTCTTTCATTGTTATTTTTTCAAATTTAAGTATTTAGTTAAAAGAGGAAGTAAAGAATAAAATGACAGTTATTTTTTCTTGTTAATGGATTTCATTTAAGATTCTTTGAAGAGATGTTTGCTCATATTCTTTAAGAGAAAACCAAACAATTAGAAATCAATAATACTAAGCACATATTTATTAAAATCAAATTTTAAATATCAATATGCAAATTAGCCTTCCCATTCACATTGTAAAACACTATTTTGTTGTATATATAAATATAATTGCATGTTATTAATATGTAGATATGGTTAACAGTATTAATAATGTAAAACAATTTTATTAATAATTGAGGTTTAAATTAAAATAAAATCATTGAGAAAGGGACATTAATAACTAAGGGAATTGTGACTTGAGTAGTAATATAGTTTCGGTTACAGACAAAAAAATCACACAATCTCCATTATAATAAGATATCTATAATTGTAACGCTCTATGGAAAAATAGTTCTAATATCAATTATATCATCATCATTATTATCATCATCATCATCATGTCGTGCTGACTACACGGATTTCCGTGACTCTCTCTGGTCGTGTGTCCCTATTGATTATCATGGACCGCAGCTTTTTTGTGGAGTACTGCTTCCAGGATCGGTTTATGACAACACGCAGCTAGTTCTGTGTAATTCCCATCAAGCTTTTTCTCTAGGCGTTTTCGATGGAGTCAAAGTTTTGCAGTCATACAGTCGTCCTGATACGGCTACAGCTAGGACGGATTCTCATTTTCTCTCCTCGGAGAGATCAGATGTCCATATGCTCAATGATCTGTCAATAGCTGTCCCTGCTTCCCGTATACGTGCATTCACATAGCTTTCTGCTGCTGAGATATTGCTACCGAGGTATGTAATTGAGCCCACTAATTTTAGTGGCTTGCCATTTCATATGGAGATGTGACCATCTTGTTTAAAACAACCAAGATGTAAGCGGTAACTCTATATTCTAAATATTGATTTTGAAGACCAAATGTAAGACAGTGTTCCTATCCGAAATTACCCCCTTTTCATTCTAGTTCTGCACACACACACACACACACACACACACACACACACACACACACACACACATATATATATATATATATATATATATATGTATGTATTATATACAGTTGGCGAGAATCAGTAATACACTTTCGCTTAGTATTTCTTAATTATTCAATAAAATTGTTACGAGCTTCCCCTAATTTTGCCGAGTGAAACAAATTAAATAATCAATTAAGAAATATTATGAAATTACCCTGGACAGCGAATTGTCCTTGGGTACGCATAAACTGATTATCGGAATTCTAGGATAGCGAGATTTAGTAACGCCTCGATCAATATTTGTCAATTTGTTACTATTGGTCCATGTTGTATAAAAAAAAATCAAATTATTCAACGAATTAATAGATCAAGGGGTGTACTCAGCTGGGTCAATTATGCCATTTCTTGGGCAATGAGAATTACTTGCCTGTGAATGTCTTATTTCCAAGGAACATATGACAGGTTAGACTGGGTAACATGGTATCAATAGCAGGGTGTATTCCTAGATCCTATCAATTGGATGGTATTTTTTTATTTTATTTAACTATTTATTTGTTTTTTCTAAGCCTCCTTGGGCATCTTCTCTTTATTTCTATCTTCTCACATCAATCTTTAATAATGATAAAAAAGAAGCTTTGCTCAGAAAATATCATCATCATCATCATCATCATCATCATCATCATCATCATCATCATCGCAGCAGCAGCAACAGCAGCAGACATTTCCAACCCGTCCTTTGTGACAGGGGTCCGGTGTGTTCAATTAATAGCGTCGGTACCAGGGGCTATTCCCCAGGCAATACCTGCCCCCTTGGGGGCAGGGCTAGGTTTATTGCCCAGTGCCTGAGGCGTCCCCTTGAGGGGGAATGCCGAAGGGATCGATGCAATTTTTGTTCTTTTCCACCCATGAGCTTCGGCTCGTGGGTGGGCCCACGTTAAAACGAGACCGTGTGCCCAACCCATACAAGTGGGCTATGAGGCAAATACCCATCGACAGCAGCAGCAGCATCCTCTCATCATCATCTGTTCACTGCCAGCACGGATTCTCATGACTCTCTCTCTCTCTCTCTCTCTCTCTCTCTCTCTCTCTCTCTCTCTCGCCACCCGTCCCTATCCGCCATCTCTTCTTGCAAGTCCTCCTCACTACATCTAGTATCTTCACAGAGCTGATCAATGTAAGTCTCTGCTGATCATCCCACTCTAATTATTGAACAGGTTAATTGATGCTGAACTTCAGTGTTCTAGTGGGAACCATTGCTTTCAACGTGGCTTTACAGTACGCTCGTTCTCTTGTGGACACCTACACATGGACACATCAGAATTGGCCAATCAACAAAGAATTGATCGGCTCTGGATGACGAGAGAGAGGTGTCGGGGCGAAATAGATAGATAGATAGAGAAGAGAGAGAGAAGAGAGAGAGAGAGAGAGAGAGAGAGAGAGAGAGAGAGAGATTGAGAGATTGATAAGTCCAATTTAATTACTCATCAAACGTGATATGAATAGTTTTAGCTTCATATAAGTAAAAAGTAAAGTCGTCGGGGCGGCCTAAAGTCGCTATCAGCCAGTCAGCGAGGGAGTCTATCCCATTTTCAATAGCGCTATACCAAGGAGATTGTTTTTCAGCATCTGAGGTGGAGCGCTACACCTACCATCAGCTCCTTACTTTACCGCACAGATCCATGTGCTTCTCATACGCTAAGTGAGCGAGGACCGGTATCGAACTAGGAACCTTGTGGTTTGTAGCCGAACGCTCTACCGACTGAGCTAACCCGGCCCACTCTCTCAATATTATTCTTAATTATTATTGGATCCAACGGTATACTTCTCGCAATATTTTAAAAAAATATTAAACCTTGAAAAAAGTTGCAATTTTGTCAAGAATGCTATTTAGGCTTAGAATATTGTTGCAGAATTTTTCCTATTTATCAACTATTGGACGACTTCCGTGACTAAAATTCTAGAAATTTAGAAGTTAGATTGTAACTTTGATTAGTTAGTCTATAGACACTAGAGAACACGGATATAATTTCCATTTATGATTCAGTGGCTGATTACCGATTGTTAGGTGTTAATCCAAAGTCCAACGTCTGTAATAAACTCTGGTGTTAATCCAAAGATAAGTCTTTCTGGTTGAAAGTTCGTCCAGTAAGTGATATTGAGTAAAGTGCAAACGATCTTAAATGCTCCTTTGTCCTGTCATTTCAATGGCCAATTTCTACCGGAAATCACTTTGTTTACTTGTTAGAATTCATAAATGGAAGCGAGGATTTTGCTCTCATCTTATCTAAATACCAACATCTTCATATGAAGTCAGTCTCTGAAGAAAAGTCATCAAATATAATGAAGTATGCGTGCACATGGGAAAAATGGCTTTGCCATTCATCTTGGCAGAAGAGAATATGGGATAGCGTAGGATGACGAGAAAAGACGACCGGGCGAGAGAAAAAGATGACTACATAACAGGTGGTCGTAAATTCAGTCCCTGAGTCAGGCAATGAAAATTAGGATGTTGAGTCAAAAGTTTTGCAATATTTTGGAGCAATTCAGCAGCTATGAGTGCCTTTTGTTAAAGTCACGAAAGTTACGAACCACACTTGACTGTGAGATACTGTACTTACCTGATACTCTCCCCGTGTTAATCGACAGATGTTCCTCAATGGCTTGGAGCCCGGCATCGGAATCCACCCTTTTTAGGCCTACCTAAGGTTGAATTATCGTCCGAGTGAAATTTCTTGAAACATCTAATTACTGTTCTGAACCGACACAAATGTTGTTATTTGCTTCCACGGCGTTATGGCCGGGTTCGAAGTAGTACAAGTCTAAGTTCCCGTATTAAACTACACAGCGAATTAACTAATAAAATACGAACAATCACAGCGGGTATCTAGCTCGGTTTATACAGCTTCAGTCACGAGTACGTGCCGAAATATCTAAAAAAAACCTTTCACTCACCATGATGTATAAACTGTAATGGGTATAATTTGCAATACAATGACGAATAAACTTGCACGAATTAACTAATAATTCCCTTGAATGAACAACAGAATGAGAACAGAATGAGAACTATCTCCCCCCCTCCGAGAATTGAATAAATGGTTCGATCGCAAATTGCGAGAAAATTACAGAATACGACAGGTACTTGAAGAAGGCTGTAGGGTACAACTGTTGAAATATATCGATAACAATCAAGATGATAACATTGTTTGTATAATAAATAAATACCCATCATCTGTCTGGAGTAGATCTCTATTCCACACAAGGGGCATCCTCGTGGAGTAGTAGCTTAAATCCTGGGTTACGACATCGTAGTAAGCGAGATCAAACTCCAGTCACACAATTACGTTCACTTTCGGACGAATAATCTTGGGAAATGTAGAGATTATTTTTGAGTGACCAGTATTCAACTGTGTGGAAAGCTGAGTCAGATCTGATAATCCAGACATGGTAAGATGTTTAGATTGCAGGTTGGGCTATTCAAGTCTTGTATCTGGGCCAAGTCTATTCTAAGGATTGGTTACTGGTTCTAGTGGTAAATTTTATCCATATATCCCGAACACTTGACTGTGTTCTGGCAGTTGGTGCAGAGTGTATTCGGTTACGCTCATTTTTTTTTCCCTAATGACCGGACGCTAGTCACAGCCTTCCTGTGATGTTGAGTATGATGTTTATTCTACAGGAAATATATGAAGCCCACCATCCTGCTCAGCTCTGGGTTACATAGTATCTCTACTTGTCCTGAAATGATGGCTTTGGCATTACAAAACTCACAAAGGTTGATATGCATTTAAACAAATTAACAAAACCAAATTTATTCCAAACTAGCGCGACTGAGAATGGTATCGTTGCCCAAGAAAAAGCCTATATTTCAAATAGTGTTTTATAAGGTACGTTGTTTAAATATTATTGCGACAAAACATCAATTTCCTCACCTATTTTTATCAAGTTCAGCTTATCAGTACAGGCTAAAAATTGTCATGCTTTTTGGTGACTAGCACATCAATAAGTTTGTTGTCTTAGGTTTGACTGACCCTAGTTAATACTTATAAACCTTACCGGAATTAACCCGCACGAGGCGCGATCTTGTAATGGTTATACTTGTAGGAATTGAAATTGGCGATTTGAGTTCAAATCCTGGACGAAGGTGTTTGTGTTTCACTTCTCGCTAATGTCATTGGCAAAACTATAAACCAAACTCTTCTCACTCCACCTATGCGTAAAATAGCAGGCAGAGAGAGAGAGAGAGAGAGAGAGAGAGAGAGAGAGAGAGAGAGAGAGAGAGAGAGAGAGAGAGAGAGAGAGAGTTATCTAGTGTTGGAAAGGCAACCAGTCTAGGAGAAGGTAAAGTCTTTCAAATTAACGGTACTCCTCTCAAATTTTACTTTGTGTCACTTTCTTACCGTGTTGAAGGGTTTCGGTAAATAAATAGACCAAAACGAGAACTTTTCTCGATCTTCTGTGGGTGCTCTGTCTAGGAGCCTTGTATCAGACTAAGATGAGCTTATTAAATGTCTATGATGTTTCGATGTCCGTTGATTAATGACGAAACCGCATTTCATTTATACAGGGTAGACCATAATGATGACCCACATTTTAAATGCTATTTTCTGAGATTATAAAAAACGACAAAGAGTATTAAATATATTCATTACATATCTGATACACAGTCGTTATACATGTTATCTAAGATTTGAATATTATGTCCTTGCATTATACAACAGGTCTCTGGATTTTCATATAATTTCCATTGACGGCTCTGGAAAATCTTTAAACTCTTTAAAAAAAACATGGATTTCCAATGCTCATTTAAAAGGTGAGAACATAGTTTTTGAGGCTACACAATCTGTTCGTTATCATTTCTTCCCATTTAGTCTTGTGCAATACCAAGCTAAGATTTGTGACTATGAATTATAGCCTATTTTATTAATTACCATCTGCGAATTTTCCTCTTTGACAACTTTACGTTTCATTGCGTCCGCTTCCAGCCCGAAAAAGTTCAATTAAAGCAAATGGCAGCCATCATAAACCAAAGTCTTGACGTCGATATGCGTTATCTGATTTGGACGTTCGCAATGAACGAGAATTATCGTGATCAGACGAGAAGATCAATGTGTTGTTCGAGATAATCACTTATTTCGTATCAGTGCCAATTGGCCTGCGATCGAGCTAGGGATTTTAAATGCTGATTTTAGAGGCACACAGAAAAGCTCTCTTCCCTTGAATGACAGACATATCACAATATTCCATCATAACATCCCATCTCAAGGACAATTTCTTTCTTTAAAAGGTGAGAACTGCTTTTTGGGGGCTACACAATCTTCTATTAACATTTCCTCCAATACTCCCAAGTAAATTAGAATTATGCGAAAATTCAAACGAAGTTAAACATTGTACACATACAGTTGGTTTGTTGATTGTTTGGTTCAATGGCATATCAACTCCTTTAGGGTTATTTAACGCTAAATCATATGGATGCTAGAAGGCGGTGGCTGCGGGTCTACATGTCCTGGGAATGACGTTAAACTCTATCTGATGGTGAGGTTCCAGTTTTGGAGGTTTGGGGAATGTGGAGCACCCCTTCATCACCATTGCTCCCTGGTCCACTCTGACCCGGAGTGGTAGTACCTGTTAGTGTCCCATCTATGGGTTAAATAGAAAAATGTATTCATAAAAAAATTGCATTATCCATTAAGAATTGATTTATTTCAAAACTTAACCGGCATTAAATGACCCACTGAGGTTGATATGCCGTAAAACAAAACAAGCAAACAAACAAACAAATATATATAACATAATATAATATAATCTATCTATACATATATAAAGGGCAGTTGTGTGAATCTGTATGTCCGGAAGAAAAAATAAAACAATTAACGACAAAGTAAATATATATAGACATTAAATATCACCAGGGATTGTTTTTTCTTTGCATGGAATTTCTTTTGCGTTTAATATTTAGAGTGACTGGATCAATGCAAGGACCTTTTTTTACGTAGGGATTTTAATTGGGCATTCTACGAGGATCCAACTCACGATTCAGTAATAATGGATCTGCAGAACTAACTTTAAAAAATCCCCTCTCTACCCAAGCGACGCGGTAGCCGCTTCTAGTATAATATAATGGAGAATGAAAATAAAAAAATGTTTGCATATAAAGATTCTCAATGCAGAGCAGATTTAAAATCACAAATGAAATATGGAACTAATTTTCCGTTACTATAGTTTCATGCGTATTATGCAATGCTCAGACGGTTAAATATTGAAAAAGTAGCTTGTTCAGCGTTTATATAACGTGAAACGTGCTAGCGCGATAGAATATTATTACACTAGACTTATGTTAAAAACATAAACATGCTTAGGTCTTAATGAATGCGATGTCCAGATGTCAAAAAAAATGAATGATGATGTCCAGATGTAAAAAAAATATGGAATTAATCATAGTCAGGTGGTAAATGACATAAGAGAAATTTGTTTAAATGTCTACATTTATAAACTAGTTCACTTCTTTTGCTCAGTAAATTCACATTCGTACTATGGAGAATACACAGTTTTTCTTCTATGCATATTCTACACTTGTATACAAACACCAACCCATATATATATATATATATATATATATATATATATATATATATATATATATATGTTATATTCTTATGTCTTCTATTCCTCTGGCCGTCTTCTGATCGTCTAGTCTTCTGGCCTGTATATCTTCTAATGGTCTGGTATATCTTCTAAGGTCTCGTCTGGTCTTCTATTGAGGGTTCCGTGTCTGGTCTGTTGGGGATCGTTCCTTATCAGAAGCCTTGTGTCATTGATAGCTTTTAGTAATAACAACAAGACTTCGATTTACTTTTGATGTTACTTTATTCGTAGAACCCCAGACCAGACAATCACGCAGTGAGCTCACATCTTGCTAGCTTCGCTTCTAAGTCCTAACTCTCCAACTGACTAACTGAGTTACTTACTTCTTAAACCGGAAGGGCTTCTATTGCCTCAAGGTGAGAGTGAGGTCAAACGCTGTCACTCACTCTCAAGGCCATCAGCTGTACTGATCGCCATAAGGATTTCTATACTACCTTAAAAAGATATTAGGGATCCATAATTATATATATATATATATATATATATATATATATATATATATATATATATATTATAAAAAAGAAGGTTTCCAAAAAGGATTATGTTTTTTTTTTAAATTTATTAACTTACATATGAATGCGACACGTGTTTCTGAACTGTTGTCTTCTTCAGGCATTGAATTATTATTTTGGCAGAATATGTCCGATATTTGATAGGTTGTGTGTGTTTTTGTAACTTTTTTATTACAATGGTTGTCTTTGTTATTTTTCTCCCGTTGGATCCATAACAAAACTTTATATATATATATATATATATATATATATATATATATATATATATATGATTAAAAAAAAATAATTTTCATCAACTTAATGTATATTTATAAATTGATGTGAACTTTCATTAATTTCATGTGTGTTGACAAATTACTAAAATAATTTTTCAACTTTATGTATATAAATAAATATACTGGTGGTTAACCTACAGTCACTACATTCGAAAAAGTAGGGTGAGTCTGTTCAAGAGCAATTTGAAAAAATACAGCCGGGACAATCATATAGTTGCTAGTGCTTGACATTAACAGCCGATTGATCGGTTTGGGACTTTCTGACCATCCGTTTAGCCCAAGTTAAGACGGAAGTGGAGTGTTGCATGTCATGGGACCACATGTAATCACTCCTTTGACTCGGAGATGGTAATATCTGTAAGGGTCTCATCTATAGGTAAATATAAATCGAGTTTAACAATTATTGGCATTCGATAAGAACGTATGCAAAAAACAAACAAACAAGAAATAACTACACAAAAATGTAAATATAAACTTACTATTAACACAAATTTCCCTAATTTGTTGGCATAAAATAATCCTAGATGGGTTGACATGCTGTTAAAATCAATCACTCAAACTAAAGAAGATATTTTCACTTCATCGGTCTATATTTCTTCATTTTTGTTCCCCTTTTTCCTGTTCTGTACTAAAGAAAGCATACTCGCTTATTTCCTAGTTGAGTGACATTATATTACAGGGTGACCCAGAAAAAACAGAACCCAATTTATTTATTCATTTTCACATTAAACTAACGCTAAACCCCAACTCTAACACTACTCCTAACCCTAACCCTAAAACCTAACCGTAACCCTACCCACTAGTTAAAATTAACAGTTTTATTACAAAATTTGTGGGGTCTGTTTCTTCTGGGTCACTCTGTAATATCATATTACTCAACTAGGTGGTTAGGGTTTAGGGTTAGGGTTGGAGTTTAGAATTAGTTTAATGGGAAACTAAATGAATAATTTGGGTTCTTTTTTTCTGGGTCACCCTGTGATATCATGTTACTCAACTAGGGGGGTTAGTGTTATTGTTTAGGGCTATGTTTAGGGTTGGAGTTTAGGGTTAGTTTAATGGGAAAATAAATGAATAATTTGGGTTCTGTTTTTTTCTGGGTCACCCTGTGATATTATATAACTCAACTAGGAAATAACTGCATACTCAAAATTGGGAAAGTTTAGATTTGTTTTTCCCACCATAAGGTGTCGACGTTCAAACCCAGGTCAAGATTTCTAGTTTACAATGCATTTATATATTTACGAACCCCTCGCCCGACTAGGATGTGACGCATGGTCAATTTCTTAAGAGCTTAACAGGTTTAAATTCAGTTTCCTTTTCATAAACTGGTTGCCTAACCAAGGTTAACTAGTTCGTTCCACCCTACAATTTACCCATAGCTAGAGGGAGAATAGTTGTATTCATCTCTCTTTGTTTTTTGTGTTTTAGCGCTATGGTAAATTCAAACAACATCCTCCAGGATTTGATCTTGTGTTTCCGAGTTCATTTCTCATGACGCGCCGATGTTACCTTTAGTTGAGACATTTGGAAAGAGAGTGTTCATGCATGAATGGAGTTTACATCAACGTATACATATTTACCAACCTTTCCATTCTCTGTGAGAGGCGCCTTCGTTAGCTTGGACATGTCAGGAGAATAGAAAATGGACGCATCCCAAAAGATATTTGTACGGCCTAATTAGTAAAAGGTTCCCGATCGGTTGGTAGACCACGTCTATGATTTAAAGATGTCTGCAGGAGAGTTATGGGGATATGCCATATTGACACAAACACGGGGGCGGTAGATGCAAAAAAATAGAGCGGTCTAACACGTCAACGTTAAGTAAGGCACGGAGAGGGGTGAGGCAAAGAGGAGAGTAGACTCGACAGAAAAGAGAGACAGAAAGAGAGTGAAAAACCAGTAGCCCTAGAAAACATCACAGTTTATGTGCATTCAGTGCACCAACGAGTGTCATCCCAGAATTGACCTGCAGAGTCACTTGCGCAGATGCAGATGAAATTTTTATTTTTTATTTTGGACACTACGCCATCGACCTTAGTGGACGGAAATAATAATAATAATAATAATAATAATAATATAATAATAATAATACATATTTACCAACCCTTCATCGAAAAAAGGTGAATTTCTTAAGAGAAGTTTAAAAGGTTTTAATTTTTAGATTTTTTTGTATTCCTAGACTGATTGCCTAACCCAAGTTAAAGAGATCAGTCTTCTTTGCTATTTACCCATAAATGGAGGGATAATGTAATGATACATACTTTCCCAAGGATATTAGCGCTATGTGAATTTCAAACTCGGATTCGAACTCGTCTCGCCGTTTCCATTATCCTACGACGACAATCATTCCAACTCGAGCTTCCATAAATTATATTGATTTTTAAATGCGTTTAAGTTTTTAGAAAAGTTTTGTTTTAAATATGAAATAGAATATAATCTATTGTTGATATGATTGAAAGCATTCAACTTTTAAAGTTAGCAAAATATCTTCTATTGTGTGTATTATAATATATGTTGTTGTTGTTGTGATGAGCATAGAGAGATATGTTGATTTCTGCTGACTCATAAAAATACAGAATTCTGTTTTGTTTCTTTGTTTGTTTTTTTTAATATCTTGAGAGATGCTCCAGAAATTCATTTTTGAAGCTCGGTTTTCTTAGTTTTGTTGGCAGAAAAATGCTGATTGGTCTGTGCTGTTTACTCGGGAGAATTTGCTTTTATGATTGGTGCCATTTTCCTTGTTAAGAATGATCGATTTGAAATAAACAAAAAACAAAATAAACAAAATAAATAAATATAAGAAAGGAATATTAGAAATAAAATCGAACACCAAGATTGAAAGAAAAAGAATTCAGGTTGGATGGTTTGATTTAGGTTCTTTCACTGTCAATTGAGTGTCCGACTAGGAACCATAAGGTTTGTGGTTCGATACCGGTCCTCGCCAAATCAACCTATGAGATCAGTCTTCTTTGCTATTTAAAATGAGATAATGGAATGATGCATAATTTTCCAATGATTTTAGCGCTATGTGAAATTCAAACTCTGATTCGAACTCGTCTCGCCGTTTCCATTATCCTACGTCAACAATCATTCCAACACGAACTTCCATAAACTATATTAATTTTTAAATGCGTTTACGTTTTAGAAAAGGTTTGTTTTAAATATGAAATAGAATATAATCTATTGTTGATATAATTGAAAGCATTCAATTAGCAAAATATCTTCTATTGTTTGTGTTATAATATATAGTATACGGATCTGTGCGGTAAAGTAAGGAGCTGAGTGTAGTTGTGACGCTCCACCTCAAGCGCAAAAACAATCTTTTTGGTCTAGCGCTAGTGAAAGGGGTCTGGCTTATTCCGATTTTAGGCCACCCCAAAGAAAAAAAAAGAAGAAAAATTTAATGGCATATCAATCTTCGCGGGTTATTATTTGGTCATGGAAGTTATTCTGATGGCATAAAATCATTGAAATAAGGTCATAACTGCATAAAGTCATGAAAAGATTTTTTAAAATTTTAAGTTACTGTCGTTTGTTTTCTTAGTCTAATAGTATATCAACGTGCCAAATCCGTCCTTGTATAAGAACAATGGTGGTTGTATATAATCCATAGATAGTGGGATCCGAAAGTGAATGAAATAGCATGGCTGCAGTTAAAACTCACTACGATATAACAATCCACCGCGTTAGCCCCCACACGCACTCACTTAGTTTGGAAGCGAACAAACAAGAAAATAATTTTCTAAAAAGAAATAAAAAAACAATCAAGAATAAGGTATACATCTTTAAAAAATTGAAGTAATTTGAGTTGATATTAAATTAGATTAATCTGGCACAAGGCCACAATTTTGTAGTCTCGAAAAATAATAATAGTTTGAATAATGTACACATGGATAAAGTCCTGACCGAAACACGTGTAAGTAAAAAGGATTAAAATATCCTATTTCATCCATTCTATACTTTATTTCCTTTATTTATTTTTCAACACACACACACACACACACACACATATATATATATATATATATATATATATAGCTGGAGGGGGAATGTATGGATTCATACACTTCCCAAGGGTATTTACGCTATGTGAAATGCCAACAGCTTCGCGTAGGAATTGAACTCGAATCAACGAGTTCATTTTCTACGACTCTAACCACTAGCCCACGCGCCTCCATGGATTAAATAGTAGAGCTATGGGTTAAATAGTAGGACAAACTTGGCACTTCAGCCTTGGGTAGCTAACCAGCCTAGGAGAGGGATAACTCTGAATTCAAAATTCCTCCAGCTGTGGGTTAAATAGTAGGGGAGACTTGGCCCTTCAGCCTTGGGTAGGTAACCAGTCTAGGAGAGGGATAACTCTGAATTCAAAATTACTGAGGTCGGTCGTTGATTAGGTTTGTGGCAACCCTTGATGCACCAATTATTTCCTATCGACTGTGCCAAAAAGTGTGGATGGTCCAACACAAACCTTCACCACTATAAACAAATCACCCTTATGCGTCGAAAATTGACGAGAGAGTCCATAATATATATATATATATATATATATATATATATATATATATATGTTGTTCTGGTTCCAACGGGAGAAAATTCAATATTTTATAAAAAAGGAGGTCTGCAAAATGTATTGTTTTCAGAAAAAAGTTTTTTATTCTTTTTATCTTACATATGCAACAAAAAACAAATTTCAAACACACACACCTAACATATCAAATGAACATCTGATGAACTATAAAAGAGTAATAAAAGCTCACTTAATGAATTTATTACCAAGCCACCCAGAAAACAAACCACCAGTTTAAAAGACTAATGTTAAAAATGAAATTCCTTTATATTCCACTCCCACCAAACGGAAAGTTAAATACTCATGTATATATATATATATATATATAATATATATATATATATACACGCATGTAAGAATTCATTTTCATATTATCAATCAAAGCCTGAAGAAGATACCAGAAGATCTGAAACACGTGTTGCATATGTAAGATAAAAAGAATAAAACATTTTTTCTGAAAACATAATACATTTTGCGGACATTCTTTTTTTTTATAAAATATTGAATTAAATTAAATATATATAATAATTAAATATTGATAATATATATATAATATATATAATATATATATATATATATATATTATGGTATATAACAACGATATCATTTGGTTGCCTGATTCATTAAACCCTTTTATCAAGATTATTTCCTTAGAATGAAAAACTTTTCCAATTAGGATCAAGCTACTGAAGAGGTCTATTATAGATTTAAATGGATTTGTATCAAAAACCATAGAAGATATACAGAACGGTCGGGTGCAGAGCTGAAGGCAAACACATCAAATGAAAAGTTATCTATCTTAGAAGAAACTAATAAACTAACTTTAAACTAATTTTAGATGACGCATTTCAGCGTACAAAGGTGGTCATTATGTTGTATGATAACGCCGGCCATTACTTTGCGTAAATGAGACTCAAGTTGAAGCAGTTAAAGATGAGGGCTTTATTGCATTCTGTTTATTAAACGAACATCATATCATTTTATCAAACATCAAGATTCCCTTTCAAGAAAGAACTTTTACCACCAGGATCAAACTGAAGAACTCTCTAATAGATTTATCAGTTCTGTGAATAAAGAATCCTTTACGTAACGAATTAACAATTTACTGTCAATATTGATGGACAGAGGTTGAAGGAAATGGAAGCTGAATAAGATAATCAATTAAGGCCATTACTACTGTATCGAGTCCGATTTTTACCGAGTATTCCACAACTCCAGCCCACCCTGTTAGCTGGGGCACCTTTGCCGAAGGGTAAGCCCCCTCCCCAATGGGGCTAAATGTTGTGGCGAACCATGATGCATAAAGCCGGAATCCAGGTATCTGAGCTGTTCATGAATTGCAACGCTTCACTTTGGCCCTTACTTATGCTCTAACATCACCATCTCTTATATATCTATGTCTTTCTCTGTATTATATATCCGAGTATGGCAGAAGGGTATATATATATATATAAAGTGTTGTTAAGGGTCCAACGGGACAAAATTAGATATTCTATAAAAAAGTTTTGCCTTATGAACAAAAAGTAAGTTACAAAAACACACACAACCTATCAAATATCAGAAATCACACATTCTGTCAAAATATAGTTATTCAATGCCTGAAGAAGATAACAGATCTGAAACACGTGTCGCATATGTAAGTTAATAATAATTTAAAAAAAAACATAATCCTTTTTTCAAGCCTTCTTATATATATATATATATATATATATGCACCTTTGCCGAAGGGTAAGCCCCCTCTCCAATGGGGCTAAATGTTGTGGCGAACCATGATGCATAAAGGCGGGATCCAGGTATATGAGCTGTTTATGACTTACAATGCTTCACTTTGGCCCTTACTTGAGCTAAAGGTGCAATCGGAGAGAGTCATGTCAAGCCCAAACACTTATATGATTGTCCCAAACATATTACTCTTAAAGCAAAATCCCAACCTTGTGTTGCATACCCTTCTCATTACTTACCTCTTACTTCTATTCTTCTTCTGTTCTTCTGACATCTTAAGTTCTTCTAGGTCTCTTCAAACGTCTGGACTTCTCTTGGGGCTTCGTGTCTGGTCTTCTATTGGGGATTTCTCTTTATCAGAAGCCCTGTGTCATTGGTAGTTTTTAGATAATAACACAAGACTTCGATTTACTTTGATCATATTTTATTCTCGAAATCCCCCACCAGACTACCTGCGCAGATCGAGTCGGAGCGTGTATAACACGACTCACCACCGTCGTGGTTTCTCGCCGACTGACTAAAATCTATTTCTAATCTAAACCTGAAGAGGGTCTTCTCCACCGATTCTCACGGTATCCACCGGAAGGAAGGATCAGGACAGGTCAAGCCTTGTCATTCAAATCCTTCAAGGCCATGGGCTGCAGCTTATAACGGCCATTTTGATTTCTACACTATTGCACATAAATATTAGGTCATATAATTATGTAACACTTGTTTATAATATAGGTGCTTGAAGACGGTGACTGAGGGTCTTATGTCTGCGTCTGGAGGATTTTGATTTCGATTTGAACTCAATTAATATAATGATTACATCATAATACAATGAGGTTAAAAGATTTCTATTCAGGGAATAAATCCCCCTTAATAGGAAGCTCGTTTATTGCCATAGACTACCTATACTAGTATTCTCTGCCCTGTCGACTGGAACAGTAAATACATCGACTACCTCTGCAGAGGGGTCAGAAATCCTCCTCTTATATACCCATGTTGCTAGTATATAAACAATGAGTTCTTTTGTGTGTGTGTGTGTGTGTGTTGTGTGTGTGAGAGAGAGAGAGAGAGAGAGAGAGAGAGAGAGAGAGAGAGAGAGAGAGAGAGAGATTTAGACAGATACGTATCTTACTTGGTTCTTCGTCTAGTCGTCATGTGGAATGGTCACTTCTGCTTCTTTCTTACCGTATTCGATCGGACCGTGTGCCCCGCCTTAGAAACCTCTATACCAAAATGTAAATATGGATAAGACAAATGCATGCTAGACACTGCCGGAGAGGCAAGAACGAATGTATAAGTGACGTTTGCCTGTTAAAAACCCAAAACGAACTTATAAGTGACGTTCACTTGTTTAAACCTACACATGGATATATCAGAGTTGGTCGACCGCCAATTTAAACTATATTCTGATTGTATTATTAAAAAAAATTATGCTAACTGCTTTATGTAGGCGTTCAAAAATGTAATCTAATTTTTCAAATTTCAAAAGCCTAGATCAATCATTTTTGTTTGGATTCTGAATGCCGTGTAGATGACATACCAGCAGCTATGACCGATACGGACGGAGAGAGAGAGAGAGAGAGAGAGAGAGAGAGAGAGAGAGACAGACAGACAGAGTTGTGAGTTAAATTTTCACTGTGCCTTATAAAATGGTCTAGTGATACCCCCCTCTACAAATAAATAAGTTTGATGAAATATTATGGGTGAGAGAGAGAGAGAGAGAGAGAGAGAGAGAGAGAGAGAGAGAGAGAGAGAAAATGACATGTTTATACCCTTTTTTACTTCTTACTTTCTTCTATTCTTCTTCTGTTCTTCTAGCGTCTGGACTTCGTCTTGGTGGTCGGTTGCACTTAACTCATTTATTCTTCTATATCAGTCTTGTTACCAAGACATTCACCAACCACAAAACTGTGTATTTTCATAAGCTTTTTATTTTCTTAACTAACATTTCATATGACTAAACATCTGACTAACATAGCGCGCGTATGCAGTGAGTTCCAGTTAATGCAGGACATCTTTGCCTGACGTCTAAACTGAAACTGAGGATCCAACCAGGTCCCACGTGACTTCATGTATTTTCCGTGCTTTCTGTACTATTCCATGGAAAGTCCCGCCCGTGGTATGAAAAGGGCCATCCCTTTAGAAATACAGGGGATTGACAATAATCTTATGCAACCGCATAGATTATGTAAAAGACAGACAGACAGACAGACAGAGTTGTGAGTTAATTTTCACTGTACCTTATTAAAATGGTCTAGTGATACTCTCCTCTACAAATAGATAAGTTTGATAAAATATTATGGGTGAGAGAGAGAGAGAGAGAGAGAGAGAGAGAGAGAGAGAGAGAGAGAGAGAGAGAGAGAGAGACTTAAAGACCAAGCAAGATTATTTTGATTGGATAAACATTCTGATTTTAATTTTTATACCATTTATTCAGTTGAAATAAAGCCTCGTTTTCACATTGAATAAATAGATATGTCAGCTTCAGTTGAAAAAAGACGTAAGACTAAATGAAAATTCTATCAAATCATGTACGACACAAGATGTATTGGTAAATTTTTTCAAATTATCCTTTCTCCGCCCGTTCACACCCACTCCTCTACGCCTTCTCTAATTAGCCATGCCGCCAGAGTCAACGTTCACAGCGATTCCTTACCCGTTGGGTAAAATGCAGGTTGATTTCCACTGAAGATATGACATCGAAGCCATTCGGCTGTGCGAAATAAGATACTATGATCACACCATAATGAGAATACGGTGAAATGAATGATCAGTGCTCGTTTTACCGTTGCAAAACTAATTGGCTCTTTTTTCAAAATAAAGTAATCAGTCTTGCGCATGCGCAGAATTAGAATACGCGAGTAATTTTCCACACATACGAATTAAGAATAATCAAATTTTTGCCGAATTCTTTTAAGCTTTTAGAGAACAAGAATAACAACAAAAAAAAGTGAAAATAACGGATTATCATTGCTTTTTTTTTTCTTCTTCTCTTTATCTTTTAAATAAATTCCGTAAAAAGAACGGCTATGCTCACCTCTAATTAACTTTCAGGGGAGATGGAATATATCATCCATGGTGAAATCAGAACCGGTTCGACAGTTGATATTTATCTCGAAATGCCTACAGGTCTCTTGAAGTGCATTAAAATCTGCGTATCGGTTCTTGATCTGGTTTAAAAAAAAGAAGTAAAATAAAATAAGTCAACTACTCGGCAATGAAGAACTAAAAAGAACTGAATACTTTGAGTTGAGCGAACCGAAATTATGTCCTACATATGTCATGTTACTGAGATAGATGTATTCCACTCCAAGGTGATTACGGTCAAGTCACGCTACAGAGCCGTTTGGTCTGGTTTAGTTTCTTTGTTTTATTTGAAGCTATATAATTACATGAAAGACTTGAAACTATACAACTGTGTGCAACTTATTTTATTACGGTCAAGTCACGCTGAAAGCACCGGTTCCCGATAGATCTCCGAAGTTAAGCAGAAATGAGCCTGTCCAATACTTAATTGGATGACCACTGAAACAACAGTAGATATTGTAAGAAATCTGAGTCCTTGTTTATCAGAATGACTTGATTAGGCATTAAATGACCGGAATGAGAGTTGGTGTGTCGTAAAACAAATCGACCAACCAACCAACCAACCACTCAGAGAGGGAGGGAGAGAGAGAGAGAGAGGGAGAAAGAGAAAGAAAAAGAGAAAGAGATAAAGAGAAAGAGAGGGAGAGGGGGGAGGGAAAATGTGAAAGAGAGAGAGAAAGAGAGAGAGAGAGGGGTAGTGGGAGACAGAAAAGAGAGAGAAAGAGGGGGAGGGGGAGAGAGAAAAAGAGAGAGAAAGAGGGAGAGGGAGGGAGGAGGGGAGAGAGAGGGAGAGAGAGAGAGAGAGAGAGAAGAGAAAGAAAACGTCAAAGGAGAGAGAGGGAGAGGGAGAGAGAAAGGAGAGAGAAGAGAGAGAGAGGGGGAGAGAGAAAGAGATAGAGAGGGGAGAGAGAGAGAGAGAGTCCTCGTAGGATAATGGCTAATGTGCTCGACAGTGACATCGTAGTTAACGAGTTCAAACTCAGAGTCGTGCTATACGTTCACCTTCGGACTAATAGCCTTGGAAAAGGTATGCCCCCCGCCATCGCACAGTTAGTAAGTACTGAAACTTTTTTTTTTTACAAGGATGTCTTTGGAATTGGATAACCGACGAAAGTTGATATGCCATTAAACACAGAATCCAAACAAACCAAGACTAGGTTGTGATTTCAGGCCTAGTAAATAATTCTGATTGACTGTCAGTGGGATATAGAATGCACTTGTTCAATTCCCAGCAGAGTCTCCTTGGTGATACTACACTGAATCAGATGGTGAAATACCAGTTTTGGCACATTTGTGGGAATATGGACTACTCCATCTTTGACATGACTTACAGGTTCACTGGTCCGGTTGGTAGTATCTGTTATCGTTCCCTGTTTGTGAATGGTTATTATTGTTAACATAAATAAGAGTAGTTATTTGGAAACCACATAATTGTGTATAAAGTGTTATTATTAGATAGCAATATTTGTATAAATTACGGCTTTAAATAACACATAAGGTGTTGATATGCTGTAAGAAAGTAAACCAAACCAAATCATATACAATCAATACGACCTCTGAAAATGACATAGAAGTGATCGAAAGCACTTTGAAGAAAATATGTCATCAATAAATTAAAATTGGTTAACTATCAGACTTTTCCGATAGCATTCCCGGATTTCTCTGGCAAAAATGCGTTTATATGCCAATTTTTAGGAATAGGGAAGCTCTAGAACTCATTGTACAGACAAAAATATATTACAAAACCTCGCCATTTTTCGCGAGCCCAACCAAATTTAGAGAGCTAAAAATCGACATAACTCTGCCAATTTTTTGAATTGGAAGCTTAAATTTTGGGGAATATCTAACTCTAACACAGTCCACCCCTGTACAAAATTTCAGAAAAATTGAAGGGGGTGGGTTACAATTTTACTTTTTCTGGATGATTTGACCCAGGAGCAATGAGTGATAGGGAAGGTTGGCGAGAGATTGTCATGGATATCTGTCCTGCTTGCGCGACATTATATATATATCTTATTATAATGGAGGTTGTGTGTTTTTCTGTCTGTAACCGAAACTATATTCCTACTCAAGTCACAATTCTCTTAGTTATTGACATCACATTCTCCATGATTTTATTTTTATCTAAACCTCAATTATTAATAAAATTGTCTTACATTATTAATACTGTTAACTATGTCTCCATACTAATAACATGCAATTATATTTATATATACAACAAAATAGCGCTTTACAATGTGAACGCGAAGGCTAATTTGCATATTAATATTAAAAAATCGAATTTAATAAATATTTGCTTAGTATTATTGATTTCTAACTGTTTGGTTTTATTTTAATGAATATAATCAAAAATCTCTTCAATGAATCTTAAATGAAATCCATTAACAAGATGAAATAACTGTCATTTTATTCTTTACTTCCTCTTATAACTAACTACTTAAATTAGAAAAAATAACAATGAAAGACGAGAGTGATGGAAGAGTAAGTTTCAGTTGTTCCATTTTTTATTATACTCCCTCTGTTTCAAATCTTTTTATCTGCATTCTTATTTAGTTTCATTAGCCTTTCTAATTTAATACAATATTTTATTACATTAAAACTTAAATACTTGCACCCGGAGGGTGCATATATTTGCTAGTATATATATATGTGTCGCGCAAGCAGGACAGATATCCATGACAATCTCTCGCCAACCTCCCTATCA
>CM042137.1:137584343-137599343 GCA_023376005.1 Doryteuthis pealeii | reverse complement strand
GAACCAGTACCATGGATTACGGTCAAGTCATGCTGAAGGCACCAGTTACCGATCACTGTAATGGGACTGTTTAATACTTTAGGGTGTGACTACTTAATCAACATTGTTACTGGCGTAAAACAAAACAAACAACAAATATAGGGTTGTCTGAAAGTCTTGTCACACCCTACATATAAATATTTGGAAGGTGAAAGTTACCGGTGACGTGTTAAAATGTGAACCTTAGATTGACTTGATGATTTGGGATGCTTATTGGAGACTTGATCCGCTTTTTTTATCATATGGGTGCAAGAAGGTGATAGCTGAGGATTAACCATCATTTTATTATTTCTACCAACTTATTGCCTTCTATTGCACAGACCACCCAAGTAAGATGAACAAGACATACTGAACACAGATGGAGAAGTAAGGACGATCTCATGAATGATGTTCTCCAGTTGATGCCTACACATGGACACACCAACATTCACCAACCAGAAAAAACTTAACTTTATCAACAATAAAGATCAGGACAACAGTCTGAAAAATCTAAATTATATATATATATATATATATTATATATATATATATGGAGTAAATATGGAAATTAAATCCGACAATATAAAGAAAATTTGAAAAAACAAAGTGTTCCGAAAATGGGATGAATTTAATAATCGATGTTTAAAACATTTCGGTTACCTTCATCAGGATGTCTCTTGGGGTGAAGAAAATGATGGATGTTTTCATCTCCTGTCACATATAAAAACATCCATCATTTTCTTCACCCCAAGAGACATCCTGATGAAGGTTCAATGTAACCGAAATGTTTTTAAACATGATTATTAAATTCATCCCATTTCGAACACTTGTTTTTTCAAATTTCTTTATATATATATATATATATATATATATATATGTGTGTGTGTGTGTGCGTGTGTGTGTGTGTGTGTGTATGTATGTGTGTGTGTTTTCAGAGGTAAAATAATTGCACAACACAATTCGACATTTTAGAAAATAATCAAATTTCTAAATATATTTTTAGAGGTTTTAGGAAATATTTTTAGGAAATTATTTTAGCCTAGCCACAATAAATATTTCTATTCAAACGTTATTTTTTAATCACAAAAATGTGATTTTCTTTAGGAGATTGTTTTTGGCGTCTGGAGTGGAGCGCCACACCTACCACTAGTTTTTTACTTTACCGCACAGATCCCTGTGCTATTCATACGCTGAGTTGGCCAGGACTGATACCGAAACCGGAACTTTGATGTTCCCAGCCGGATTACGTTTTGTTAGAAAAAATCCATTTTAATTGGTTTTAATTAGTCGTAATTTCCAATTAAGTAAAAAACTGCCCTGTCTCTTACTTCACATTCTGCCTGTCATTTTCCCCCTCTCTATGTATATCTTGATTACCTCCTCTTTATACATGTTAGTTTTTTCATTGGGTGTTGAAAGAGAGATTTGGAGAGTGTATGTTAAGTTTCATAAGCAGCCAGCCCTAATTTCTCAACACCTTGGATCTTGATATATATATATATATATATATATATATATATATATATATATATATATATATATATATATATATATATATATGTGTGTGAGCCACGAAAGTTGTTATGTCATTAATCAAAGAAACCAAAACTTAATATCCTTAATAAATATTATAACTTTACACACACCATTCCAGCAGGTGTATCGTTAAAAATAACAAAGATGAAGATACTCGTCAGAACAGTTCATGCAATAATGGTTATAATCGACAATAAAAGTTATTTACAAGATTATGCCCAACTTTGAAATTCTCTACTTTCATCTAACCTACGAGCAATAGCTTGCAAGACGAACAAGCCAAAATTTGTTGGACAGCAGGTGCTCGACATAGAGATGAAAGATGTTGGATATTATCCGAAAGAAAAGAAAAAAAAGGGAAAAAAAGAAAAAGAAAGAGAAAGAGAAAACGAAAAAGAGTATTGATAAAGCAAGAAGAGAAGTGACAAAGACGACAGTATCGAAATGAGAGAGAGAGAGAGAGAGAGAGAGAAGAGAGAGAGAGAGAGAGAGACAGGGGGGGTTGATAAAGCAAGAAGAGAAGTGACAAAGACGACAGCATCGAAATGAGAGAGAGAGAGAGAGAGAGAGAGAGGAGAGAGAGAGAGAGAGAGAAGGAGAGAGAGAGGATTGATAAAGCAAGAAGAGAAGTGACAAAGACGACAGCATCGAAATGAGAGAGAGAGAGAGAGAGAGAGAGAGAGAGAGAGAGAGAGAGAGAGAGAGAGAGGACTCTGCGCATGCGCGGAAGGGCATGCAGTAAAATGAGCCTATATAAAAGGAAACTTCACAAAGACACGAGATAATGACAACGAGATCGGGAACGAGATCTTTGTAAAAGGTAATAACCAGAAGGAAAATAGTAGTGATATGATATTCTTCTGAAGGTCATGGCCATACTTTGACTCTAATCAAGGGTTTGTTATCAAGCCGCGAACTCTGCGCCTCTCTCTCTAAACATTATACAACAATCTACATGGGTTGTTTTTCTCTCCACTCCACCCCACCCCACCCAACCCCCGTTCCTTCTGCCGTAGAGACACGGCTAAGCGAAGAAAGGGATCTTGCATCCGGCAAATCTGAAATCGGGCCGAACGGAGAGGCGTTGGGATGTCAGAATCAGTTGATTATCTTTTATTGATTCGTTCCTTATTGATCATAACTTTTGTTTGCTTAGGCGAGGAGTCACAGTGACATTTTCGCTAACAACGGAAAACGTCAACTGGCACCAAGCAGATAGATTCCTTGAATTACGGATTCTTTAATGCCACCAGTAATTAAACTGGGGATCGGTCGGGATGGCTAAGAGAACGCGCGAGGGATGTGCGAAAAAGTGGGTGGATGCATTAGGCAGGCCTCACTTTCTTGCTGTCTCCATTTCTCGCCTCGAAAGGAGATCCTCTGGCGTAATGGCTAACACGCTAGACTGCAACATTATAGTAAGAGAGTTCAAACTCTATTCGGGCTATTACGATCACTTGCAAACTAATATCGTTGAAAAAATTATAAACGCACTTATCCCCACCCCAGCTATGGGTTAAATAAGGGCCGGGTTAGCTCGTTCGGTAGAGCGTTCGACTAGAAACCACAAGGTTCCTAGTTCGATACCGGCCCTCGCCAACTCAGCGTATGAGCTGGGCAGCACTGTGATCTGTGCGGTAAAGTAAGGAGCTGATGGTAGGTGTGGCGCTCCATCTCAGACGCAAAAACAATCTCCTTGGTCTAGTGCTAGTGAAAAGGGGATAGACTCCCTCGCTGCATGGCTAATACCGACATTAGGCCGCCCCGACGACTTTACTTACTTTCCTATCCACATATTAAGGCATCAAGCCCTAGCATCTATATGATTTCCACAACCCTTATGGCAAACTCCAACCCTTTTTATCATATGGGTGCTAGAAGACGGTGGCTACGGGTCTACATATCCTGGGAATGACGTTAAACTCTAGACTCCCCTGCAGATTGGCTGATACCGACTTTAGGCCTCCCCGATGACTTATACATACCAGGATGAGGTTCGTATCAAATAACACACGAGGGTTGATATGCCATTAAACAAAGAAACCAAACCAAACCAATCTTACCTCACTGACGTGAGACTTGAATTCTGAGTTTTACTAATTGCGTAATGTTCAACGACACGGAAAGTTAAACTGGCGTTACAAGTTCAATCCCAGTAGAAGCTGTTTGTGTTCAATTCACTTTAATAACCTAATAAAAGCATGTATATGACTTTTCTTCCCAAACCAATATAGGTAAAATAGTTTGGCAGCCTTAATTGAATTCTCTCACTCATATAAATATAGAGGCGAAATGCACAAGAACAATATATATAAATTGTGCATTTTGGCAGCAAATCCTTATTCAAGAATGTTTTGTTAAAACCTTGAAAATCGTTACGACGAAATATCCAGTGGCCTTGGTTTGAAAACCGCAACTAACAGTTTCTCGCTTATGCTACCCTAGCTTTAATATACATGCTCTATGATATACATGATATTCAGCGTTTTTTTCTTAAAAAATATACTATATTATCAATATATATATATTATATATATATATATATATATATATATATATATATATATATATATTATATATTATATATATATAGAGAGAGAGAGAGAGAGAGAGAGAGAGAGAGAGAATTGATATAAAAACGGTTTTTGTAAATAAGAAAATTTCTCCACTACATGTAATTAGAGCAAGAAATAAATCTTTCGCCTTCTCATGTAAGTCTCATGACAAAAAGTTTTATATATTTGTAAAAAAATATACATTTAACTTATAGTCATAAGATAAGTAAGAAGGTGTGAAAACGCACGCACGCACACACACACACACACATGCGCACACACACTTCCTCTCCCTCTATCTCTCTCTCTCTCTCACACACACACAGACACACACACCGATGTGATCAAAACCATTTAAAAACCATTAGAAATAATTCCGAGAGAAATTATTTCGTCCAATATATGGAAATGGTGATATTTTTAGTTGAAAATCGTTTTTCAGTTCTTGAAAAAATTAACAGAAATAGCATTTGAACTCCTGATGCGCCGATAATTTTTGAAAATGTTCAGAAATTGAAGTCATTAAAAAAAAAAACTAGTGCAAAATAAAAAAAACACCCTCCGGGCGATGTAAAAATAGATTTTTGAAACATATTGCCTGAGGGGTGGGAGTAAAAAAATCCAATGTCAGCGAGTTTGTACCCTAAGTAAGTAAAATGATCAAATTCATTAAAGGATTAAAAAATAAAACAATTTGAAATGTAAACTTTAAATATATTAAAATAAAACAAACTATATATAGATATATAATACCAGTCATGTATTTATTAAAACTTGTTTTAAAAAACAATGAGGACTGTCTAATGTTGCATGTTCAAATTTTAAGTGTATTTATTCTATGTTATGAGATTTTTGGGTAATGTGACGTAAGCAGTGACGTAGTTTTTGTTGCAGACAAATACCAGAAGCGAATCTCCATTATTGATAGATTTAAGTTTTGATGAAAAAAATACAAAGAATATTTATTCATTCCCTTTCATTTGCATATTTAATACCTATAAACTAACAGTTAAATGCCGATTGATTGGGAATAAATTATACTAGTTTTAATCGATAATTCGCGGGGAAATTAAATCAACAAATTAATCGATATCACGTTCTAAATCGAAGGCGCTCAATGGGTATAAGTTATCGTCATAGGAAATTGACACGGTGAACCGAGTTCAAATCCTGGACGAGGTTGTTGGTATTTCACATTTGGAAAGGTATGTATCCAAATACCCCCCAGCTATAGGTAAATAGTAAGGCAGACTGGTCTCGTTAATCTTGATTAGGCAACTAGTCTAGGGGAAGAAAAACTCAGAATTCAAACCTGTTAATCTCTGTTTGAAATTGACCTAGTGTCACATCCTGATTCCGCAGAGAGGTTGGTAAATACGTTATATATTCGAAACTGAAAACTATAAAATGATAAAATTCCTCTATTCGACAAATATTCTATCGGCGAGGCTTAGAATACGCTGAATGTATCCTCTAAAGAGGGATAAGACCCCCACACCAAATAGGGTTGTATTGACTATCAGACTAAACAGCTTTAGTTGCAGGTTCCACTTCTATAGAGTTCTGGGAGAGTGTGAAGAACATATTCATGGTTATTATTTCCAGGACCACTGGTAGTACCTCCTAGGGTACCAACAATGGGTCAAGTAGATATATTTAGAAATGATTAGTATAAGAAACAAGTACGTTTGTAAATAATACCTATGTTGATAATATAAATATGCAATAAAGTGTCTAGTCCATCCCATCTACAGATTCATCTGATGATAGGAAGAACTACACTTTCTCTAGGCTCTCTGAAATAGGCTATCAAGCAAAAACTATAAATCTTCTGTTATATTTTTTTACTGGTATAATTTTGCTCTGTGACTATGAAAATAAGAGCATTCATTGAGCTCTGCGAACTATGACATTAAAAAAAAAACTACTACGTCGTAAGGAATATTTCTTATACTGATCTTTGGATTATATATATATATATATATATATATATATATATATATATATATCAATGATCATGTCGCACAAGCAGCATGGATATCCATGACAATCTCTCGATAATCTTGCCTATCACTCTTTGCTTCTGTGAGGTCTTCTGTGCAGCAACCAGCATTCTTGCATAGTTTGTCAATCTAGGTCCTTGCTGGGCGGCCCACATTGGCATCTCCGCGTGCTGGCCTCCACAGGAGAACATCGCTTATGAGTTCGTCCTTGCTCCTCCAGCAGTGTCCAGCATGCCTTGTCCATATTACTCGGATGTTTTGTGAGATGGGGGACAGGTGGCCATACAGCTGCTTCCTTATGGGGTGCTGCTTCCATAACTTGTTCAAGACTGCACGCAGCATTCTTGTGCAGCTCCCATCCAGCTTATTCTCAAGGCTCTTCGTTAGGGTACAAGTGGTGCAGCCATACAACAGTACAGATATAACCACGGCCTGGAAGAATTGTTGCTTTAACTTGTCAGTCATATGGAGGTCCGATCACACTGACAAGTTAAAGCGAAATATATATATATATATATATATATATATATATATTCGATCCCAGCTAGATCGTTAAAAAGTCGAGCCGCACTGATGTGAAGTAAACTTCGAAACATGTTTCTATAGATGACTGATATATATATATATATACTTCCCACTTCCATGGTTGAGCATTGTGGGGGGGGACATTAATTGTAACTTCAATAAAAAACATAACCGCAAAAATGTTTTTGAAGAAACACCAGAAAATATCCTGATGAGAGCGAAAAGTTTGAAACCTTGGGTAGATGCCTACAAAAAAGTTATATCTAATAATTAAATAAAAAATTTAATATATATAAAGCTCTGACAAATTGTAATTGAGCACTGTGATTTCCTTATTTCATCTCGGAAAAAATTACCTATATCTATCTATCTATCTATCTATCTATCTATATATATATATATATATATATATATATATTATATATATATGTGTGTGTGTGTGTGTTTATTCAGTTGATTGAGCCTGAAATGTTATCAAATTGACAAATAAAAGGATTTATCAATGATCTGTTGTAATCTTAAAACAGTTCTTTTTAAAGGTGAATGTGAGACAAGAAAAGATTCATTGACGTAGCGTCATGATTATTTCCTTTTGTATCTGGGCAGTTTGTCAAACTGATTGTTAAGAAATATGTTGACTAATGTTATTCTGATGTTGAGCAGACAGTGTGGAAATGGAAAGCGTTATCTACAACGACCACCTTTACAAAGTCTATGAGAATTCCCTTAACCGAAAAACGTGAGCCCGGATACTTTTCAGAATTTTTCGGATTTCTCAATGATAGACTATTGTAAAGATAAGTCAATTATTATTATTGAATGGCAATGTTTTTGCAATGAACAATGTGAGAAGCAAATAAGATTATAAATAATATTAAACTTTATTTGCGATAATAGAAATGAGATAAACATAGGCCATAGAACCGAATATTTTCTATAGAAAAATAGTTAATCTTACTGAATTTCAGATATATATATATATATAATATATATATATATATATATATATATATATATATATATATAGTGTTCTGGAGAAATTTGACAGTTTCATAAGGAAAAAGAAAAAGTGCTTGGTAACTACGAAATTTAATGGATTGTAAAGAAATTCAAAAGGCACGGAAATTACATTACTGTCAACAAGAAATAACCGACCTCACCGTCGATCACAGCCTCAATCCTGCTCCAGAACTTAGAGGAATCTGATGTTACAGTTTCCTTGGGAAGGGTCTCAAAAACTACCTTAATTCTGTTGATTGGAAATTAATTTTGTTTAAGAATGGTTTGTATTGTTTTATGTATAGAGCTTCTAGTATTTGGAGTTTGTTTATTTTTTTTTAATTGTCACCTCCTCTAACCCTCCATTTAACAGATAATAGCTCTATTTCACAACACCTAAAATTACATTCATGTCCCCACTCTAATTACCGAAATATTCTAACGGAAAATACACACATTCTGCACAAAGAAAAAAATGGACTTATCCACGAATCAACAAATATTAAAAAGTTGGCCAGAAATTCGAAAAGATCAAAAATATAAATGTTAAACACGCGATGTGACTTTTGTTTAATTCTACATGTATAAATGAAAGAATGCTGCTTAAATACACACACACACACACACACACACACATATATATATATATATATATAATATTATATATATGTATATATATATATATATATATATATATATATATGACTGCCAAGCTGACAGGCGGGGATTAAGAGAATAAGGATACCTGTTTGGATACATTAATCTTTAATCATTGCTAAAAGCAGTATCTTGAGTCGAGTTAAAATTAAGTTTTTTCGGTTTTTACCAGAAATAATAGGTTTTGCTTTTATTGTATATCATCTTGGGTTATTCAAACCAAAGTGATCCCCGTAGATGAATAGTGGTGCTACTATTAACCCATAGCTGGAGAATGAAGACTGTTCAACCTTTACCAAGGGTATTAGTCCGAAAGTGATCATAATAGCGTGATTGAAGTTGATCTCGCTTACTCCGATGACACAGTCCAACTCATTAGTTACAGGCAAACAAATAATCTCAATTATAATAAGAGTAGATATATTCAAATTTATGGGCTAACACATTGTTGATTATTAATTTTCAATTAATACCTCACTCAAATTCATCTGTTATTCATTTTCTTTATTAATCATAAAAACAAAGAAAACAAAATCTATTAATAATGGAGATTCGCTTCCTGTTTTACTCTGTAACAAAAACTACGTCACTGCTTACGTCACACTGCCTAAAATCGTCATAGATAGAATACATTCAAAATTTGAGCATGCAATGTTAGACAGTCCTCATTGTTTTGTTTAAACAAGTTTTAATAAATACATACCTGGTATTATCTATCCATAAATATTTTTTTTATTTGATATATATCAAAAGTTATCAGAACTAAGTTTCCATTTCAATTTTTAAAAATTTTTTACTACTTTAATAAATTTATTTTATTTTTTACTCCTTTAATAAATTTGATGATTTTACTTTACTTATGATACAAACTCTCTGATATTAAATTTTCAACTCCCATCCTCTCAGGCAATATTTATTTTACGTCGCCCAGAGAGCGTTTTTTTATTTTGCTAATAAAAGTAATTTTTTTATTTTCATGTTGAAAGAATATGAAATTTTGAAAGAAAAGGACATGGCAACCTTATCCTATAAAGTTCCACCTACGTATGGCCTTGGTGGGAAATGGTGGAATATGACAGGCGTTGTTTATTAGAAGCTCTTAGATAAAAACAAGACGGCAGATTGTGAAGAACGAGTAAAGCTAGAGACAAAAGTCTTCAGTTCTGGCCAAAAGAATGTGAGCCAGTCTTTGAACTAACAGCGCAGAATCCGACCCGTGTGAATGTAGAAACAAACATAACCACCAAATTTCTATTTTGGTTTACTTCGTTGTGACGCTGTTGTGAATTTATCTTTAAAGACTGGCCAAAATGTATTTCCAGAAACGATAACGAGGTGTGCTGGTAAATTTGCGAAATAAAAATTCCATGACCGCTCGCAGCGAAGTAATACATGGATTGGTACTTCTCCTTAAGATCAGAGTGAAGTATATGTGCGTCCTTACAGAAATCCTCCGCCCAAGATTTTTCTAAGCGGATTTTATAACGGGTTTGAATTGTATCTCTAGATAGGTTGAAGTGCCCGGTCTAATTAAAAGAAGAAAAGTATCCCTTTAATTAATACAATATGTATATATATAATATATTCACACAAGATGCATATATATAATATATATACTGAATATATATATATTCACACAAGTACATTTACAAGCCCTTGTTGCAAGAAATTATTCATACACTCAATATATATATATATATATATATATATATATATATATATGTGTGTGTGTGTGTGTGTGTGTGTGTGTATTCATTTTTACGAAGGTATTTTAATGGAATATACTGCGAGGATCCAAATCGCCATTCAATAATTGTATTTGCCTCTCATTCCACTTATGAGTGCGTGACCCACAAGCCGAAGCTCATGGGTAGTAAGTACAAAAAAATGCGTCGATCGCGTCGGCATTTCCCTAGAGGGGCACCTCAGGCGCTGAGCAATAAACTCAGCGCTGCTCCTTTAAATCGAGAGGGCAGGTATTGCCTGTGGGGGATAGCCCCCTGGAATCGACGCTATTGATTAAATTTACCGGTCCAGTGGCCGAAGCGACCTGGATCCCCGCTCCGAAGGACGGGTTGGTATTTTCAATTCAATAATAATGGATCTGAGAGACAAATATTTTACTTTCCTTCTACCCAGGCGACGCCGATAGCCACTTCAAGTAATATATAAATTCTGTTTTTATTGACGGATGGTACCATTGTGTTATTTTAAAAATTTCGTTTACTTTTGTGTTATTAAGGGATCATTCACTTCTTTAAAAAAAAAGGAAAAAGAAGTGAATTTTCCATACTATGTCTACTAGCAAACGTAATCCACTATAGAGGGACCTGGCGTAATATCTACCATAACAAATGGATCTACTATAACCTTTCATCTCGTTAAATATCAAGATCTTTCTAGTTAAAAAAAAATCTGATTGACTGATTAATTAATTATAAAGAAAAAGAAATAGACAGCATTGTTTACCAGAAATTTCAGGAGTTAAGCTTATAAATATAGAACAGGTGCATTCTCTGAATCGAGCGAAAAGTGTTGGCAAATCACCGAAATAAGCAATGAATATGAAACGAGAAAACTTGCCGCAGGTGTTTATATTTAACAATTTGACAGGTAGAGGCAAAAACGGAGGAAATAATGACGTCAGAAGAAGGGAAAAGGCTGAGGAAGAAAGATGGCCAAATGTCAGTTTAAAACAAAGGCGTGTCTGTTATGATTGCACGCACCAAAATTTTACACGTCAGGAACGAGGCAATCGGCTGACAGCTTAGGCAAAGAAATAAAGAACAAAAAAAATATTAAACGCATAACATTGGACATGCATACAGTAATGTATTTAAAATTATTCACACTAGTATATTAACAAGCGAACATTGCTACAAATTATTTTCATACACTCAATATATGTATTTTCCTGCACACACCATATATATATATATTATATATATATATATATATATATATATATATTCACACTTGTATATTTACAAGTGCACGTTGTTACAAATTATTTTCAGATGCCCAAGATATGTATTTTCCTGCACTCAATATATATTCGTATATTCGATATATATATATATATATATATATATATATATATATATATTATATATATAATATTAACTATAAGCATATGTTATGAATGTATGTATATTCACACTAGTATATTTACAAGCGCTTGATGATACAAATTATTTCATACTCTCAATGTATATATATATATATATATTATATATATATATATATATATATATATATATATATTTATTTATTTATTTATTATATAGACTGAAGATATATATATTTCACACAGGATGTATATATATAATATATAATATACGGAATATATGTATATTCACAAAAATACTTTTAAAATCCCTTATTGCTAGAAATTATTATACACTCAATAATATATATATATATATATATATATATATATATATATATATATATATATATATATATATATATATATATATATATATATATATATAATATACATATATACATATTCATATATTCAGTATATATAAACATATAATGATATACTCCATATATCTACAGAGTATCTATCTCTCTCTCTCCATATATATATATATATATATATATTATATATATATATATAATATATATATATATATATATATATCAATACAACGAACGCAAACACCCCTATATACATATATATCTATATATCTATCTATCTATCTATCTATATATATATATATATATATATATATATATATATATATATGCGTATGTGGTGTGTGGTGTGCGTGTGCGTATGTGTTCGTGTGTGTCTAAGCACGCAAATGTTAGGTTTTTCCTCATAAAATGATGGATATTGACAGGTGCATGTAAAACTCAATATGGAAACAAAGAAAACATTCTTTTAATCAAAAGATGCACTTAAAGAAGAATCCATTTTTCATCAAAAGTAATAACCTGTTTCTGAAATAGTTTGTTATTGTTGTGCGTTTTGCATTGATGAGAAAGATGCAGCTTCTGATATTTTTGTCAATTTACGTAGAATCTATTTTCACTTTTTCCCATCGCTGCAAGAATATCAAGAAATAATTGTATGAGAAAATAGAGATAAGTATAATTGATATCAACTTAAATTCATTTTGCGAGAAATAAATCATGTATGGTCATCAAACCGACAAACATTCACAACCAAAACCTAACCCATCAAAAAAAAAAAAAAAATTGATGAATAAATAAGTAAATTTCTCTGAATGTTTGAGATGAGGCTTGATGATTAGTATTATTTGCGTTATTCGGACTATTGTCCTCATCTTCATTGTTATCTGTACAACGTTTCGGTCGATATGTACTTCAGTCTTATTCGGGAAAAATAATTAACACAACACCTACCTCAGCTATGGTTAGCGGAATGAGAACAGATACTCCAGTGGACTGAATAAAGGGTTAGGTTCAAAATTCCGTGATGGCTCCCGATTACGACAAGAAGGTTCCCGAGTCCGAGAAGCTTCCCGAGTCCGACAAGAAATACCTGAAGAAGGCCGTAGGGCATATCGGCCGAAAGGTTGTACAGATAACAATAAAGATGAGGACAATAGTCCGAATAACGCAGATAATACTAAATAAGTAATGTATAAATGGAATCTCATCTAGTTTATTCTCTAGTCGCTTCGTTAGGATCCAGGTGGTGCAGCCGTACAGCAGTACTGATACGACAACAGCTGGAAGAATTGTCTCTTTAACTTGTCTGTGAGTTTGGAATTTCCATATGACTGAAGAATGATGCGTGTGATCCTGAACAAACGTGGAAACAACACCCACGAGAAAACAGCTGTACGGCCACCTGCCGAGTAAAACGGACAAGACACACAGGACACTGATGGAGAAGCAAGGACGAACTCATAAGTGAAGTCCTCCTGTGAAAGCCAGCACATGGAGACGCCAGTGTGGGCCGACCAGCAAAGACCGTACATTGACCAGATATGTGTGATACAGGATACTGCATAGAGGACCTCCCGAGAATGATGAGTGATAGGGACGATGGAGAGAGATTGTCATGGATATCCGTGCTAATAGCACGACATGATGATGATGATAAATTGAATGAAAAAGAAAGAAAGAATGCGCACACACAACAGTGGTGTCTCTATGATATAGTGGTTAGTTGGTTGGTTAGATTCTATGGAATTTCAACCCTTTCCAGGTTATCCTTCCCGAAGACGTCTTCTTTTATTAATTCTTGGTGTGTATTCAATTTACTCATATTCCAACACAATTCTTTTAAACAATTTGTTAAACTTATTCTTTTCTATTTAACCCATAGATAGGACTCTAACAGTTAGTACCTCTCGGGTCAGAGTGGACCTGGGAGTAATAGCGATGAAGGCGTACTCCACACTCCGCAGATCTCTAAAATTCCCGAGTAGATACAGTTTAATGTTATAATTAGGACAGTGGTTTAGTGACTATCGTGTTAGACTGTGACATCGTAGTAAGCGGATTCGAATTTCAGTCGTGTTATTACGTTCACTGTTGGAATAATACCCTTGGGAAAGATATGAACCTCCTCATCCTCCAACTATGTATTAAATAGTACCACTACTCATCTTCTACAATGATGGATTTGACATAAAATAAACTATAAAGGTTTATATGCCATTAAAAAAGAAACCAAAAGAAAGCAACCATACACATATGACAACTCGGAGAAGTAAGCATCAATTATTGAATGACAGTAAATAAATGACAAGGATCTTCTCAAAAGTTAACCAAGATACTCGCACGTGGCGGTACATTACTATTGAATGTCGTGTTCAATCCTCATCAGATGCTCCATACTTGTGACCTTGTGTCATTTCTTGCCCGTGACGAAAGGGTTGGGTAAAAATATGCTTTCGTGTTGTAATGTTTAGCAAGCTAGTCTCATTGGTCCATTACTAGTGAATTACAGGTTAGTTGTGTATATAACAATAAAGATGTGGACAACAATCTGAAAAGAAAAATCTAAATAATGTAAATTATTTGTTTATTTACGATAAAAAACGTCAAATAATGAAATTAATAAGAAAAATTATATTAAAAAAATGAAATACTTTTTTTTTCATAAATCCATCACTAAAAATTTAATTGCATTGTGACGAACGGGTTTGGTAAAAATAGGCTTTCAATCGTGTTGTAATGTTTAGCAAGCTAGTCTCGCTGGTCCATTACGAGTGAATTACAGGTTAGTTCCTCGGTGGATGTCCCATATTAACACTATACTCCAATGGATTAAATAGAGGGTTCGGATCGAGGTTCTGTGAAGGCTCCGGATTACGAGATGAATGCTCACGAATTTGACAAAGACATTCCCAAATTCCCCCCCCCCAAAAAAAAAAAGAAAAAAACACCTGAAAAATACCGGAGGGCACATTGGCCGAAACGTTGTCTATATAACAATAAAGATGAGGACAGCAGTCTGAAAAGAAAAATCTAAATAATGTAAATTATTTGTTTATTTACGATTAAAAACGTCAAATAATGAAATTAATAAGAAAAATTGTATCTAAAAAAATGAAATACTTTTTTTTTTCATAAATCCATCATTAAAACTTTTAATCGCATGAAACCTATTGTTCATTTTGCGGGGAAACAACCCTTCGTCGAAGCAATAAGATCGGCATAATGATACTAGTTGAAGTCAGTTTTCGTACAAGTGGTATCTCTATATATAATGGAGATTC
>CM042137.1:137551843-137579343 GCA_023376005.1 Doryteuthis pealeii | reverse complement strand
TTATTAGAAAAATTACCGGGGACATGAACTTAAGCAATTCAAGACCAGGGCAAAATATTCCATGTTATTCAACTTTAAATTAGTGTGTGTGTATGTGTGTGTGTGTGTGTTGTGTGTGTGTGTGTGTGTGTGTGTGTTTAGTTGATTATATTGATAATGGTTTATCAAACTCAGTGGGCTATTTAATGTAAAAACTTGTTTTCTCCTATGATTATATGTAAGCGAATAGGCTACTGGTAAATAGTTTTGTTTGGTTTTATAAAATGGTAGAAATATCGGTTTACATAATTGAGATGTAACTTATCATTTGTGTTCGGTAGTGTAGTTAAATCAAACTAACGGTTTTTGTGGAAAAATTCAGGGAATTTGATTGACAACAATTAACCCTGTATTGACCCCTTTTTTCTGATTCACCAGAGTGAAGGCGAGAAACGTAGTTTTGAGAAATCAGATTTGGGTGGGTTATAAGACAAATAAGACTGACGATAGCGACTTTCGTTCAAATAGCCATTCATCACGCCCGTTTGAGTTGATCTGAGTTTTATAAAATAAAATATGAACTAGTAAAAAAATAAAGTCTTGTGTTCGTTAATAAAAAAATTAAGCAACGATGCAAGACATCTAATGATCAAGACAAGAATACCAAAAAGCACGAAGAAATTGTTAGACAACAGATATACGGAACTAGCAGCTTAAGCTAGAACCAGCTAACAATTGATTTTGTTCTTGTTTTACGGCATATCAACCTCAATGGGTCATTTAATGCCGACTACGTTTTTGAAATGAATTGGTGATAATGTTTAATTTTCTAAAGATTTTTTTTTTACATATTTTTTGTGAATGGAACTTTTAGATGATTCTTTTTAACATAGATTTTTGTGTTTTCATTTTTTTTTGAAGATTTTTAGATTTTGTTGTAGATGTGTGCCTCTTTATGTATCCAAGTAGTTTTTCTGGGTTTATTTGGTAGAATATCTGTTTTAGATTTGTTGTTTGGTAGTATTTTTTTCGTATTTGTTTTAGGTTCTACATTCTGTTAAAATGTGTTTGATTGTGTAGGGTTTTTGGCATGGTATGCAATATGGGACTGCTTCTTTTTTGAAGCTAACAAGAAGACAAGTATACAGATAAATATATAGGTATACGTTCGAGGGTATATTACACAGATACGAGATACGTTTCTATCTAAAATGGTTATGTAACATTAGGAGAGTGGATGAGTTCCTGTGGCGTAATGACTAACGTGCAGGATTGCGATATCACAGTAAACGAGTTCGAACTCCACTCGTGCTATAACGTTCACTTTCGAACTAATAACCTTACGGAAAGGTATAAACACTCTCATCACACAGTCACGTATTAAATATTACAGTTAATTTTCATCTCCAACGATAATTTTTGGCATTAAGTAACCCACAAAGATTGATATGCCATTAAGCAAAGAAACCAACCCAAGCCTTTTCCACCCGAGCGCATTCGAGGCTGGTGTTGTTGCCCATGGAAAAAAAACAGGATTTCAAATTGTGATTTTACAAGATTATTTTCGTATTCCTTACAAGCTAATCTCAGCAATATCAGTACAGATTCAAAATTGTCACACCTGTTAGTGACCCGTACATAGGCCCATCAATAAGCTCGCTGTCTCAGGTCAGACTGACCTTAATAAATACTTATAGACGTTACCTACATTAATAAACGGGAGGCTCGATCATTTAACTGCCATCGTTGTCAGAAATAGAATTGGAGACCTGAGTTCAAATCCTGGTCGAATCTGTGCACTTCACTTCACGCTAATATCGTGGGGTAAGGCATGAATCAACCTCTTTTCCTCCCAGTTATATGTACATGGTAGGCTGATAGGGTTATCTAGCCTTTGTAAAGCAAACAGTCTAGGAGAAGGACAATTCTTTCAAACCAGTTGTATCCTGCTTAAAACTTGACCTTGTGTTGGCTGTGTCGGAGGGGTTGGGCAAATAGATACATATCGTCAATAATAGTTGTCTCCTACACAGCATTACTAAGGTGTGACTCAAGAAATACACAGTTCGACTCAATTATCCCTTATTGAAATTTCAAAAAATACTTAGTGTGAGTCTCCGTGGCGTAGTGGCTAACGTGCTGGACTGTGACATCGTAATAAGCGAATTCAAACTCTAGTCGTGCAGTTAGATTCACTTCCGGACTAATAACCTTGGAAAATATGAACTCCCTTATCCCCGTAGCTAAGGGTTAAAATACTTTTTTACAAGGAAGGATTTGGCATCAAATAACCCACAATGCCATTAAATAAAGAAACCAATCCCCCTTTTTAGGCCACCCACTTGAACTAGATTAGAATTCTGCCTGTAGTCCCAGTTTTTATATAGTAAGTAAGTAAAGTCGACAGGGCAGCCTAAAGTCGGTATCAGCCAGTCAGCGAGGAGTCTGTCCCCTTTTCAATAGCGCTAGACCAAGGAGATTATTTTAGTATCTGATGTGGAGCGCCACACCTACCATCAGTTCCTTACTTTACCGCACAGATCCCTGCGCTACTCATACGCTGAGTTGGCGGGGACCGGTATCGAACTAGGAACCTTGTGGTTTCTAGCCGAATGCTCTACCGACTGAACTAACCCGGTCCCGAGTTTTTATATACTATCAGTAATTTAATAGCACACTGCACAACCATGACGGAGGGGCTGGGTAAATATATACCTGTATTCTTTGGTGTTTTAGTTTGAATATCTATAATTCTGTGGGGCCACCTAATATAGGATCACTAGACCAGCCCTCATTTTCTATGGTATTAAATATACTTACACCTGAATTTCTGTTTTTATTATAGTGACATTATTACTGCGTAGTTTCTTTTTATATTTGTTGTTTTTATCCCAATGTTATACTCATGTTATACTCAAATCAGCCAATTAGTAGGCCTAGCATAATTATGAGCACCGTAGGAAAAGAAAGGCATTCAATTTAAGGCACAAAAAGTTCAGCATAAGGTTAGGGACGAAAAAAAAGTGTCTTTGTCGCATGTGTATAGAAGTTGATTAGGTATTCGAGAACGGGAAATAATTAGACCTCGAGATTTTCCCCGAAGATGCAAAACAGAATTAAAAAAATAAATAAATAAACCCAATAAAAAAAACAAAATCAACAAACTACCTGTAATGAAAGACAAACAAAAAATCTTTTTTTTCCTTTTTTTTCTTCTATTTTTTTAAAGAAACATTCTTTTATCAAGAGTATTGTCATTGACGTTTGGAAGTAATGGGGTCTCTTCGCATCCCTGTTTATTGACAAATCCCTCGTTGTTTTGCTACTCGTTATTTTCTCTGCAAATCTAATATTTCATGACACAGTTGCAAAGATAGCGAATATCAGCATGGAAGAGATAATGAAAATACTTCACGTATAAAAACACGGAAAAAATAGAAAAAAAGAAAAAAAAGAAGAAAAAAAAAACGCTGTTGAAAAAAAGCACGCTCATGTTCTGCTCAAATAATCTAATGATTAAGCATAGGATTGATATAAATACTAAATTGGAGATACTAAGTAGGAAAAATAAATAAATAAAACCAAAATCTATATTTCATGTAAAAGTTAAACATTCTCGTGGATAAAACTTTTTATAAACCATACGCAGTTCCATGGAAAGCGTGCGTTAAATCCTACCTAATATATATTAAAAAAAATGCAGAAATTCAAAAATTCAAAAATATAATCGAAAGCATAAAGAACGTCCACAATCATCAACCGACGCAATTTGTGGTCCAAAAACATAACAGCAAGAAATGTCTCCACATAAACACCAGAAGAATTATTAGCAACCTGATGATGGGGAAATAACCTGAAACCTGGGTAGTTGCTTATGGAAAACAATTATATTTAAAAAAATTTAACAAATAAATAAATAAAGCTCCTACAAATGTGTGGCTGAGCACTGTGATCTCTTTGTTTCATCCAAGATTTTTTTCAAATATCTATCTATCTATCTATCTATCTATCTATATATTATATATATATATATATATATATATATATATATATATACTAACCCCTCCACACGTGTAGGATATGACACAAGGTCAATGTCTTAAGTGGAGTTCAACAGGTTTGAATTCAGAGTTTTCCTTCGCATAGAATAGTTACCTAGCTAAGGATAAAGATCCCAGTCCGCACTACTATTTACCCAAAGCTAGAGAGAGAATAGTTGGATGAATACCTTTCCTAATGGTATTAGCGCTATGTGAAATACAAACAGTCTCATTTAGGATTTGAACTCGTGTCGACCAGTCCTTTTTCTACGGCTCTAACCCTTACACCACGCAACTCCATAATCATACGTAGTATAAAAAAATAAACCAGATGCAGTGAAGGTCATTGATTAATTTTCACGGCATATCAACCCATCTAGGGTTATTTTATGTCTATCCCATCTACTAAAAGCGATGTCATACGTATATGAAATGCATGGACTGCTATTGATATGTTAATGATAATGGAAATATGATGATAATAGTTATAATATGGAAATATGATGTCACTGATAAAATTAAAACTAGAATTCATCCAAGCTGTGTCAGTACTATTGTATGGTTGCACTACCTGGACTTTAACAAAACGCCCGGAGGAAAAAGCTAGATGGGAACTATGCAAATAATGTGAGTGTTGTTTGAAGCGGGTTTGATACACCTCAGGAGACATCAGTAAGACATACTCTATATGTTGAATATGAAAACCTATATCACATTTATTGTAAGTGATGTCAACATACGCATAAGAAAGGCATAGATAGCTATTTATATTGTTAATGACAATATGAAAATCTGATGTCCTTCATCAATTAAAACTGGAATTCTCCCAAGCTGTGTGAGTACTATTGTACGATTGCACTACTGGACTTTAACAAAACGACCGGAGAAATTGTATGGTTTCACAACATGGACGCTAACAAAACGCCTGGAGAAAAAGCTAATGGAAATTGTACGAAGATGCTGCATGATCAAATACTGGAAGCAACACTCCATAAAAGAGCAGCTGTACGGCCACTTACCTCCTATCACATAAACCATCCAAGCAAGATTAACAAGATATGCTGGATAAAGCTGGAGAGGCAAGGGTGATCTCATGTGACGTTCTCCTGTGGTCATCTACACATGGGTACACGAGTATGGGCGAAAACCTACATCACTCAGCTCTATGCAGATTCTGGATGCCGTGCCGAAGACCTACGAAGTGCGGTGACTGATAGGGATGGTTGGTGAGTGAATGTCGTTGGTATCAGTGTTGTCAGTGTAACATGAAGACGATGATAATGATATTATCAATTGTTTCTTAAATTCAGACAAAAAGTGCCAAGCTTAGAGCCACTGAAATTTTGGGATAAAGAAAAGAAAAATCTAATGCAGATGAATCAATATCTAATAGTAAAAAGTAAAGTCGGTGGAGTGGCCTATTGTCGGTATCAAACGGATTGCGAGGGAGTCTATATCCTTTTCACTTGCGCTAGATCAGGGATATTTCTTTTGCGTTTGAGGTGGAGCGCCACGCCTATCCTCGGCTTCCCCACTTTACCGCACAGATCCAAGTTGTGCTATTCGTGTGGTATGATTGAGAGGAGCCGGTATCGAACCTGGAACTTTGTGATTTCTAGGCGGATGCTCTATCGACTGAGTGAAACCGGCCCAAGTAACAATGCCCAATATCAGAATCCTCTCAAGATAAAAAGTCAGCATTTATAGCAATTGAACTGTTTCACTAAAGAGAAGAAGAACGAATAAAATTCTCCAACGAAAACAGTTTATAACATGTAGAGTGTTTTTCGAAGCTTTTAATCTTGAATTATATTTTCACAGTCACGTAGATTTCTATACATTCGCAAATCAGAGAAATGACATAATGACGAGTGCAAGAGCCACAAAGAACCAATGTAAATCAGCCCGATAAATAAATTATCTGACCCTAAGTATCCGTATCTGACACAATTTGCTTCTGTGCTGGTCAAGGGGTTTGGCCTTTAAAGCATTTGGTTAATAGTTGTCTATTGTGATATTCTGTGATCAAGTTGAAGATAAACATTGTATATTGTTGGTAAAAACCAATCCTGGCCTCAGAATTTAATTTATGTATCAGACCTTGACTTCATGGGCAACTATTATACACAAATGCAAACCGTCGAAAAGTCAATATTCATTTTTGAAGGCAAAAGTCATGGGTTTTTTAAAAACACTATCATCCATGTACATGAAGTGGTCTATTATTATGTGTGTTTTTCATACCAGCAATAGCTGATGTTCTTTCGCTGGAGTCTGAGTGACAAAAAGTCTTCTCGGGTCTCCAGGGCTCTTCTGAGTATTCTAGCTGATTTCAGTCTTTTTCCCAAGCTTTTTTGGACCGTTCCTAGGGCACTAATTACAATAGGTATCACTCTCACCCTTATATTCCACAGCTTTTTCAATTCTCTGGCAGCGTCCAGGTATTTGTTTATCTGTTTGTTTTCTTTCATCTTCACCTGGTGATCTGCTGGGACTGCAAAGTCTACCAGTTGTCATGTTCCCTTTTTCTTGTTAATCAATACTAGGTCTGGTCTTCTGGCTGGGATAACGTGATCCGTCTTAATCCCAAAGTCCCAGAGAATATTATGTGTTTCATTCTCAAGAACAGATTCTGGTTTATGCATATACCATTTTATTGCATCGTCAAAATTTATTTTTTGCGTAATCCCCCTTCCCAACCCAGTCGTGCCTTATTACCAAGTCTGTATACAAAGTTATTTTTTATTCTTCAGATTTACAACCATGAAAATCTGTTTCATTACTTTCTAGACACAAAAGCTGACTCATTATTTTCTAGAATTATTTTCAGTGAATGACTTTTGAATCTTTGCGACCTTCAAGTTTCCCCAAAATCACAAGTTACTATTTGGGATCTGCTGAATTATACGTTATACGTATCGTATATTGAAAACTTAGAATGTTTCGGTATACTAGTACATCGAAACAAAGGTTTGTTCTAACAATATAAAGCTTCCCCACTGATTGTTAAGGATGGAGGTGTTAATTAGATGGTTCTCTGTGATGTTCTTCCGGCTGATTTAAAGAGCACTAAACAAGTTGTCTTGGACCAGTTCATTTACTCAAAAAAAGGTAAGAGATAATAGTTCGCACTAATATATATATATATATATATATATATATATATATATATATATATATATATATTTACCAACCCCACCGCACGAGCGGGATGTGACACAAGGTCAATTTCTTAAGTGGAGTTCAACAGGTTTGAATTCAGAGTTTTCCTTCTCCTAGACCGGTTGCCTAACCAAGGTTAAAGAGCCTAGTCTGCCCTACTATTTATCCATTGCTGGAGGGAGAGTAGGATTCATACCTTTCCCAATGCGCTAAATGAAATGCAATTACCACGTCCAGGATTGAACGCGGGGTGACTAGCCCGTTTCCCATGACTTTAACTATTACACCACACGCTTCCATACAGTTCGCACTAATACGGCTTTAAGTACTTCAAACAAATAAAAAAATATCATTATTATTATTTCACTCCATTCGAGTTTTTCACACCTGCCGTAAACGTTGGTTCACTGGAGGCTGAGTAATCTAGATGGTCTTGATTCTTCCTCCGATTTCTAATTCATCCTGACTCTTTTCCAGACTCCTGGAGATCGTTCCAAGAGCACCAATTACAATTAGTACCACCTTCACCCACAAGTTCCACAGTTTTCTCAGTACTCTGGCAAGGTCCAAGTATTTCTCGATCTTTTCACTCTCTTTCATTTTCTCTCTGTGGTCGACCGGGACGGCAAAATCCACAAGATGTCAAGTTTTCCTCCTCTTGTCAATCAAAACTAGGTCTGGTCTCCTGGCCGGGATTAGTTGATCCGTCTATACCTCAAAGTCCCAGAGAATTTTGTGCGTCTCATTCTCCAGGACAGATTCAGGCTTGTGCATATACCATTTAGTTGAATGTTGAAAATTGATATTCTGGCACAGTTCCCAGTGACTCATCTTTCCCACCCAGTCGTGCCTAGTTTTGTACTCTCTTTGTGCTAGTTTACTGCATTTGCTTATTATGAGATTGGCAGTTTCACCTTTGCCCCACATATTCTGCACTTGGTATTCTGTTGTGTCTTATCTATTTTTGCTTTTATATAAGTTGTGCTTATTATTATTATTAGTTTTTCATATCAGCGTTAGCTGATGGTATTTCACTGGAGGCTGAGTGACAACAAGTCTCCTCAGGTTTCCAGGACTCTTCCGAGTATTCTGGCAGATTGCAGCAGCGCAGTATTCTGGATGGTCTCAATTCTTTCTCTGATTTCCAGATTTTCCAGTCTTTTTTTCCAAACTTTTTGGGACCGTTCCAAGTGCACCAACTACAATTAGTATCACTTTGACTTTCATATTTCATAGCTTTTTCAGTTCTCTGGCAAGGTCCTGGTATTTGTCCATCTTTTCGTTTTCCTTCATCTTCCCACTGTGATCTGCTGGAACTGCAAAATCCACCAGTTGCCAAGTTTTTTTCTTTTTTGTTAATCAATAATAGGTCTGGTCTTCTTGCTGGGATAAGGCGATCTGTTTTTATTTCAAAGTCCCAGATAATTTGATGCGTTTCATTCTCAAGAACAGATTTTGGTTTATGCATATACCATTTTGTTGTATGGTCAAAATTTTGTTTTGTTTTTGTATACCATTTTGTTTTATGGTCAAAATTTAAGTTTTTTCATAATTCCCAGTGGATCACCTTCCCAACCCAGTCATGCCTAGTTTTGTATTCCTGTTGTGCTAGTTTGCTACATTTGCTTAGTACATGGTTTCATCTTTGTTACCGCAATGTCTAAATTTTACTATTTATGTTACATTACTATTTTGTTGGGTCTTATCAATTTTTGCTTTGATATAGTTTGTCCTTATGGCATTATTTTGTGCAGGAATTATTAGTGACTCAGTTTCTCTTTTGAGGTTTTTTTTGAGAATTATTATTATTATTATTATTATTATTATTATTATTATTAAAAAACAATTGGTAATTTGCTTGAAGCATTGTTAAGTATGTTATGATATATTAATATTTTGAAGGCCAGTACAATGCGTGTGAAAAATAAAAACAAAAAGATGTTATTTTTGTCTTATCGATTTCGAAGCAAGAGCTTCATCATCAGAGTTTATTTTCAGAAATGACGTGCTTATGTTTTTATTTGTGTGGTTATAATTTCTCTTCTTATATTCTTTTCCTCTCCTTTTTTTTTCTCTTTCTTTATGAATGAAATGGGCGAATAACTGTAATTTCTTATTTCTCTTTTTTTAAAAAAAAAGTCTGTGTAGAACAAATATTATTAACATCGGCTGTCATCCGGTCAAATGTTGCAAGTATGTTGCAAGTGTGTAGCGATGTCAAAATTCAAAAATAAAAAATGAATAAATAAATAAAAACCGTCAATAGAAAAATGTACATACTTAGCTTTTGTTTCGCTTTCCCTTTTCTTTTCTTATTCTTTCTCCCTCTTTTTCTTTTCTTTTTTCTTGGTGTTATTTCCTCTTTTTTTTCTAATTTAAATTTTATTTTAGTAAATTAGTAAATAAAAGATTATCTTAAATTATGTATTAGTATTGATAGAAAAAATAAATAATTTTTTTTTTTTAAGAAAATATCTTTATGAGTACTTTTTTCTCTTTTTCTTTTAAACTTTAAATAGATTAAATATTATATTAATTATATATTAAAATATCATATAAAAATTACATATTAGGATTGGTGCAAAATTCAAAACAATAAAACAAACCATTTTCCTTTTAAATTTCAAATAGATTAAATATTATAAATCAAATATTATTATTATTATTATTATCAAAATATATTAAATAATTATCAAATTATATATATATAATGTTATTTCACATCAACATTTGTTTAAGACAGTATTTTACTTAATTACATCCTACCCAGGCTACAGCACGAGTGGAATATTGCACATTTTTTTGTGGATGAGTCTAAACACTCCCTAGAGTTTGAAGGGTGCAGACTCACTACCCCTGATACAATAAAACTGAGAACTTCCACAATCTTTTGTGAGGGAGCATCCAAAATGTACCACATATGCCCTCGAGAAACACTTTGGATTTTAATATTTTATATAATTTTTCGAGCAGATCATGGATATGTATAATAAGATAACATTTTTTCAAATTCTTAACATGCTATATATATATTTATATGTTCAACCGGTAAATGTAATAAGGAAATGTTAGTATCTGATAACCACCACTTCATTCGCACCTGCATATTGGATGTTATCAGCAAAGGAAATAAAATTGGCAAGTCGACTTCCGACCGAGGCTGTTTGTGTTTATTCTACGTTTATGCCTTTGGAAAAGTATGAATACAATTCTTCACCAGCTACGGGCAACATAGAAGAATTGATTGGAATCTTTATGCCTGGTTATGAGTAACCAGCCCAGAAGGAAAAGAACTAAGAATTGATTGATTGGGTTTAACGGTATGTCAACCCGATCAGGGTTATTACATACCTAGAGGTTAGGGAATCGAATTCATTATATATGTTTATATTTACATTTGTGTATATTTCTTTCAAAAGAGATTTTTCGTATGTAATGGCAATGAAGGGGAACTCTGCATTTCATGTATCTCCAGAACTTAAACCTTAAAATCAGATGCAGTTTACTGTCATACCCAGAACATCACAGTTTCTTTTTTGGTGGGGGGTGGGGCTACCCCTCTTCAGTGAGATACAGTCGGCCAATTCTAAACCCCATCGACTGGGCGGATAATTCTGAATTCAAACTGTGGAGAAGGTAAAGAGTGCCGGTTTAGCTCAGTCGGTAGAGTGTTTTGGCTAGGAATCACAAGGTTCTTGATTCGATACCGGCCCTCGCCAACTCAGCGAATGAGTAGCACAGGGATATGTGCGGTAGTGAGGAGCTGATGGTAGGTGTGGCGCTCCCCCTCAGATGCTAAAATAATCTCCTTGGTCTAGCACTAGTGAAAAGGGGATAGACTCCTTCACTGTCTGTCCGATACCGACATTAGGCCGTCCCGACGACTTTACTTTTTTGCTTACAGTTATATTAATTCACAGTTTATTACGAATCTATTAATAATGGAGATTCGCTTCCGGTTTTTGTCTGTAACAAAAACTACGCCACGGCTTACGTCACATTACGCAAAATCGTCATAACATAGAATAAATATACTCAAAATTTGAACATGTAACATTAGACAGTCCTCATTGTTTTTTAAAACAAGTTTTAATAAATACATGACTGGACCAGTCATGTATTTATAATACCAGTCATTGACTGGTATTATATATCTATATATACTTTGTTTTATTCTAATACATATTTAAAGTTTACATTTCAAATTGTTTTATTTTTTAATCCTTTAATGAATTTGATGATTTTACTTACTTAGGTTACAAACTCGCTGACATTGAATTTTTTACTCCCACCCCTCAGGTAATATGTTTCAAAAATCTATTTTTACATCGCCCGGAGGGTGTTTTTTATTTTCTACTAGTACCTATAATCTCCCAATCTATGAAAGGTCATATCACTTTACACTATATCGTTTGATATACGCTTTTGGTTTTGAATATGATACTGTATATGTTATAATTAGTGTGAATTAATGTCTTTAAGTATTTGCTTAATAAATGTCATGCGTAATATCATAGGAGAATAACAGACTGTTTGTACAAAGAAAGAAATGTAACTATCAATCATGTAATAAATAAATATATCCAATTAGTCCAGAAATAACGATAGCTGGCAATGAAAGGCAAATCACCGAGAATTGTTTAAACGACTGTATCCAACTCGCAAAATCTAATGCTACAAGGATAAACAAAAAATGTCTAGGAAAATGGAAAAACGAACTATTTATAGGATTTTGAAATTCAAATAATCGTACAGTCGAAACGAAAAGACTAAATGTAGTGATCGTAAACAAAAGAACTGTCAAATAGTAAATGTAGCAGTTGAGAGAATATTATATATTTACCAACCCCTCCGCACGAGTAGGATGTGACACAAGGTCAATTTCTTAAGCGGAGTTCAACAGGTTTGAATTCAGAGTTTTCCTTCTCCTAGACTGGTTGCCTAACCAAGATTAAAGAGCCCAGTCTGCCCTAATATTTATCCATAGTTGGAGGGAGAGTAGAATTCATACCTTTCCCAAGGGTATTAGCGCTAAGTGAAATGCAATTACCACGTCCAGGATTTGAACTCAGGGTGACAAGTCCAATTCCTATGACTTTAACCATTGCACCACACGCTTCTACGTGTTGAGAGACTATTATATAACATATAAAGTTCTATTGTTGTTTTGGGCCAGACTAACTTCAGCTTAGTAAATCATCATCAGCAGCAGCAGCAGCAGCAGCAGCATCTTCATCGTGAAGTCATGAAGACAGTACGGATTCCCTTGACTTCCACCTCTATTTCTCTCACACCGTACGTCCCTATAATTTATCGCTCTTGGTAAGTCCTCTAGACGGCATCCAGTGTCCGTACAGAGCTGATGAATATAGTTTTTTTGCTAGTCGGTCAACATTGGTGTGCCCCGTTAGAAGTTTTCATAGAAAAAACATCACATGAATTATTCCTTACTTCTCCAGCAATTCCCAGCACGTCTTGTTTCTTACTTGAACGGTTTGTGAGATAGGAGGTAAGTGGCCGTACAGCAACAATTGGATTACACTTCCAACCCGTCCTTCGGGACGGGAGTCCGGTGTGCTTCGGCCACTGGATCGGTGTGTTAAATTAATAGTGTCAATCCCAGGGGCTATCCCCCTCAGGCAATACCTGCCCCCTTGGGGCGGGGCTGGGTTTATTGCCCAGCGCTTGAGGCGCTCCCCTGAGGGGAAATGCCGAAGGTCGACACAATTTTTGTTCTTTCCCACCCATGAGCTTCGACTTGTGGGTGGGCCCACATTAAAACGAGGCCTTGTGCCCAGCACATACAAGTGGGGTATGAGGCAAATACCCACTTTCCAAAGCGCCAGCTGAAGTTTTGTGTATTCTGTACGACAAGTTACTTGTAGTTGTTAGTCAATACTTACTTGATGGCTTTCCAAGGTAATATCCTTTAATTAATTCCCCAACGTGTCTCTCATTAAATAGCCTCATACCCAGGCGAAGTGCTAAGGTGCGTTTTAACAACATTATTTGACAGTTTAATTTCAAATGAATTAGTTCGGATTTTGAAGTTTCCATCATTGTATCCGTGTGCCAAAACTATGTAAATAATTTTTTTTCTGACCCTCAAGAAAATCATGTTTGTTACAGAACCACATAGAGAGTTGAAAAAAGTTTACAGACATAATTTACATAGAGATACATCAACATTCCTCTTCACGGAATTGTCTGGAAATATCGCTTCCATGTTTGTCCTCAGGCACCGGTTCGACGTTGCCGTCTGTTACGGTGCAGGAAGTCTGAGATTACCCCATCGTCTCTGAAGTTTTCTTATATTTAACATTGAAAGATGTGGAAATCCTATGCATTCAGCTGATGAGATGTGAAGAACCCGAAGCGATGATTTAAAACAAAAGTTCTTGTTTTTGGCTGAGATTATCACGACGAAGAGGATTCAACAATAAAATGATAATGATAATGATAATAATAATGAGAGTTAGAAAGGAGGCTAATGATTTCTTAAAAAACAAAATGTTAAGGTTAACTCTGGTACGATTTTAAACTACATTTAGCTTAGAATGACTTTAGTTGAGGCATGTCTCATATCGTCTCTTATGACTTACTTTCACTGTCGATGTAGAGCCCTGTTGATTAGTGCTATAGAATACGCCGACTGTACCTCTACATAGGGGTAAGTCCCCTCTAATTGGACCATGATGCTTAAGGACGGAATCTTGGTGACTGAGCAATCCATGACATGCAACACTCAACTTAGACTCTCTCTAAGGCATATATTGCACAGTATGTTAATATAACTATTACAACGAGTAATTAAGAGCTATTAAAAAATAGTTAATTATGTTAAAAGTATTATTCTTATTATTATTAGATCCTTTCGTTCACTTAGGACGATGGCGTAGTGTCCAAATAAAAAATGAAACTTTTATCTGCATCTGCACAAGTGACTCTGCAGGCCAATTCTTGAGTGACAGTCTTTGATGCATTGAATGCATACAAACTGTGATGCTTTCTGGGGCTGCTGGCTTTTTTCTCTCTTTCTGGCTCTCTTTTATGTCGAGGTTACTCCTCTCTCTGCCTCATCCCTCTCTGTGCCTTCCTTAACGTTGAGGTGCCAGGCCGCTCTATTTTTTGCATCTACCTCCCACGTGTTTGTGTCAATATGGCATATTCTCATAGCTCTCCTCCAGACATCTTTAAATCGTAGGCGTAGTCTACCAACCGATCGGGAGCCTTTTACTAATTCGCCGTACGAAAGATCTGTTGGGATGCGTCCATTTTCTAGTCTCCTGACATGTCCAAGCTAACGAAGGCGCCTCTCACAGAGAATGGAGAATATGCTGTTCATGTCGGCGCAATCCAGCACGACTGTGTTGGGCACTTAATGTACCGTTGTGGTATATTTTCACGGTACCAAAATGATATAAGTAACGTTGTCCTTTTTTCCGAGCACTAACGATATCTGTCAGGTGGCGGCGGCGGCGGCGTATATTGTATAGCGGGTCTCGTCCACCTGCCTCCAAATTCACAGTGCTAAAATGGTGTTGATAGAAATTATAACACCAGAAATATGTCGTCACAACTACTAGCCTTTATTTCCAGGGTAGGTTCGTCTCGCGTGCTGTATCGGAGAGGAGGAAAGGCAGAGAGAAAGAGAGAGAGAACACTACTAGAATACTGGGACCCCATACTGGCCACTAGAGGCCCGATCCGTACCCTACGACGGCGGAAGGCAAAAAGAGACCGATACATTTCTTCGTTGTTCCACGTCACCACGTGACTTCCGGTCAACACCCGTCTTCCGGTTGCCGTCAACACCCAACTTCCGGTTGCCACTCAATTCTCAGTTCGGGGTCACGCTACGGTCAAATCATCGTTCATCCTGTTTTGGCTCATCACTATTTTTTAAACCTTTATCATCTCTTATTTATTTATTTCTTCCTCCCTGCATTCATATCTTATATTCTTTTTTTACCTTTTTTCCCTCTTTTTCCTTCCTTCCATCTTTCCTTTCCATTTCATTGAAACTGTCGATACGATACGCATCTCTCTCTCTCTCTCTCTCTCTCTCTCTCTCTCTCTCTTGCTCTCTCTCTCTCTCTCTCCATCTATCTCATTATATATACCCCCCTCTATTTTCATTTTCTTCTCTTTCTTTCTTCACGATCAAAACAGAATGACCCATTATTGATCTGAAGTGAAGACAGGGCAGGACACACGGAAGTACAAGGGTATTGATAATAGATTATTATAAATGTGCATTGGTAGAGTGAAAAAAAAAGCAAATAAAAATTGGCTGGATCATCAACATTAAAAATCGTGAGGGGGAGAAGAGAACATCATTAGCAATAATAATTATGAGTTTGAAGTAAACAAGAGAAGGGACGATCAGTCGTGTTTGATAGAGATCAAATCAAGATATTACCTAAAAATAATCAACATCATACGATGCGCGAGATAACGAAACTAATGAAAACATTTAAATCAAATGCGGCACCAGCAAAATAATATTAGTCGCTTCTATGTATGATAAGAGAAGAAAACAAGAAGGAAGAAAAAAAAGAAAGAAAAAAGAAAGAAAGAAAAAGAAAAAAATGCCGCCGCGTATAATTCATTGCTTAAACATAAAATAGAATGTAACGTTTTTGCAAATAAATTTGACGGTCAATAAAAACAAAACTTTGAACGTGAGATATCACGAATCAAGCAAATCGAACCTCTACACATCATACCAAAGTCAGATTTTGTTTATATATCCAAGGGTATCCCATCGTGGTGTAATGGCTAGCATACTAATCCTGCACATCCATTACAGCTGAATAGTCATCGCTGGATACCCCATACTCTCAACCTTGTGTCACATCCGTAGCGAACGGGTTGGATAAATGCCTACGAGGGTGTGCTGAAAAGTAAATAAGCGGAAAAGTTGCCCAATGGGATCCAACACCGATGGAAGAAGTGTGTGGACCACGGGAGGGAGAAATAAATCTCGTTTGGTCACATTCCATGAGAGAATATTGATTGGTTAGCTGGTTTGTTGGCTGGATATTTCGGCATGTTAACCCTTGGGGTATTTAATGCTGAAGATGTTTTTGCTTTATTCATTCTTGTTGGATATGAGTTTAAAAAGATGTTTAAAAAACGAGTTACAATCCAACTAACTAATCACCAACCACCAACCAATCAACCAACCAACCAATCTTTAAATTCCCATATATTCCAGTCTTTTATTTTTTAAATTTCCTGGAAGATCGCAAAATACGGGTCAGTTTTTTGTTGTTGAGTGTAATAAAACTAATTCTGTTATATCATTTCTTCTTCGCCGTGTTTTATCTTTTTCTTTTCTTTTTCGCCGGCTGTCGTCTCTCTCATCGTCATCTTGTTCTCTCTCATCTATTCGTCGTCTTCACGTTGTATCGTCTTTTGTCAAGACCTCACGCTGTTTTATTGGGATGAACAACAACGTTTTACAGTAAAACAATGAGTTTATCATCTAAAGTAGTCTGAGCTTCCCCATAGAGAATTCTAGAATTATTCAACGAGTTTCTACGAATAATCAGTGCTAAGACCATTCATCAAGTCAAATAGAATATTGCCTATGGCGCCAGTATTTAGGTGGAACAAGCCAACCTAATAAAGGACGAACGTTCACTAATTTTACTAGCAAAATAAAAAATGCCCCCTGGGCGACGTGAAATAATTATTGCTTGAGGGGATGGAGTTGAAAATTTGATATCAGAGAGTTTGTATCATAAGTAAAGTAAAATCATCAAATTTATTAAAGGAGTAAAAAATAAAATAAATTTACTAAAGGAGTAAAAAATATAAAAAATTTGAAATGTAAACTTAGTCCTGATAACTTAAAACATATATTAAAATAAAACAAACTATATATAGATAGATAATACCAGGTATGTATTTATTAAAACTTGTTTAAAAAAACAATGAGGACTGTCTAACAATGCATGCTCAAATTTTGTGTGTATTCTATTTATGACGATTTTAGGTAGTGTGACGTAAGCAGTGACGTAGTTTTTGTTACAGACAAAAACCGGAAGCGAATCTCCATTATTAATAGATACATCAAAGCTATCTTCAGAAAAATCACCTTTGCTTAAGAACGCCGAATTACTTTGTGTTACTTATTGGCCAAGTTTATTCGAGAAAGTCAAATGTATAATAAGAAAAGTAAGCTATTTCATCGTAGATAAATATTAAACCAGTTAGTCATACATAACAAAATTACTCCAATCGTAATTTTAATATTTCACACCCTTTAAAAACTTACTTGAACTTAGTAAAGTTAACCTTTGGTAAATAACTATAATAAGCCGATTATAAATATCTACTCCAGTATAGGCGACTAAATTTTCACAGTAGTGTTATATAAACCCTTCTCTGTACGATGCTCCCTTCTTCTCTGTGTTACTTGCTGTCGTCTCTCTCCCTCTCTCCCTCAAATATATATATATATATATATATATATATATATCTGTGTGTGTGTGTGTGTGTGTGTATTTGGGCAGCATTCTTTCATTTATACATGTAGAATTAAACAAAAGGCACATCTGTTTAACAATTTTATTTTTAATCTTTTCTAATTTTCTGGCCAACTTTTTAATGTTTGGGTGGAATTGGTGGATAAGTCCACCAAAGTTCAGTTCCCGAGTACTTTCGGCACTTCGAAGTGCCATCATCAGGGGTGATGTATTCCAGTTTTTTTTATTTATTATATTAATGTGGAGGCTGGAAGGAGAAGAATTGGTGAGAAAGGTGTTATAAAATTGTTAAACAGGAGATATGCCTTTTGTTTAATTCTACATATATATATAAGCTTAGTATTCCGTACAAAAGAAAAGTGTTTTTGGCTACGTATCCCATTTAAATATGGAGTTCCGCGCGTCTGATTGGCTGGTTCTAACAACCAATCGGAGGCGCGGTGCTTTGTATTTGATTGGGATGAGGTCAACAACCGTCCAGTATAAAAAAAAGATTTTCCCCATCATGTCTTTTTAGCGGTTAAGAAAAGGTGGTTGCACCAGAGTTAGATCGCCTCTGGTGGGGTCTGCAATGCGAGGGATGTATGATGTTGTAAGACCTGAAACATCCCAATGAACTTTGCATAAAAACATCACTGAAGACAACCACCGGCGCCCAAAAAGAAATGAGCGTATGTTTAAAGTAAAGTATATATATATATTATATATATATATATATATGTATATTAATATATATTATCTATCACTAAATAGCATACATATATATGTTTTCCCTGTAGTTATTATCTTTCCATGTGTGGTTTAACCAAGCTGATGCAGGTAAACCGTAATGAGAGCTCAATGTGCCTAGTACCAGTGAGTGGACGGACAGAGCAAGATATTCAATAAATGAAGGGAAAAACTTTAAATTTGCTTCATTACAATAATTTACTTCAACAGCATTACTGTGGCATCTTCAGGATATATATATATATATATATATATATATATATATATATATCTTATAAAGGAAGGAAAAACTCAACACCGCAATTCCATAGTAAATTTATTTCGACCAAATTTGAGCCTATCTAAATCTAAGTTGATTTAATATAGCTCCCCAAAATCCAGTCTCATCAGATGGTAGATCAGGTTATTGAATAACCTGATCTTCCATATGATGAGACTGGATTTTGGGGAGTTATATTAAATCAACTTAGATTTATATTGGCCCAAATTTTGGTCGAAATAAATTTACTATGGAATTGCAGTTTTGAGTTTTTCCTTCCTTTCTAAGATAAATATTGCTCTGTATATAATCTAAAAAGTTTATACATTGAGCTCTCTTTAGTGATTTTAAGATTCACTGTATTTATACATACTGGATCATACAATAATAATACACTGTATCTTAGAAATCACATATAGAATCATCCCTTACTACCAAGTTTTGGATACCTCTCATCTATATATATATATATATATATATATATATATATATATATATATATATATATATTATTTTAGGTATAGATGAAATACTGTAATAATCAGCACGTTATTTTTATCTGATAATGTATGATTTGTCGTGTTCCTTATTCGACGTATGTAATTTACACATTCATTGTATATTTTAACGTCTAATTTACTTATTTGTAAACCAGATAAAATAATATTCATTACATTATTCTATATGTGAATAATGACAATAGTCCTGTGTAGCTTATTGTGTCAGTCAAAGACAATAATGTTCTTTCGAACGAAGCGCAAGAAATAGTTATGGTCGGAACATTAAATTAGACTACATAATATTTACTTTAGATATAGCAGATACTGTTAAAACAAAACACAAATTGCTGAGAAAGAACAATTCGAAAAAAGGAAAATACAAATGTTTGTTTTGTAGAAAAGTAGTACAATTGTCGTTATTCAAATATCATCATCATCATGTCGCGCAGGCAGCACGGATATCCATGACAATCTCTCGCCAACCTTCCCTATCATTCATCGCCCCAGGGAGTTCTTCCTCTCTGCAGCTAGCATCTTTACATAGCTGGTCAATGTAGGTCCTTGCTGGGCGGCCCACACTGGCATGTCCGTGTGTTGGTTTCCACAGGAGAACATCGCTTATGAGTTCATCCTTGCTTCTCCAGCAGTGCCCCGCATGCCTAGTCCGTCTCACTCGGATGGTCTGTGAGATAGGGGGCAGGTGTCATACAGCGGCTACCTTGTGGGTGCTGTCTCCACGACTTGTTCAGAACTGCTCGCAGCATTCTTGTGCAGCTCCCATCTAGCTTATTCTCGAGGCGCCTCGTTAGGGTCCAGGTGGTGCAGCCATACAGCAGTACTGATATGACTACAGCCTGGAAGAGATGTCGCTTTAGCTTGTCAGTGAGATCAGATTTCCATATGACAGATAATTTGTTCAAATATAGAATAATGTAATGAATATCATTGCAGTTTAGAACATCCCATTTTGGGAAGGGGGTCTTACCCTTCTGAAGTCGATAGTCAGCGTATTCTAGGCTACACCGACAGTGTTCTAAAATGCATCTATTATCATTATTCCCCAGTACATTCTTACGCAAAGTAGGGGTACCTCTAAGGTTCCCAACCAAGGTTCAGGATTTGACTTACATATTAAGCCTCACAAACCACCCTAGAGGTTATACTTAGAAACACTTACAGGTACGAACCAAAGAATTACTCTTTGTACCTCACCACTAGATGCAGTTTAATGTCATACCCAGTACACTAAGACACTCAGCTGTCGCCTTCTATCACCTATATGATTAAAAGGGTTGGGGGGGTTGCCACAAGAGCAATACGGTTAGGACAATTATATATGATGATGGGGGTCTTCGCTTGCAAAGGGGTAAAAAACCCACAAAAAGGTGTGTTCTGTGAATGACACTAAAATGCATCAGATAGAGATCATTATCATTACTCCCAGGTCGACTCCCACCCGGAGTAGTAGTCCCTGATATGGTTCCATCTATTGGTCAGGGTTTGAATTACACACTAAACCACATAGGCTGCCTTGTAGGCGAGCACTAGGATACGCTGATAGTATCGCCTGCACAGAGAAAAGACCTCCCAAAAGAGGTATCATTGGTATGACATTAAACTGCATATCGTAGATACAATTACTAGTACTACGTGGTACACTAGAGGCTGATTCAAAGTATTATCATTCATCAACCCATCAGCACGAGAATAATGAGTCACAAGGCCTATTTTTAAGTGGATTTCAACAGATTTGAATTCAGAGTTTTCCTTCTCCTAAACTGGTTGTCTAATCAAGGTCAAGGAGCCCAGTCTTCCCTACTATTTAGTCAGAGGTGGAGGGAGAATAGTTGGATGCATATCTTTCCCCAAGGGTATTATCTCTAAGTCAAATGCAAATGGCCTCATCCAGGATTTGAACTTTCTCACTGTGTCCATTTCCTACGACGATATCCATTATAGTACGTGCGAGTCCTCGGAGTGGTATACCTGTCAGGATCTCATCTATGGGTCAAATAAATTGGTTTAAGAATTATTCGTATTCGTATTCTATTGGACCATGTGTAAAAAATCAACACATTCTTTTAAGAAACAGCTACACAAGAAAGTAAATATGAACAAAAATGAACGTGATTCCCTAACCTCTAGGCATGAAATATCTGTAGGCGGTTGACATCAGTAATGGACATTTGAAGTTATTTCGGATGAAAGTTTCTCTGGATTTTGCATAAGCACTGTAGTACTTTGATTTACGAGTCTAATTCGTTCGCTTGTAAACCAGTTTTCTCATTGAAATAAACTGAAATGCCATTAATCTGTTCCAGTCCCGCTCCACAACAAACCCCTTTTGTTATGTTTTTTAATAAGAAAAATAGCTCTATATTGTATTAAAAATAATAGAATAGAATGTAATGTATTACGTGTTGTAATATGTTTAATATTAATTTTTTATGAATAATATTTTTCTTCTTGTCTGATAAATTTGGAAATTAAATGGTTTTAGTGAACTCATCTGAAGCTCTCTCGTACCTAAAATCTCTGCTCACAACACAAAGTAAAATATCGACCCAGTGATAGCTCGTAACTCGGATGGTTGGTTATAATACTAGTTGTTTTGTTTTACGGCATATCAACCATTTTCGGTTCTTTTAATGCCGAATCAAGTCATTTCGATAGAGAAAGGACTCAGATTGCTTACAGTACCTTCGGCTATTTAAGTGGTTACCCAATTACGTGTTGAACAGTCTCACCGTTGCTCTTGTAAAGTTTTTAAATGCCATCCTTGGCCAGTTGAAAAGGGCTTAAAGAAAGTCCTATGTCATGGAATCCTTTGGTAAGCGTATGAGTCCTATCCTGCGTATTCGTAAAGGTCCAGTGATTTAATCCTATGTCCGATGTTCATGTATGTTGGCATAATTATGACCAGTAGGGTCGGTTAAGTATTGTATCAGCCTCAAGTACTGCCAGTGATTGGCCAAGGAAAAGATCACATGATCTGGCCTAGTCTATAAGTAGGAGCGGGCATCTAGCACACACCTTATATACTCAAAAAGTAGGAAGCGCGTGGTGTAATGGTTAAAGTCATGGGAAATGGACTCGTCGCCCTGAGTTCAAATCCTGGACGTGGTAATTGCATTTCATTTAGGGCTAATACCCTTGGGAAAGGTATGAATCCTACTCTCCCTTCAGCTATGGATAAATAGTAGGGCAGACTGGGCTCTTTAACCTTGGTTAGGCAACCGGTCTAGGAGAAAGAAAACTCTGAATTCAAACCTGTTGAACTCCGCTTAAGAAATTGACCTTGTGTCACATCCTGCACGTGCAGAGGGGTTGGTAAATATATATATATACTCAAAAAATCTCAACAGCTCTAATTCGGTGATTTAGCTGGAACTGGTTCTTTCAGCGTGATTTGAATGTAAATCGTAACTCGGTAAACTCGTATCTTTGGTTACTTTTAACTCAGGATAACCTAGTATTTTTTAAAGTTTTTAATAGTCTCTTTTTTTTCCAAACCAACGAATACCATATTTTTATTTCCTTGCGCTTGAATACAGCCAATTTGAATGATTTAAGATTTGCTTGTATCGAAGGTTTGTCCCCACTTTTTTTGTGCCATTATACAACTATTCAAGCATCAGCAGTTGGTGTTATTCGTGGTGTTACTCATGCATCAGGATATTGTGCATCTTGGTGTTACTTATTATTCCAGCATGACCAGTTCAGCTAATTAATGGTCGCATCAATATAGGTTTAGTTCCTCCAATATCGCATTTCATGAAGAGATCCTAATTAGAGAGTTTCTCTAGGCATCTATGTCCATATATGATCCGAAATCAATTTGATTTCTCTGGTATCAGCATATTATTTCTATGGTGTCTATGAGGGGCTTTTGATTGCAAACTATACAGTTGCTGTGATTTTCATTACACTACTCAGAAGGAAAATACTGCTTAAACTATCGCAAACAACCTTTTAATATTTATTATAAAATAGACGTTTAATGGAAGAAGCGTTTAAGATTTAGGGAACCTTGTCATGCATTCTGATAACAAGACAATACTAAAGCGGCTTAAGAATAATCTGATGATTCCTTTGAGGCAGAATAAACATTTCAAATGAGGCAGAATATGTTGCATATCAGAGAAACCTTGAGGAAGCTTCAATGAAATATGCACAGCGCTTAAAACGGAAACCAAATAACTTTACATATACACACATAAACACACATACATATACACACAAACACTCACAGTAGCACCCATCCACCCATATATATATATATATATATATATATATATATATATATATATATATATTATATATTATTTTTACTTTTCGTTATATTAACAAAAGCCCTGTAGAAGATCTACTAAACAGATTGAAACACCGCAGCATTGGCTGAATAAATATCACTCATTTTATTTGAACCTGTGTTTTTTCAAATTTTTGACTATATTACACACACACACACACACACACACACACACACACACACACACACATATATATATATATATATATAGTATATTAAGAAAATGAAAAAAACACAGGTTTAAATGGGTTAAGTGGTGAGTTTAAACCTGTGTTTTTTCATTTTTCTTACTATATTACATACCGTCGGATTCACTTCCTTTCTTCACACACACACACACACACACACACACACACATACATATATATATATATATATATATATATATATATATATATATATATTATCGCGCTGACAGCACAGATACCCATGACTATCTCGCCATACACCCCTATGTCATCGCTCTCCGCATGTCATTCTAAGGAGAACAAAAACATCGTGGGTTAGTTGTTTGTTTGTTTGTTTGGTTGGTTGGTTGGATTTTACGGCATGACATATTATTTCACTCCTTGTAAATTATTCATACTAGCGAAAGCTGATGGTCTGTCACTGAAGTCTGAGTGTTTTGTGCTACAATTATGAGTGACTCAGATTCTCTCTTAAGGTTCATTTTTCTTAACCATGTCCAGGTCTTTTCATGTGCAATTGTTGTTGTTATGAGTTTTTCACACCTGCCGTAGTCGGTGGTTTACTGGTGGCTGAACGGCAGCAAGTCTCCCCAAATCTCCAGGACTCTTCTGAGTATTCTAGTCGTTCTTAACAGAGCTGTAGTTTGGATGGTCTCAATTCTTCCTCTGATTTCCAATTCACCCAAATTATTTTCTTGGGCGTTGGAGGGCACCAATTACAATTAGTACGACCATTACCTTCATGTTTCACAGTTTTCTCAGTTCTCTGGCAAGGTCCATGTATTTGTATAACTTTTCCCTTTCTTTCATTTTCATTCGGTGGTCGGTCGGGACGGCAAAATCAACGGATTATTATAATTATTATTATCATTTACTCCTTTTGAGTTTTCACATCAGTGTTAGCTGATGGTCTTTTACAGGAGTCTGAGTGACAGCAAATCTCCTCAGGTCTCCAGGACTCTTCTGAGTATTCTGGCAGATTGCAGCAGTTCAGTGTTCTGAATTGTTTCAATCCTTCCTCTGATTTCCAAACTTTCCAAACCCTTTTCCAATTCTTTTGGGACCGTTCCAAGTGCACCAACTACAATTGGTATCAATTTCACTTTCATATTTCATAATTTTTTCAGTTCTCTGGCAAGGTCCAGATATTTTTCCATCTTTTCATTTTCCTTTAGCTTCACCCTGTGATCTGCTGGCACTGCAAAATCCACCAGTTGACAAGTTCTTTCTTTTTTGTTTATCAACACTAGGTCTGGTCTTCTTACTGGGATAAGGTGATCCGTTTTTATTTCAAAGTCCCAGAGAATTTTATGCGTTTCGTTCTCAAGAACAGATTCTGGTTTGTGTATATACCATTTTGTTGTATGGTCAAAATTATTTTTTTTGCATAATTCCCAGTGGATCACCTTCCCAACCCAGTCGTGTCTAGTTTTGTATTCTCGTTGTGCTAGTTTGCTACATTCGTAGAGTATATGGTTTACAGTCTCATCTCTATTCCTGTAAAGTCTACATTTACTATTTTGTTGGGTCCTATCAATTTTCGCTTTGATGTAGTTTGTCCTTATCGCATTATTTTGTGCAGCAATTATAAGTGATTCAGTTTCTCTTTTAAGGTGTCCTTTTCTTAACCATGTCCAAGTCTTTTCATATGCAACCTCTGCAATTTGCCGTTTGAAGCGTCCATATAATTGTTTTTCTTCCCATTTTTTTTTACACATTTTTAAATTCATGTGGTTGCGTCTGTAAATTTACAAGGAGTGAAATAATATGTCATGGAGTAAAATCCAACAAACCAACCAAACAAACAACTAACCAAAGACGTTTTTGTTCTCGTTAGACGGACATACGGAGAGCGATGACATAGGGATGTATGGCGAGATAGTCATGGGTATCTGTGCTGTCAGCGTGACATGATATATATATTATATATATATATATATATATATATATATATATATATATATATATAGTGAAAATTTGAAAAAACACAGTTTCAATAAAATGAGTGATATTTATTCAGTCACCGCTGCAGTGTTACAATCTGTTTAGTAGATCTTCTTCCGTGCCTTTGTTGATATAAGAAAAAGTAAAAATCTATATATTATGTATGTGGGGGAGATGGGTGCTACTGTGAGTGTTTGTGTGTATATGTAAGTGTGTTTATTTGTGTGTATATGTAAAGTTACTTGATATCCGTTTTAAGCTCTGTGCATAATTCATTGAATGAAACTTTTGATAAACCGAAAAACAAAAAAATGTAAATTTTGACAAAATTCAACGAACCGGAGATTTTTTAATATAAGATTTTAATTTCGACGCTGATATCATAAAATAATTTGCATCCGAAAGGAGAAATAAGAATAATACAACAACTTACGTAGGAAGTGAATTAAGTAAGTAAAATTATCTTTTTTTTCCCTAAATTTATGCTGAAGATAAAATTTATCTTATTTGTAAATCATATAACGTACTAGCAGAACTACTCGGCGTTGGCTGGGATTTAGAATATTAAAGTTAAGTTTCTAATATATATTTATACATAGATTGATAATTCTTTATATATATATTTGTTTAATTATTTTTCAATCTTTTTATATTATTTTCAAGTTTTTTATTTTTGTTATTCTAGTTTGCTTTTATTTGTCTTATAATTGCTTTCATTATGTTTTATCCTTTATTAATTTGTTTGATTTTTTATCAGTTTTTCAAATTAATTTTCAAATATATCACTGATTTATACCATTATCATGTTTTTATTTAGATTCTTTATGGAAAATGTGGGGTAAAAAATCTTTTTATCCCCCTCTCGGCAGAAAATTGGGTGTAGACTTTGGTCAGAGACCCGTTTAGATAAAGAGCTAGAAGTCTCTACTACATATTTTTTGTTACAATTCAAGCAATCTATTGTGTAGACCCCTGCTTCGGAGTGTGTGTGTTTATAATTATTTTTATTCTGTAGAATGTTTTAGATTGTTTTCGTGGAGTGAGTAACTGTTTTAATATCTATCTTTTTTAGGTTTCTATTTATTTTATCAGTGATAGGATTATTGGGAAGTATGATGTACCTATCAGAATCGTTATTGTTGTTATATTGTGTGTTATTAGGAGATGTAGTGTTATTTTTTTTCTATTGTGTATTTTAAATGCATTTTTAGCGTGGTGTGTGATGTTTAAAGGGTATTGTAATTTAAGAAAAGACTTTTCAATAATATCAAATTCCTCTTCTAAATATTTCTTATTGCATATCCTAAGTGCTCTAAGAAAGAAACCTATTATGGTACCGCTCTTTATCCTATTCTTATGGTGGGAATAAATATATACATATATGTTATGGTGGGAATAATATATATATATATATATATATATATATATATATATATATATATATATATATATATATGTATATTTGAACTTCAATTTATTTATATACAATTCATGTAATTTGTATTTCTAACGTAAAACGTAGATTAGCCCCTCTGAGATAATTAATGTGTGGATTTTTTTCACTGGTTTCCGTCAATTTTCCTTAATAAAAAGACGTGTGATCGGTCGTTGTACAAACAACAATACAGACAGAAGTTTTCTCAAATATATACATATAACACACACACACACACACACACACACACACATATATATATATATATATATATATATATAATATATATATATATATATAGATGGATAGATAGTGTGGAGAAAGGTAGACAAACATGGGATGTTGTGGAAAATGGATGTTTATTGTAGGTAGTGATGTCGGCATTGTAACGTTTCGGCCAGTTAGACTTTCTTCAGGACTTTGGATTGAGTTCTTGCTTCAAAGGTGAACATTTTC
>CM042137.1:137524343-137546843 GCA_023376005.1 Doryteuthis pealeii | reverse complement strand
CACATTTACCCTTTTAGTCTTAATGTTGGGTTCGATTTGTGTCGATATTTCCAGTCAGCAAGGGTCACATATTTTGCCAGTAATAAATTCGCTGTTTCAAGACGAACGGCTTTTACTACGAGTTACTTTTGACAAAGAAAATATGTGTCGTTATTAACTGTTTATGGCGAGGATCGAACGTCATTCCTCTGTGCAACTAATCGTGAAGAGGGGAAAAGGAAGGAGTAAGAAAATGTAGGAGACTGAAGAGAAAAAATAAAGATAGGTTAAGAAAAAGAAGGTAAGACAAATAGTAAAAAGTTGAAAAGATGAGAGGAATAGACAGAAGTTGAAGAGAGAGAGAGAGAGAGAGAGAGAGAGAGAGAGAGAGAGAGAGAGAGAGAGAGAGAGAGAGAGAGTGTGTGTGTGTGTGTGTGTGTGTGAGAGAGAGAGAGAGAGAGAATAAAGCGTAAGGATAATGTGTTAAAGGGTAAAAAATGAAAAGAATTTAAAAAAGAAGGTAAGACAAATAGTAAAAAGTTGAAAAGAGAAAGAGATATTTTTTGTGTGTGTTTTTGTGTGTGTCTTGTGTGTGTGTGTGTGTGGTGTGTGTGTGTGTGTGTGAGAGAGAGAGAGAGAGAGAGAGAGAGAAAAGAGAGAGAGAAAGAGAGGAGAAACTATCTGTGTGTGTTCTTGTGTGTGTTAGGGAGAAATTGTATCTGTGTGTGTGTGTGTGTGTGTGTGTGTGTGTGTGTGTGTGTGTGTGTGTGTGCGTGCGAAGAGAGAGAGAGAGAGAGAGAGAGAGAGAGAGAGAAGAGAGAGGGGGGGGGTGAAGAGTAAGGATAATTCTGATTGGATGAGAAAATGATAAATTGTATACGAAGGAAAAAAGTCAAGTAAGAAAAGATGGAAAGACGATAAAAAAAAGAAAAAGAGAATAAACCTGGGAAAAAGAAGAAAAGCCTAAGAACAAACAAAGAAGAAAGAGAAGAGAAGAAAGAGAAAGAGAAAAGAGAAAGAGAAAGGGAAGATGTACAAAATAAAGCGCGGGTAATAAGAAAGAGAAAGTGAAGTAAAAAATTGCAATAAAAAGAAAAACAGAACAGAAAGAAGACAACCTTCATAAGAACGGGAAAAAGAGAATAGGAAAACTATTGTAATAATATAAAAAGAGAAGTAAAAGAAAAAAAAGAAAAACAGATAGAAAAAGAAGAAGAAACAGAAAAGACGAAAAAAAAAGAAGGAATTAATTAGAAAATAACTAATGGAAATCTATTGTAAGAAGAAAAACAAAAGAAGAGCTAAGGGGAGGTAACTGCAGAGATAAAGAAGAAGGATTATATAAGACTAAGCGGAAAGAATGCAGAAAATGTAGAAAAAAACCTTAATTTTTAGAAAATGCAAAAGATCGATAGAGTAAGAAAAATGCTAAACTGAGAGGAAATGAAGAAAAGAAAATTGAGAAAGAAAAAAGAAGAAAATTCGAATTAGTAAAAGGTTTGGTTTGGTCTCTTTGTTTTAATGGCATATCAACCTAAGTGGGTTACTTAATATCAAATTCATCATTGTAGAAGAGTAGTGGTACTACCTAACCCATAGCTGGAGGATGAGGGTGTCCATACATGTTCTAAGTAGATGAGTCTGAAAGTAAAAAGAATAGCACGACTGGAGTTCGAACTCGTTTACAACGATATTGTTTGCAAGAAATATTATTCACTCCACCACGAAGTTGGGGAAGAACTGAAGATTATGAGAAAACCGAAAATTGTAGCCAAATGAATCGAGAAATAAAATTAAAAAAAAAGGCCTGAGTAAGAAAGGTAACTAAGATAAAGAAGTCTCAATAAATAAGAATGATAGAAAGGAAAAAAGAAACAGTAAGAAAATACAAATCAATCTGTATATATATATATATATATGTGTGTGTGTGTGTGTGCGCGTCGGTGTGGGGGTGTGTGTGTGTGTATAAAAGTAAAGTAAAGTCGTCGGGGTGGCCTAAAGTCGGTATCAGTCAATCAGCGAGGGAGTCTATCCTCTTTTCATTAACGCTAGACCAAGGAGATGATTTTTACGTCTGAGATGGAGCGCCACATCTACCATCAGCTCCTCACTTTACAGTACAGATCTCTGTGGTATTCATACGCTGAGTTGGCGAGGGCTGGTTTCGAACTAAGAACCTTATGGTTTCTAGCCGAACGTGCATATATATGTGTATATACAAATATATAATGTGTGTTTATATATATATATATATATATATATATATATATATATATATATATGTGGTGTGTGTGTGTGTTTGTGTGTATGTGTGTATGTGTGTGTGTGCGTATATATATGTCTGTGGACGTGTATATATATATGTGTCTGTGTATGTATATGAATATGTGTAAGTATATATATATATATATGCATATAAATGTGTGTGTGTATGTGTGTGTGTTTGTGGAGTTGAAGAAGAAAGTGTAAGAAGATATTATTAAGGAGAATTAGATCGGAAACAGTAAGGAGAAGTAAAACGCAGTCAAAAAAAGAAGAAAAAAGAAAAACATTGGGCTGATGTGAGAATGTACAAAATAGGGTATGCATGGGGGGGAGTAACCGGAAATAAGAAGAATAAAAAAGAACATGAGGTTCAAACTAAAAGTTGAAAGGGAAGAATACAACGAGAACATTTTTTTTAAATAAGAGAAACAAAAGAAAGAAAAAAAGAAGAGAAGTTAACGGGAAAAAGAGAACAAAAGAAAATGTAACTGAGAATAAATAGAAAAGATAAAAGAGATGAGGGAAAAAAGAAAGAAGTTAAAGAGTAGAAAAAGAAAGAAAGAAAGAAGAAGAAGAAGAAGAAGAAGAAGAAGAAGAAGAAGAAGAAGAAGAAGAGTACATGAAATAAAAAGAAAAGAGAAACTAAAGAATTAAAGTAAGAAATTACAAGGTAGGTGCAAAGGAAAATAAGAAAAGAAAAAGAAAGGGAAAAGGAAAAGAAGAGAAGGAACAGAAAGAGAAAAAGAAAAAGAAGTGAAGGAAAAGAAAGAGAACAAGAAAGGAAGAGAAGGAAAAGAAAGAGAAAAAGAAAAGAAGGAGACAAAGAAGAGGAAAAGTACATTAAATAAAAAAGAAAAGAGAAACTAAAGACTAAAAGTAAGAAATAACAAGGTAGAAGCAAAGGAAAAGAAGAGAAGAAACAGAAAGGGAAAAGGAAAAAAGAAGGTAAAGAACTTTTAAAAAAAGAACATGAGATGAAAAGAAAAAAAGTTAAAGGGAAGAAGAAAATAAATTTAGGAAAAGAAGAGAGGGAAAACAAAGAGAAAAAGAAACCTAGAATAAAAAAAGAAAGAAAAAAGAACATGAGACGAAAAAGAAGAAGTTAGATGAAAAAAGAAAAAGAAAAATCTAGGAAGGGAAGGAACAGAGAAAGAGAAAGAAACGGGAATAAGAAAAAAATGCAAAGAAGATAAAGTAAAAGAGAAAGAATGAAGTTAGAAGGTAAAAGAAAAAGGAAACAATTACGAAAAGTAAGAAGAAAGAAAGAAAGAAAAAGAAAAGAAGAGAAGAAAAAGAAAGAGAAAAAGAAAGGAAGGAAAAGAAAGGGAAAAAGAAAAGAAGAGAAGGAAAAGAAAGAGAAAAAGAAGTGAAGAGAAGGAAAAGAAAGAGAAAAGAAGTGAAGGAAAGAAAGAGAATAAGAAAGGAAGATAAGGAAAAAAAATAGAAAAAGAAGAGTAATGAAGGAAAAGACAGAGACAAAGAAAGGAAGGAAAAGAAAGAGAAAAAGAAAAGAAGAGAAGGAAAAGAAAGAGAAAAAAGAAAAGAAGAAAAGGAAAAGAATGAGAAAAAGAAGAGAAGGAAAAGAAGGGAGAAGGAAAAGAAGGAGAAAAAGAAGTGAAGAGAAGAGGAAGAAGGAAAAGTGAAGAGAAGGAAAAGAAAGAGAAAAAGAAATGAAGAGGAGGAAAAGAAAGAGACAAAGAAAAGTAGAGAAGGAAAACAAAGAGAAATATAATAGAAGGAGAATAACAGAAAAGATCTTGAGGTAAAAAAGAAAACGCAATAAGTTTACAGGATGAAGAAAAAACAAAAATAAATATGAAAAAAAGAAGAAAAAAGTTTGAATTAGAAGAAAAGGAAAACAAATCTTGAATATGAATTGAAAACAAGTTTCAAGCAAAATATAATGACGCAGGGAAGATAGGAAACTAAGAAGAAAGTTGAATGAAAAAAGTGAAGTACAAAACAAGAAAATATGAAAAAGTAAAATTATGTGCACGAAGAAGAAAAAGGTGAGAAGATGAGAAGATGAGAATTTAAAAAAAAACAAAATAGAAATTGGTGGAAGAAGAGAAGATGGAGAAAAAATGAAAAAAAAAAAATTAACAATAATGACATCTTTAAAATCATCCAATTATTTCTTTTACTTCAGCGAAAAGATACAAGTGCGCGTCGTTATACGTTCTTATTTAATTTTAAGAGCAAAATAAGAAAAAAAAAGATAAAAATATATGTCGACGAATCACAGACGTGTTATATTAGACCGTTGAGCTGACATATTGGGTAAATATTTTTTATTGCCTTTTTCACTTTTGCTTAACACGAAAAACTGCGTAACGATTTTAAGAAGGAAAAAAAAAAGTTAAAAATGAATGAAAAAGAAGCAGCCTGTGTAAATGGAATTTTTATTTATTTTCTTAAAGAAAAACGAACATTTTTTCCAGGCTTTTCTGAAGAGTGATAAAAAAAATCTTATTAATATAAACACAGTATCTCAGTATGAAAATGATGAATAGTTATCTACAACTAAGTTGAATTTCTTGAAAACATTAGACCATTCTCCGAAATAATGAATGTATGTATCTCTTGATATGTATCAAAAATCAATATATATATATATATATATATATATATATATATATATATATATATATATATATATATATATATATATATATATATGTATATATATATATATATATATAATATATATATTATATATATATATATATATATGCATACATAGAGATATAGATATATACACTTAAGTATTTATCTATCAGGGTGTGTTTTCCTGTATAAACATAATGGATAGTTAGTACAAGTTGAATTTCTTGAAAACCTGAGACAATTCTCTGAAATAATGAATCTACCTATCGCTCCATATGTATCCAAAATCAATATTATATATATATATATATATATATATATATATATATATATATATATATATATATATACTTAACCATTTATCTATCTATCTTCCTATCTACTATCTATCTATTTGTTTTCCTGTATCAAAATGATAAATAGTTATGTACGACTAAGTCAAATTTCTAGAAAATATTAAACAATTCTGAAATAATAAATCTACCTATTTCTTCATAGGCATAAAAAATCAATATATATATATATATATATAATATATATATATATATATATATATATATATATATATATATATATATATATACTTAAACATCGTTCTATCTATTTATCTATCAGTGTTTCTTATATATCAAATTTCAGTATATTTATACGGAAGTCTCTTCCTATCTATCATAGTCTGTGCATATCGAATCTCTATATATATTCCCACTAAGTCTCTTTCTATTTACGCTGCTATCTATCAAATTACATTATATTCATATTTATCGATCTCTGTCACTTCCCATCTACCATATTCTGTTCATATCTCCTTACCTACCCCAGTCTGTTCATATCAATCTGTTTATCTCTCGTAAAAAAAAACGCATTAAACTGGGAAGAGAAATTCTTGTATTTATAGATGAACGTATCATCTATCAGTGCAACAAAACACCAAACAAATAAACGTTTTGTGCGCACGCGCGCCGTGAAATTTTCTCAGCAAAGCACGGCTTCTGTGATATCTACCTACCCGTCGAATTGTATACTTAGTGATCAAATTACAAAATAAAAGACCAAAAAAAAAAAAATGAAATAAGTAACCATTGATTTACTAAGCATTTATTTACGTTGTCAGAAAGATTTAATTCTAATCAGCCAAGAGGCATTTGATTCTAAGTAAATGTAATCATTTTATCCGTTTAGTTATAGGAGATACTTATTTAATTTACCAAGTTTGGCTTAAGGCAACAGGAGAGGAGCACTCAGTGTAAATACTCACTAACCTTATCTTGGTTTGACATTAGGTCATAATAACCGATCTATAATTCTCGTAGTTGTATATTATCAGCAATTAGTTAATTTCATATTCCGACGTAGTAATATCTACAGAAATCTATGTCAATATATGCATAGGAAAGGCATAGGCTGCTATAGACAGGTTATCGATTGTATTGACATCTGATCTCTCTGATAAGATAAGGCGAGAATTCTTCCAAGCTGAAACAACGTTGGTGCAACTGTATGACAGCACCACTTAGCCAAATCTTTTTTTTTTAATATATGATTTGTTTATCTTATTATAATGGAGATTGTGGGTTTGTCTGTCTGTAACCGAAACTATATTACTATTCAAGTCACAATTCCCTTTGTTATTTACATCACATTCTCCATGATTTTATTTTTAATTAAACATCAATTATTAATAAAATCGTTTTACATCATTAAGACTGTTGACCATATCTACATGCTAATAACATGTAATTGTATTTATATATACAACAAAATAGCGGTTTACAGTGTGAATGGGAAGGCTAATTTGCATATTGATATTAGAAATTTGATTTTAATAAATATATGCTTAGTATTATTGATTTCTAATTGTTTGGTTTTATCTTATTGAATATGAGCAAAAATCTCGGGGATAAATATCATAAGAAATCCATTAACAAGAAGAAATGACTGTAATATTATTCTTTACTTCCTATTTTAACTAAATAGTTGAATTAGGAAAATTTATCAATAAAAGACGGGAGTAACGGAAAATGATGGAAGAGTTAGTTTCAAAGTTGTTCTATTTTTCAATCATACCCCCTCTGTTCCAAATCTTTTTATGTGCATTCTTATTCAGTTTCATTAGCCTTTCTAATTTAATATGATATTTTATTATATTAAAACTTAAATACTAGCACCCTCCGGGTGCATATATTTGCTAGTAAATATAATTTTCATTAACTTCATGTGTATGATAAATAGTGGTGGACCCTCAGCCATCTCTTTCTAGCACTCACATGTTAAAAAGTAGTACGTGTTTGCCATAAGAGAAATTTGAAAAATACGGTCGTGACAATCATATAGGTGCTTGACAGACCGGACGATTGATCCGTTAGGGCCGCTCCGACCGACGGTCTACCGCAAGTAATGGCCGAAGTCAAGTATTGCATATCACGGGACAACTTAGTACCCAGGTCACAGATCACTCAGCTACCACAATCCCGCCCTCGGGCATTACGCAACGCTACTAACGGATAACAAGTGAACCCTATTGGGGAGGAGTCTTACTCCTCCACAGAGGTGCAGTCGGCGTATTTTACAACACCAGCAGACAGGGCGGAGGTGATCTTCAAGGCTGATAGACATTCCGATTTTGAAATCTGTCATAGATAATTTTCAAAACCCTAAAACTATCAATTTAGCTTTGTGCTATACGTAGCTAACCTTCGTAATGTTGTATACCCTTTCTTTTTACTTGTATTATTCTTCTGCTCATCTTTGGTATCTTACGTTCATCTTCTAGCGTCTGGACTTCGTCTTGGTGGTCGGTCGCACTTAATTCATTCTTCTTCTAGATCAGTCTTGTTGCCAAGACATTCATCAACCACAAAACCATATTATTTATATGAGCTTTTATTTACTTATTTCATGTAACTAACATAACGCGCATGTGCAGTGAGCTTCAGCTAAGCAGAAAGACCTTATCTGCATGACGTCCAAGCTGAAACTGAAGAACCAACCAGGTCCCACGTGATTTCACGTATTTCGCGGGCTTTCTGTAATATTCCATGGAAAGTCCCGCCCGTGATATGAAAAGGGGCCATCCCTTCAGAAAACAGGAGGTTGACAATAATCTATGCATAGATTATGTAACAGTAACTTCTTCTTTGAGGATAAATGCAATCAACTCTCTGAGTCAGCTCTTATATTAGCATTGAAAGTCGTTATGAATACGGTTGTGTTCAAAAAGTAAGGTGACTAAATTCACTATTATCAAGACAGTATTTAACAATGAACAAAATATACATTTATTCACCACTATTGGCTTTGCCTTTTTGCCAACTATGAACAAGAGCCTGTGCTCGTAAAAGCTTTCATCATTATGTTTTATTACGGCTCGTAGATACCACATCTCTTCAGAGCTGACTGTTAAATATTGCTTCTTATTACTTCTTAGTCTCTTCTATCTTCCAATATCTTCTTGTGTCTGCTCTTCGCCTTGGGTCGTGTCGGAGTTCTCCCGTGTATCGGGTGTTGCATCTTTTCGATGGAATCTTCTTTCTCTGTGTTCCATCTTAGTTTTAACTAAATCAGGAATACAGAGAAACGTAATTCGTGTACACGTGGTTTTTATTTAATTCCCCGATACCATAAAGCCGTGCGCGAGGATAACCAGCATAGGATGTAATATGCGTCTGACCACAACGGCTCTCTGATCGACAATGAGTTAACTGTAACTTTTTCTGTGCTCATCCGATCACATGACCTCCCATGCCAATCAGAGAGACCCATTTCAGATGACACTGGCTGGTTGTTCGGTTGGTTTGATTTAACGGTATGTCAACCCTGTTGGGTTATTTTATGCCAAATATATTGTTTAACTCATTCTTGTTGGTTATTCAATTTTTTAAACGCCTTTTTTAAACAGATTTTTAATATTCATTTTAAAAAATTATTTAACCAATAGATGGGCCCTCTGGGTCAGTGTGGACCTGGGAGTAATGTCGACAAAGGTGTACTCCACATTCCTCAGAGTTCTTGGATTGGAACTTCACCACTACATGCAATTTAATATCACACACAGGACACTAAGACCCTCAGCCACAGCCTTCTAGCACATATATAATTAAAAGAGTTGGGTTTTGCAATATGATTGGGACAATCATATAGGTAGAAGGGCTCGATGGGACTAGCCTAACAAAGGGTCAAATTGGATTGTTGCAATGTCATGGACTGCTTCAGTCACCAGAATTCCGTCCTTAAGCATCATGGGTCGCCATCCATAGCTAACTACGTGGCTCTATTGAGGGGTACCTCTCTGAAAATATGTAGTCGATGTATTCTACAGCTACAGCCTGGTAGAAGAACAGTAGTGGTAATATCCAACCTAAAGCTGGTGAGATGAAGGGGTTCATACCTTTCCGTTAACTGCGTTAATTGGCGTTAAACTGCATCCAATGGTAAAGTTCTTATTCTGGAGCTCTGGGGAGTGTGGAGTACACTTTCATCGCCATTAAACTCAGTCCATTCTGACCTGGAGTAGTAGTACCTGTTACGGTCCCATCTATGGGTAATTCGAAAAAAAATGAGTTTCAAAAAATTGTGTTTAAAAAATTGAGTTTAAATTTGAATACCCACCAAGAATAAATAAAAGACAAAGCCTAAAATAACCCATCAGGGTTAAGATGCCGTAAAATCAAACTAACCTTTTCTTCTAGAAGAATAGATTTAGCATTAAATAATCCCCAAAGGTTGATTAAAACAAAGAAACCAAATCAAACCTATTCGCGTGAAGGATCTTTAGTGGTTGGATAGCTATGCATGGTGGCCCGGAATGTGGATTGTCACTCACATCACTGTAGTCACTGCTGAAAATCATTATTCACCACTTAACTCTTTTCAAACCTGGTCTCCATAAACGTTCAGCAAGAGTCGATGAATAACAATAGGTGATTTTTTTTATCAGCATTGATGAATTACTTTAAACGCACCTACATATCAGATGCCATTTTGACATAGGTTGTTTCTTTTTTGTTCGGAGGAAGAAATATATATAAATTATCTTTTATTAATATATACTCCCAATTGGGTTAAGTTCTCTAAATAGGGATTTAATTGTAAAAATTCAGTCGTTTTTGACAAACGAGAAAAGACACCATTTGGTTTGAATCCAGAGTTTTCCTTCTTCTAAACCGATTGCCATACCAAGATAAAAGAGAACAGTCTGCCCTACTATTTACCAAAAGCTGGAGGGATAATAGTTGAATTCATACCTTTTCCAAGTGTATTAGCTCTATGTGAAATGCAAACAGCTGAGTCCTAGATTTGAACTCGACTCTCCGATTTCATTTCCTTCAACGATGGTAGCCATTGCACCACTGCCCCCCCCCCCAAGAAAACAACTTAGCTGCAAGTTGTCAGAAAGTCTTGAGGGTAGGGGTTACGTATATATATATATATATATATATATATAATATAGTCAGATCTTAGCCCTGAAGAGCATTAAGCGAAACTTTTAGTAGGTTCGGCTGACTCATTAGATTTATCTTTATTATTTGCTCTACTTAGGCATTGAGCACTTTTTACTTATTAGCTTTAGTCTCCTGGCGGTTTTGTATGAATATTTATATCTTATATATATATATATATATATATATATATATATATAATTATGCATTAAATTGTTTCTTTTGGGCAAATATTGTACTAATAGATTTTTTGTTGGTACGATTATCTTGGTCTTTTCTTTCCCCCCCCCCCAATTTTTTTTCTTCCTGGTTGATGTTTGGTAGTATATTTTTACAATCAAATATTTGCTGAGTTTTTTCTCAGCGCGTGGATTTACCAATAAGTTTGATATATATATATATATATATATATATATATATATATATATATATATATATAATAAGTGTTTTCAGGTTTACCTTCATCAGTTTGGCTACACTTTAAACAGCTACCCCTAGCCAAGTTTGAGACCCGAATGAATATTCGATCGCGAAGTCTCTTACCCACGCGGTCCGTAGCGGCTGTCAAATATAGGAGAATATTTAATTGATATATTTCTAAGCGGAAATGAAATCACTAGAGTCCTCGAACTTCGTAAACAAAGTGAGGGCTAGCTACACGCCAGAACGGTGAATTTTTACAATTAAATCCCTATTTAGAGAACTCAACCAAATTGGGAGTATATATTAATAAAAAATAAGTTATATATATATATGAGGAAGAATGAATAAATAAAAGAAAGGATAAAATGGATAATAAAAGATGAATTTAATCAATATCGATTACACATGTGTTTCGGTCAGTTCATCTGTGTGAAAATATTCCGCACGCAGAGAAGATTCGACCTTCATCAGAGTGAAATTTTTTTTTTGAATGAAATATAGAAATAAAATTTCACTCTGAAGAAGATCGAATCTTCTCTGTGTGCGGAATATTTTCACACAGATGAACTGACCGAAACACATGTGTAAGTGGTATTGATTAAATTCATCTTTTATTATCCATTCTATTCTTTCTTTTATTTATTCATTCTTCCTCATATTGTCGGATTCATTTCCAATTTCCATTTTTACACACACATATATATATATATATAATATATATATATATATATATATATATATATATATATCCGTAACCCCTAGCCTCACCGTAGCTACATTCAACACCTACCCGTCTGAAGAGTGCATTAGCACGAAACTCAGAGGTTCACTTATAACATCATTTTTTAACCAACTCTATTATTTTTATGGCGATTTGTTCTTCTCAACAATAAAAATTGCTCATAACAATTATTTCATATTGAAAATAGAGCAACTGTATTTTATATAGTCGAACACTCTGTGTAAAGATACTTTGAAAAACGGGTTATTCTTTTTTGGCGTTTTCGATGGAACTGGCTTGTTACAATTGTTTTTAGAATTAACACAAAACACAAAACAAGCCCAAGAATAGCCACCTGGAATGTCTGGACACTTCCCGATCTTGAGAGATTGGAAAACCCCAAACTACGTACTGGTATCGTGAGAGGGGAGCATCTCGATATGGGGCCGACATCGATGCCCTTGCGGAAGTCAGTTTCAGCGATAAGGACCAATTGACAGAAGTGGGTGGGCTGGATACACATCCAAATGGAAAGATAGGTCGATGGTAGCTGTAAGAAGATTGAGGTAAGGTGACTCGAGCCCTCCATCCTGAAGCGACACATTACAGACGCCATGGAAACATTTCCTACATTTAAGTCTGATCTGTGTGGTAGGGCCTGTATGTCGAGGGTTTCATATGTGTGACAGGGTACATAAAAACAAGCTGGATCCGTGGGCCACCTGCGTGCTCACTACTGAACTATTGTAGAAATTGCCTTATTCTGTGAAGAAGTGACAATCACCATATATATATATATATATATATATATATATGAAGTTAGGGATCGAATCACACACAAAGCACTTTCCTGTCTATAACTCTGCTGATGAGGCACACTATGCCGAAATATACATAAGGAGATCGACTTTTTCTCGATTTGTTTACGCCTTACATTTGAACAGATATATTCGCCTAATTCATTAATTATCAACTAATTAATTTTCAATTAGATATGACTTCAATTAAGCACATATTCTCCTAAATATATATATATATATATACGAAGGTGAATGTATAAGGATGTAGTCTGACACATTAGCTGAATTCTAATTTGAAATTTTGACTTGGTCTAAGTCTGTTGATAACTCCGTGTGTTGATTTACTGCGTCTGTCGCATCTATTTAACCATCTAAATATATTTTATCTACCCCTTATAGTTATCTTCAAATTTAGTGGAAGTCTGGATTCGGAACCTTGTCTATTCATGCAGTTAAAATTAAGATTAAAGATAATGATTGACAATGGTTAATCTCATAAACGTTCAAGATAATAATGGCCGTGTTCGTATTCATTGTAATAGGGACATTTTAAAATTTTAGATTTCAATGAATAGAAGATTTTCTATTTGCACACGCCTAAATGAAAAGAATTTTGAAGCTGGCATAATGTTTTAACCTAAAACTTTGTGTCGACTTTTGGCAGCCTCGAATGATGTAATGGTTTGGGGTTTTTTGTGTTCTGTTGTACGGCATATCAACCTTGGTGGATCATTTAATGCCGATAAAGTTGTGAAATAAATCCATTCTTAATGCATAATACAATTTTGTTTATCAACTCATGTTTTTCTATTTAACCCATAGGTGGGACCCTAACAGGTACTACCACTCCGGGTAAGAGTGCACCAGGGATGAAAGGTTGATAAAGGGGTGCTCCACATTCTCCACACGTCCAAAACTGGAACCACACCATCAGATAGAGTTTAACGTCATTTCCAGGACATGTAGACCCGCAGCCACCACCTTCTAGCACCCATATGATAAAAAGGGGTTGGGGCTTGCCATAAGGGCAATAGGGTTGGGAAAATCATATAGGTGCTAGAGCTTGACGTGACCAGCCGATTGATCAGCCTTTCCGATCGCCCGTCTAGCCCAAGATAGGGCCAAAGTGGAGTATTTCAAGTCATGGACTGCTCATCCACCTGGGTTCTATCCTTAAGCATCACGGGTCGCCACCCACGGCCAACAGGTCGCCCCATTGGGGGAGTCTTACCCCTCTACAGAGTGTATTCTAACGCCTCAGCCGACAGGGCGGTGATGTAATGGTTAGCCAGGTAGACGATTCATCATTATCATCATCATCATCTTCATCATCATCAATTCGAGCTGATATCACGAGTTCCCATGCCTTTTTCTCAATAATCGCACCTGTCAGGTCTTCCGCACGGCATCCACTATCCGTACAGAGATAATTGACGTAGCTTTTTGCTGGTCGGTCTGTACTGTACTTTGCTGTAGAGCTTCATAATTTCCACAACAAATTAAAGAGTGAGAAAACGGACTGGTCAAGATCTTAACAGAGTGGACAACTGTATCTTTTGAAGAAAAAGCCTTTAGGAAAGTTTCAAAACAGTACACAGAACTTTTGTGATGACCTCTCTCTTATATAGTGCCGAATTGCGCATTATTTACGATCGTTACCTTCCATCAGCTTTGCATCATTACCGGTGTATTCATGTGAAGACGCCCACAGAAGAACGTCACTTAAGAGTTCGTCATATATTCTCTAGCAGTGTCCAGCATGTTCGTCTTGGTCTTACATTGATGGTTTATGTGATGAGAGGTAAGTGGCCATACAACTGCTTTTTATTGGAATTCTGCTTTCAGGATTTTTCAAGACCGCACGCAGAGTCCTGGCGTAGTCCTGATTAAGCTTTTTCTATAAGTTTTCCATTAGAGTCCAAGTCGTGCAATGATACAGTAGCATTGACACGGCTATATCCAAGAAGAATCCCCACTTTGTTTCATCAGAGATATCAGATTTCTATATCATTCATAATCTGTCTATAGCAGTCCATACCTTTGCAATGCATATATTGACATCGCTTTCTGTAGATGAGATATTACCTAGTTATGTGGATCGGTGTACTGATTTCAAAGTCTTACCATACATTGTGGAAATGCTTCCATCTTCTAGCAAACCATTATTAGTGAGTTTGTGTATGGGTGCTTCATAAATCTGGCCCTGTGCCACAACTAAGCAAAGCTTAGTAAATAACTAATGTACTTATCTTTAGAGCTTCACAACCTCCGACAACAAAACCAAGAGAGAGATATCTGATCGACTCTATTAGAGTGGATAGCCGTATCTTTTGATATAAAAGACTTTAGAACGTCTTCAAAACAGTATAAAAAAAAACTCTTGTTGTGACTACACACTTATATAGTGCCGGACTGTGCATAATTTACCACTGTCACCTTCCATCAGCAATGCCTCATCACGAAGACCAAGGTTGATACTTACCCCAATGTGACACAAGGTCGCAAGTTGTAGTAAGCGAGTTCGAACTTCAATTAGGATATTATGTTCACATTCGGATAATTTCTTATCTTTTGCTTTCTTGTTCTAGTAGTAGTAGTAGTAGTAGTTTTCTTCTTCTTCTTCTTCTTCTTCTTCTTCTTCTTCTTCTTCTTCTTCCATTCACACCCCTTTCTTATATCATTTCTTTCTTCCCATTTACAATATAGTTTATTCTTTTTCCTTCTATACTTCTTACTCTCACAATATAAGAACCCTCCTCCTCATCCTTCTCTTCATCCCACTACTACAACACTACTACTACTACTACTACTACTTATCAACTGTACCATCACCTCACCCATTCGATTTTTTCATACCCTTATTTTCTTTCTTCTCCTTAACGCTTAATCTTTTATCCTTTCTTTTTCTCTTTCTCCCTCATTCTTTCCCTTGGCGTAGTGGCTAACGTGCAGGACTGCGGCATCGTAGTGAGTTCAAACTCCAGTCGCGCTATTACGTTCACTATCGGACTAATTTTCGTGACATTGTCAATTTCTTAAGCGGAGATTAACAGGATTGAATTCACAGTTTTCCTTCTCCTAGACTGGTTACCTACCAAAGGTTAAAAAGCCCAGTCTGTCCTACTATTTACCCATAGCTCTAGTGAGAATAATTGGAAGTATACCTTTCTCAAGGGTATTAGCGCTATGATAAATGCAAAACAGCCTTGTCCAGGATTTGAACTCTAGTCGACTAGTCCATTCCCTCTGACTAGCCATTACATAACACACTCAAGTTATACGGAGGCGCGTAATGTAACTGTTAGAGTTGCAGAAAATGGACTCGTTGAGTCGAGTTCAAATCCTGGATAAGGCTATTTGAATTTTCCATAGTGCTAACACAGTTGGGAAAGGTATGCATCCAACTGCTCTCCCTCCAGCTATAGGTAAATAGTAGAGTAGTTTGGGCTCTTAAACATGATTAGCTAACCAGTCTAGGAGAAGGAAAACTCTGAATTCAAACCTGTTAAAATCTGCTCCCGAAATGGACACATCCTGCTCGTGTGGATGGGTTGGTATATATACATACCTTATATTATGGCTTGAATAGAACCACTTTTGTTCTTTTATAAGGATGGCTTTGGCAGCAAATAACCCAACAAGTTTGATATGCTAGTAAACAAAGAAAACCAAACCTTTTTCTTGTACGAAGACAAAATTTGCTATAATTTTAGATTATTGATTTTGAAATCAATCCGTATTATATATAATTTGTAGAGACAATGCTAATAAAAAATAAATGATTACGATAAGGCAACGCCATTTTGAATATTTCTTCGCGTGTGGTCGTATCGGTTAAGGACGGCGTTTTTCCTAAAATAATTTCAGCCAAGCCGATCATTGATTTTCTTTCTTCTGCTAATTTTCGCTTTACAAATTTTGACGCATTCACAAGCGACTTCCACGTTCATAAATATCAATAAAATCCATTTAAAATAGCCAGTCAAACGACATTAGTGTCAGAAGTGAATCGCCTTTCAATAGTTATTGCTTATATTTCATAGATGGACATCAGTTTTGGTTCAACGAATGTCACTTGTTATTAATAAGTGTCGTCTCTCTCCGATTTGCGATATTCTTTTTAAATAGCAAATATTTTTTTGTTGTGATTTATGATTCCATATCTGTCTGTTCGTCTCTATACTATCTTTATAAATATTTAACTATTGCATAGTATTCATGTCTATTCCGTATGGAGGTGCGTGGTGTAGTGGCTAGAGTCGTTGGAATCGTCGACCCGAATTTAATTCCTAGACGAAGCTATTTGTATTTAACATGGCGCTAATACCCTTGGAAAATGTATGAATCCAGTTCTCCATCCAGCTATGGGTAAAAAGCTGGACAGACAGTGCTCTTTAACCTTGGCTAGGTAACCATACCAGGGGAAGGACAACTCTGAATTCAAACTTGAAATTGACATTGTGTCACATCCTGCTCGTGTTGGTAATATATATATATATATATATATATATATATTTATGGGGAGCCACTTTAGTGTAGTGGTTAACGTGCTACGATATTCTAGTCAGTGAGTTCGAACTCCAGTCGCGCTATTACGTACAATTTCAGACTAATACGATTTAAAAAGGTATGAAACCCCCAACTTCTTTCTTTTTCGTCTTTCTGTTTACAGTGATATTCTTTTTTTTAAATATCTAAAATTTTTGTTGTAATTAATTATTCCATATCTGTTTGTTCATCTCTATATCATATTCATTCATATCTAGCAATTTCAGAGTGTTCGTATTATTCAAGCGAAGTCACCGTGTTAATATGCTGGTCTGCAACATCCTAGATTTCAAACTCAATTCCCGCTATAATGTTTCACTTTCGAAGTAATACCTTGGGCAAGGTATAACCTAACCACCAACTATGTATGTAAAAAATGTTATTAGTTTCCTACCAAATTAAACACACACACCTCTTTCACTTCATATCGATCTCTATATCATTAGTCCATTATATCTATATCTTTCAATCTTCTCTCTCTCTCTCTCTCTCTCTCTCTCTCTCTCTCTCTCTCTCTATATATATATATATATATATATATATATGTGTGTGTGTGTGTGTGTGTGTGTGTATATTCATTGCCATTTCAGTCTCGGAAGACTATATATTTTTAAGTTACAGATCCTTATATATATATATATATATATATATATATATATATATATATATAAGTAAAGTCAGCAGTGTGACCTATTGGTGTATGAACAATGAGGGAATTTATGTTTTTTTCACTAGCGCTAGACCAGAATGATTGATTTCTTTTTTTGCTGAGATGGAGCACCACACTTACTAGCTTCCAGATACTGCTTTTCCACACAGATCAGATTACCCAAGCTATAATACTCGTGCGCAGTTGGCGAGAGCCGTTATTGAACTTGGAACCTTGCGATTCCAAGCCAGATGATCTAATATATATATATATATATATATATATATATATATATATATTATATATTTTAATACACGAATAGGAAAAGCATGGTCGGCCACAAAAAGATTATCAGTCATATGGAAATCCGAACTCAATGACAAGTTAAAGTGATAATTCTTCCAGGCTGTGGTTATATCAGAAATGCTGTACGGCTGCACCACTTGAACCCTAACAAAGCGCCTTGAGAATAAGCTAGATGGGAGCTGCACAAGAATGTTGCATGTGGTCTTGAACAAATCATAGAAACAACACCCCACATGGAAACAGCTGTATGGGCACCTGACCCCCATCTCACAAACCATCCGACTTGAGACGGACAAGGCGTGCTGGACACTGCTGGAGAAACAAGGACGAGCTCATAAGCGACGTTCTCCTGTGGAAGCCAACATATGGGCATGCTAGTGTGGGCCGCCCACCAAGGACCTACATTGACCAACTCTGCCAGGATGCTGCGTGAAGGACCTTCCTGGTCAATGAATGATAGAGAGGGTTGGCGAGAATTTGTCATGGATATCCGTGCTGATTGCGCGACATGATGATGATGATATATATATATATATATATATATATATATATATATATATATATATATCAGTCTATTCATATCTATCTCTCAGTGTTTGATTTTCTATTTCCCTCTCCCTTTGATTGATTGATCAACATTTCATTCAATTGTTTATGTCTTTCGTACATCTTTCGTGGCCATCTTACGAGTTAACTGTCTTATTCGGTTCATGAACTATTTCCTAAAAAAAATTCCAAAAATCCACAAGGGAAATTTAGCAAAAGTCTAAAGAAAACCTTTTTTTTTTGTTAAAGGTGTTTATGCACGCCAACTTTACTGATTTGGTCGTACTCTTCGATTAAATCAAACAACACTTTCCTTTTTATCCCAATACCGTGTTCATACCGAATAGCGTGCTCACCATACGATCGCTGTAAAGCCAAACAATCGGAGAATAGTGATGAAGGTGTTGGGGTGCAGGGTGTGTGGGTAGATCGCAATGAAACGGTTCAAAGATACGAAAAACAAACAAACAACAACACTGCGGAATGCGGTAACGAGATTTAGGTACAAAACAACAACAACAACAACAACAATGATGATAATAATAATAATAATAATAATAATAATAATTATTATTATTATTATTATTATTATTAATACTAGCATATATATGAACCCTGCAGGTGCAAGTATATAAGTTTTAATGTAATAAAATATTATATTGAATTAGAAAGGCTAATGAAACTAAATAAGAATGCAAATAAAAAAATGAATCAAAATGGGGGAATCGAAAAATAGAATAACTAAAACTTATTCTTTCGAATTTCTTGCTAAATTTTCCTAAATTTAACTATTTAGTTAAAATAGGTAAAGAATAAAATTGCAGTTATTGTTTCTTGAGTGGGGTTATTTTCGTATTTGCCTGGAGAGTTGTCTGCCCGTATAGTTTTGCTGGTTCCCCCTAGGGGCCTGGTGTATTTAAGAGGCTGATTTGAACTTCTTCGCGCTCTTTCCCTGCGGCTCGACCTACCAGACACAATGAGGTAGTCCTATGACCACTCCCTTCTCGTTGGGGCTTCGGCCCTTAACACTGGCCACTCACTGCTAGTAAGTCTCTTGAACGATATATGACTATCCCTTAGTCATGTATCCGTAACTACGTTTTTATGTACATTTAGGTATTTCTTTGATATCTAAATATCATGTATTTTACCATTCATGAATGTGTCATTATCTCTACTCTTGTATATGTATTTATATTACTTTTGTATGTATGTTTATGTACACTTTATCTAATTTATGTATCTCGTCATATCCATGTGCTGTATACCTATTAAATGTTTTGTCCTTCAACCTTCGTCGGAGTTTGTTTGCGTTCCAACGAGTTATGACTTTGTCATAACCTTTGTATCTTACACTTGTATCGTAGAGCGATGGTCAGTGTTTTCATGACGCAAACCTAAGTTCGTCCCTAGAAATGGTAAAAAATCTAGGAGAAAGAAAACTCTGAATTTTAACCAGCTTTACTCCCCTTTAAAATTGGCCCTGTGTCACATCCTGCTCGTTGGGTAGATTATGGGTAAATACATTCTGTACATGGGACTCATTGAGTAACAATTCAGGTTGGCTTAATTTGGTTTCTTTATTTAATGGCATATCAACATTTGTGGATAATTTAATGCTAAAACCATTCTTGTAAAAGAGCAGTGGTGGTTCTATCTAACTCATATCTGAGGGGATTAGGGTTCATACCTATCCCAAGGGTATTAGTCCGAAAGTTAATATGATAGCATGACTGGAGTTCGAACTTCCTTACTACAATGTCGCAGTCCAACACTACACCAGGCGGACTCCCCAAGGAGTACCCATTTATTCATTCCGTGTGCCAGACTAGTTTGAACTACAGTAGATAACTGTACGGTATTGGTTTCATAGAGTGCAATGAAGTAGTCTTATTCACAAACTGAATAAGAGAAAGAGAAAAAGAGAGAAAGAGAAACAAATGAAAGCTATGCGTCGTCACAAAGCAAAGATATTATGCCGTAAGAGATTGTTGAGTAGGAGGTCGGGATGGGGGGGGGTACATGAAGAAACGCTTACCAGTGAAACCGCAGTAAGAGCAGCAGCAGCAGCAGCATTAGTAGCAGTAGAAATAGAAAAAAAACCTCCTGTTCTTAAGAATTTTTCTTTCTGCAAGTCCTGCATAAACACTCAGAAATTGGTAATAGATAAAGGGGAAAAACAAACAAAAAAATCATACAAATAAAAGCACCAATATAAAATCAAATACATGCATATTATTACATTATGCAGCTAAAAGTAGAAGCTTTGTCTGCAGTTAACGTAGTTTTGCTTTTAATATCAATTACTTCTTGTTTTATTTCGTCTTTACCCACACCCGTTTTTTTAATGTCTTCTTAACTCAGGTTTTGGTTTGGTTTGGTTTGGTTTGGTTTGGTTTATATTTTTTAATGGCATATCAACCTTCGTGGGTTATTTAATGTCAAAGCCATCCTTTTTGAAGAACACTCTGTAACCCATAGATGATGGGGTGTGGGTGAAAATACCTTTCCCAAGAGTATTAGTCCAAAAGTGACATAATAATGAGACTCACTGGAGTTCGAACTCGCTTCCGGTGTCACATTCCAGCACGTTAGTCATTACCCTCAGGCAACTCCCTTTTGAATGGTGAACTGAAAAGAAAAAAGAAAAAGAAAAAAAAAGAAAAGAAAAGAAAAGAAAAACGGATTTATCTTTAAAAATGTAATGATATGGGCTTTTTGTTTGTTTTGTTTTACGGCATATCAACCCTTTTCGGAATATTTATGCCAAATGAAGTAATTTTTGATAAACAAAGAATTCATGTTGTTTACAGTATCTGCTGTTGCTTTAGTGGCTACTAATTAAGTAATTATATTGTTTTTTTTTTTAGTGTAGTGTAGTGGTGTGCTGCAGGTTGGTAAATATCTGTTGAGGCTTATTGAGAAAGGCACGAATCCGTTTATCCCTGTGCTTTCTTGTTATTGTCAGATTGATTGATCGGTCTTGTTTCTTTGTTCAATGGCATATCAACCTTCGTGGGTTATTTGATGACAAATATCCTTGTAGAAGATCAGTAGTTGTATTATTTAACCCATACTGGGGTACAAAGGGATATAGCTTAAGTTGATTAATGACGTGTTTCTCCGAAACGAACACGTATTTGCAAAATAAGATCTAGTGTGATATTTCAGGATAATTTAATATACCCCCCCCCTTTAAATAGCCGGATTTGACAGCAGGCAGACAGAGGACGCTGATATTATTATTTTAGAATGAATTGTCGATAATGATTTTTTGAATAAAATAATATATTAATGGTAAAGATAGGTAGATCGTTTTTTGTAATTTCTGTTTATTTAGACATTTCGTATTTTTCTACTTCGTAATGTCGTTGTTCGAAATATAAATAATAAGAAATCCCCGGAAATAAGCCCTTGTGTTGTATTTTGGAGTGAAATTAATATAAGCTCTGTCTTATTTTCGAGGAAACACTGTAGATATTTTTCTTGTATTCCACTTTTATTATGGGAGTACCTGTGGCGTAGTGGGTAACGTGATGGACTAGGATCATTAGTCTAGTTCGAACTCCAGTCACACTATTACGTTCACTTTCGGATTAATGCCCTTGGAAAAGTTAAAATCCCATCATTCCCAACTATGGGTTAAATAGTACCAATACTGTTTTTTGACAAGGATGGCTTGGTATATTAAATAACCAACGAACGTTGATATACTATTAAAACAACCAAACTTCTTATTGCAATAGTCAAAAATTAATTTGCCATAGTGGTTTTTAGTCTAGGATGGCAATTATTGTACAACTACAGTGATTCGTTAAATGTCAAATACTTCACAATGATCTTATATTATATTTTAACCTTAAAATTGTAGTCAGGTAAATTATTAATTGATTCATTAATTCATTTTAACGGCATTTCAACCCATTTAGCGTTATTTTATGCCTAGAAGTTATGGAATCGTGTTCTTTGCACACAGTTATATAAAGTATTCCTATGTAATACAAATGATTTACACACTGATATATGATATCAAATATTCCTATATGATACAAAATATTTGCACACATTCATGATATCAAGTTTTCCTATATAATACCCATTATTTATGGGTCGGGTTAGCTCAGTCGGTAGAGCGCTCGGCTAGAAACCACAAGGTTCCTAGTTCGATACCGGTCCTCGCAAACTCAGTGTATGATAGCACAGGTGACAGCAGGTGTG
>CM042137.1:137499343-137519343 GCA_023376005.1 Doryteuthis pealeii | reverse complement strand
TTATTTGGTATTAAATGACCGGAAAAGGGGTGATATGACGTAAAACCAAACATCCAACCTGTATACTCATAGGAATGCCATGGACTGTTATAGACAGATTATCGATCATATAGAAATCTGATCTCTCTTATAAGATAAAGCGACAATCCTTCCAAGCTAAAGCCGGGTCAGTGCTACTGTATGTCCGCCCAAATTATACTTTAATGAAACGCTTAGAGAAAAAAATCTAGATGAGAACAACACAAGAATGCTACGTGATTCCCAGAAAAAAATCTTGGATGTAGCACCCCACAATAAACAGCTGTATGGCCAATTACCTCCTATCATAGAAACATCTAATTAACACGAACAAGACATGCTGAACACTGCTGGTGAAACAAGAACGAGTGAAGCCCTCATATAGATAGACACATCTATGGAGAACTCCAATGTGGGAAACGTCCGAGGCACAAGCCCAAGAAACGTTTTAGGGATGTCATCAAAAACGAACTTAAAACTCTGGATATAAATGTTGAGGACTGGGAGAGGATGGTTTGGCGGAGACTTGTTCATGGTGGCTGTAATGAGTTTGTATCAAACCATCTCGAACACTCCATGTTGAAGCAGTACATGTCGGACGTCCTGGAGATATTCCCTACATTTAAGCCTGACCATATATATATTTACCAACCCCTCCGCACGAGCAGGATACGACACAAGGTCAATTTCTTAAGCGGAGTTCAACAGGTTTGAATTCAGAGTTTTCCTTCTCCTAGACCGGTTGCCTAACCAAGGTTAAAGAGCCCAGTCTGCCCTACTATTTATCCATAGCTGGAGGGAGGGTTGGTTCATACCTTTCTCAAGGGTATTAGCGCTAATTGAAATGCAATTATCACATCCAGGATGGATGACTTTAACCATTACACCACGCGCTTCCAACCATATATGTGATGTGTATGGCAAGGATTGCCTGTCGAGAGCTGAGCTTATCAGTCAGGTACAGTCACGTACAGAGCGGAAACCATAGGTCTCATTGTCATTTGTGTGACAGGGTGTGTAAAAGCAAAGCTGGAATACTGAACCATCTGCGTGCTCACAGCCAAACTGCTTGTAGAAATGGCCTTCTTCTGTGAATAAAAGTTTCTATTCCCACCGTTTGCTTCGTAACCGAAAATCGAGTTTAAGTTAAGGTTATTGAGTGTCAATCACTCTAACGGTTCAGATTTGAATGCAACAACACCTGAACGCATATCTGTTACAACACTAACCGTCCAAAACGACTGTAGACCCATCAATATATAATACTGGTAAGTCGAGACAAAGCTCTAAGTCAGGGGTTCTTAAACGTTTTAATTGATTCATCCCTTGTAACTAAATTTAATTTCCCTTTACCACAAATATATTAATTGAATATCAAATAACCAGACATAACTAATTTACCAGTGTTTAATGCAATTTATATGAGAACATTGTTGTTAGCACCTTTCCGCCCATTAAGGACGATAGCGGAGCGTCAAAAAGTTTTTAAAAAAAGAAAGAAAAAAAAAAAGAAGTTATCTGCATCTGTGCAAGTGGCTGAGCAGGTCAATCGTTGAGTGACAGTCTTTGGTGCACTGACTACATACAAACAGTGACGCTTGTTGGAACTGCTGTTTTCTCTCCTTTCTTCTGCCTCTCTTTGCTGTGGAGGCTACTCTCCTCTCCGCTTCACTCCTCTTCGTGCCTTGTTTAATATCAAGGCACCAGGCCGCTCGATTTTCTATATCTACCTCCCACGGCTTTGTGTCAATGTGGTATATCCTCATGACTCTCCTGCAGACATTTCTGAAGTGTAGATAAGATCTACCTACCGATCGGGAGCCTTTTACTAATTCGCCATACAAAAGGTCTTTTGGGATGCGGCCATTTTCCATCCTCTTAACATGACTAATCCCTCTCATCAGAAAATAATCAGTAATTAACGCACCTTTCATTCTTGAATTATCGTTAAATGAGAAGGATGGTTTGGGTGAGTTTAATTTTTTAAATGCTTTCTTTTCAAGATTAATATTTTTACAAATTACAGAAAATCTATTATAAATGGAATATTGAATCATATAATAACACCCACACCAACAAATACCTGGCAAAAGTGAAATTGTAAAAAAAAAGTAAAAATCCGTATCTCTTCGGAGAGAGGAGGATATTTCTTAATAATAATTCAATTTTAATTTTATTCATTAAAAATCTCTTATCATCCATGATAATCAAAATTTTAGACATTGTATTCTAACTGTACTTTCTCATTCTTTTTTTAAATTATTATTATTATTATTATTATTATTATTATTATTATTATTATTAAATGATCTTCTTTCGAAAGGCATCTTATGGTCTATTATAAAAACGGGATTTTTTAGAATTCCTTTTTTTCTTCATAAAATAATTCGTTTAAGATATAATTGTTTTTATTTCTTTTATGAAAATATTATTATATTCACCATTATTGACGTCAAGAAGATCTGAATCTTTTACGTCAGAGCCAGATCGTTCGTTTATTTAAATGACCCGTGCCTTTTAAACAGTTCGTATGTAAACGACATGTCATTCGTGGCCATCACACCCAAACAGTCATTCTGTTAGGTGTACAATAGCTGACAACTAGTCTTCATGATCTAATGATTTTTGTTTTGTTATAAAGAGATTTATAAATACAAAATATTAAATTTCCCCACTGTGTACCCCTATAATTTTATTCATCCTGCTAAAATCGTATTCTCTCCCCATCTGTCTATATTTGGCCACGTTGTGGAGGGCGTAAGGTCTATCGTCAAAGAAAATGGAGTTTAAATCCCGGACGTGAATGTTTGCATTTAATTTAGCGCTAATGCACTTATGAAAGTTATTTTCCCTCCAGCTATGGGTAAATAATACGGTAGACTGGGCTCTTTGATCTTAGGAAACCAGTTTAGAAGAAGGAAAAATCTGAATTTAAGCCTGTTAAACTCCGCATAAGAAATTGACCTTGTGTCACATTCTACTCATGCTGGTAAATATGTACATACTTGAGTAATAAACAACTCCATGTTAAAAACACCGGTTCCCGCTAAATCACCGAAGTTAAGCTGCGATGTGCATGTTCAATACTTAATTGGGTGACCAATTAAGCAACAGCCGGTACCGTAAGTAACCCGAGCCCCTTGTTTATAAAAATGACTTATAAAAATTGACCACGTATCGCATCCTGTTCGTGCGGAGGGGTTGGGTAAATACATATTGACTACATTTAGAATCCTGCTCTGTATCTTTCAAACTGAAAGGAATTCTTTTTTTAACTGTTCGCTCGTGCCGCCACTCAAAGAATAGGGTATACAATGGTAAATATCTAAGTATGTACATTAATAAATACTAGCAAATATATGCACCCTCCGGGTGCAAGTATTTAAGTTTTAATGTAATAAAATATTGTATAAATTAGAAAGGCTAATGAAACTAAATAAGAATACAGATAAAAAGATTTGAAACAGAGGGAGTATAATAAAAGATTTGAAACAGAGGGAGTATAATAAAAAATAGAACAACTGAAACTTACTCTTCCATTACACTCGTCTTTCATTGTTATTTTTTCTAATTTAAGCATTTAGTGAAAAGAGGAAGTAAAGAATAAAATGACAGTTATTTTTTCTTGTTAATGGATTTCATTTAAGATTCATTGAAGAGATGTTTGCTTATATTCATTAAAATAAAGCCAAACAGTTAGAAATCAATAATACTAAGCACATATTTATTAAATTCGATTTTTAAATATTGATATGCAAATTAGCCTTCCCGTTCACTCTGTAAACCGCTATTTTGTTGTATATATAAATATAATTGCATGTTGTCAGTATGTAGACATAGTTAACAGTATTAATAATGTAAGACAATTTTATTAATAATTGAGGTTTAGATAAAAATAAAATCATGGAGAATGTGATGTCAATAACTAAGAGAATTGTGACTTGAGTAGGAATATAGTTTCGGTTACAGACAGAAAAACACACAATCTCCATTATAATAAGATGTGGTCCTTGTTTTACGTAGATCCGTATTTTTCAACATAACCTCTGCCTTTGTCAATGCACTTAACCCTAAGTGTATCTATTAATCACAGAGATTGAACCTGCACTTAATTCAGTGCTACAGGGAAAATATAAGATTATAATCTTGATAATAACCCTGTCAAACTATAGATTTATCCATGAACCCCTTTTACATATATCCGAAAGGCAATCATGCAATATTGTTAAATCCTTTCTCATACATCAAAAAGGATCCGAAATAAAAGTTTCAAAAGTAGACCTTTTGAACTCCAGTCTCTTGATCTATCCTTATATCTCCAAATACAATTTTTCTTCTTCTTCTTTTTTGTCATTAAGGCTGCCATGTTTGTCAGTTTTCAGCTTGCGTATACACAAGAAAGCAGTGTCGATAACATATATGGATATATCGATGATCGATCTCCTTCAGTATACAATCAGGATACCTTTAGCTAATCAAACATAACTGACAATGGCAGGTCAATATTATGGGACTGGAATGCAGAAAAAGAAGAAAAAGAAAAAGAAGAAAAAAAAAGATAATGTTGGTCTGGGAGTGATGTCAAGTTGTAAAATGTTCTTAAAGGAATGTGACTGAGCCACGCCAGGCTGTCGACTGCATTTCCGAAGATTCCCAGCTTCAATCTGGCCTCATTCGCCATCTGGTTTGCTGTTTCTTCCACTAAAACTTTTAGTTGATGTGTTATTTATCTAAGTGCTCGCGTGAGCCGCTTGACCTTCCATCGACAAGTAAATATTAACAAAATTGTAGAGAATGCGTGCTTTCCCGATATACACAATGTCTGTGGGTATATATATATATATATATATATATATATATAAAGTGTGAAATCAACATATCTGTAGCCTGACACCTAATCATTACCCGAATTTTTGTGGGAATATATATATATATATATATATATATATATATATATATATATATATATATATATATATATATATATATATATATATATATAATGCATTATATAATTTTCAGCCTATGTGTTTAATGGAAAAAAAAGTAAATCTTAGCAAAATTGTAGAGAATGCGCGCTTCCCCGATATACACAATCTCTGTGAGTTTTTGCTCAGTCGGTAGAGCGTTTGGCTTGGAATCACAAGGTTCCTAGTTCGATACCGACCCTCGCCAACTCAGCGTATGAGTAGCACTGGGATCTGTGCGGTAAAGTGAGGAGCTGATGGTAGGTATGGCGCTCCACCTCAGACGCTAAAATAATCTCATTGGTCTAGCGCTAGTGAAAAGGGGATAGACTCCCTCGCTGTTTGGCTGATACCGACATTAGGGCCGCCCCGACGACTTTACTTTTATATATATATATATATATGTGTGTGTGTGTGAAATCTACATATCTGTAGCCTGACACGTAATCATTACTCCAATTTTTTGTGGGAATATATATATATATATATATATATATATATATATATATATATATATTCTGTAGTTAGTATCTTTCCATAGGTTTAACCAAGCTGATGCAGGTAAACCGTAATGAGAGCTCAATGTGCCTAATGCCAGAGAGTAGACGGACAGGGAGTAAGATATTCAATAAATGAAGGAAATGTATTATATAATTTTCAGCCTATGTGCTTAATGGAAAAAAAAAGTTGTATTGAGAAGATGATTTTGAGAAATAAATAATTCAACTTAAATGGTTTTCTTCGTATTAAGCAACGGATATATGAGTTCATATAATGACTGCTATTTGCACAACGTGGCTGTACTGTGACACGGAATTATTACCGGATGTTTTTTTTATGGTAAAAGCCGATTATATAATGTTCAGGCTTGGTTTGCTGGTTGGATTTTATGGTATGTCAACCCTTGGTTATTTTATGCCGAAGACGTCTACCTTTATCAATTCTTATTGTGGATTCAATTTTTTTAACACTTTAAAAAAAAATCTATTTAATGCATAGAGGAGACAACAAGTATTACAAATATGGATCAGAGTGGACCTGGCGGTAATGCCGGTGAAATGGTACTCAGCACTCACCAGAACCCGGGAGAATTGGAACCTCAACACTAGATGCCGTTTAATGTTATATCCAGGACATTGACCCTCGGACCATATGACCTTTAGGCACCCCTTTTGCGATCTCGATTCGTGGGGACAGTTTTTCCATTTACACCGTCAAAATCCGGTTAATTGTTAACAGACGATTTTTTTAGTTTAAAAAAAATAAAACTAACCCTTTACCCCTAACCCCTAACCCCTAACAAACAACCGGATTTTGACGGTATAAATGAGAAAAGTGTCCTTATGAGTCGAGATCGCGGAAGGAGTGCCTAAAGGTCATATGGTCCAGACCCTCAGCCACCCCCTTCTAGGACATATATGATAGCCACAAGGATTCCGTCCCCAAGCATGAGGCCCCATTAGGAGGACTTTACCCCCTGCAGAGGCGCATCGTTGTATTGTACTGTCACAGCCGACAGAGCGAATATAATGTTCGGTCTATGTGTTTAATGGAGAAACGTTGGATTGAGGCCATGGTTTTAAAAATATTCCTATATTTTACCACCTATTATATATATATATATATATATATATATATATATATATATATATATATATATATATATATATTACAATTGCGTTAAATATTAGAGAAATGAATTTCTAAAATTAAAAAAAAAATCGAATTCTACTGATTCTATCGTGACGTAAACCACAAACATTTCATTTAGAAAAATACAAAAAAAAAAAACCCCATAAAAACAATAATAAAAAAGTTATAAAACAAAACCTGTTCATTAGAAAAACTAGAAAAATAAAAAAAACCTCCGGGCGATGTAAAAATAGATTTTTGAAACATATTCCCTGAGGGGTGGGAGTTAAAAATTCAATGTCAGCGAGTTTGTACCCTAAGTAAGTAAAATCATCAAATTCATTAAAGGATTAAAAAATAAAACAATTTGAAATGTAAACTTTAAATATGTATTAGAATAAAACAAACTATATATAGATATATAATACCAGTCATGTATTTATCAAAACTTGTTTTAAAAAACAATGAGGACTGTCTAATGTTGCATGTTCAAAGTTTGAGTGTATTTATTCTATGTTATTAGGATTTTGGGTAATATGACATAAGCAGTGACGTAATTTTTGTTACAGACAAAAACCGGAAACGAATCACCATTATTAATAGATACTATGTAATGTTCCTGGTGACGTATGTAATTACTATGTAATGTTCCCAGAGAATCAGTGTGTTTCCCTTGAATTTGCGTTCTGAATCCGGTAGTGACGGACGCATGTTTTGCTGATTTGTAAACAATTTTTGACTAAAGCATGCTTACTCCTACAGATTATTTGTTCTACTGACAATTTCACATAGTTTTCATTTCTAACTGATTTTTCATTCACATTGCCTTAAATACAATTTACTATGAATATCTAACCAAAGTAAACCTACTTTCATCACCGAAGAATACATCGTACCCCATTTCCCAGGGTTCTGATCGTAACAGTAAATATATATTTACAATAGCCTCAGATATTAGAAAAAGAAATATTTAAAATATGAATAAAAATTCTACCAATTCTACTGTGATATAAACCACAAATATTCTTTAAAAATAAAATTATAAAACAACAATAAAAATCGTTATAAAACAAAACCGGTTCATTAGGAAAATGTATTGCGTTGAAATCATCAAATTCATTAAAGAATTAAAAAATAAAACAATTTGAAATGTAAACTTTAAATATGTATTAAAATAAAACAAGCTATACATATATATATAATACCAATCATGTATTTATTAAAACTTGTTTTAAAAAACAATGAGACTGTCTAATGCTGCATGTTCTAAGTTTGAGTGTATTCATTCTATGTTATGAGGATTTTGGGTAATGTGACTTAAGCAGTGACGTAATTTTTGTTACAGACAAAAACCGGAAACCAATCTCCATTATTAATAGATATTTAGCGTTGAAAATAAAAGAAGAAAATTAAATGCAGATGTAAATTAAATGACGAAAATTACCGACTTAATATCGATAGAGAATATTAATAAGACATGTAGAGGCCATGAGTTTTAATTACTTCTTCACATCGTCGACTGCACGACTTCAATAATTTGTCACATTGTTCAAGCGATAATCTATCAAATTCCTTCTGCATTTTTCTTTCTGCCATAAGTCAGTCAGTTTCCTTCATCGAACATTTTTTTTCTTCCTTTTCCCGGTGTTTTCAGCTTCAAAGAATTATTTTACCGTATTTCAAGGGATGTTGCATAAAATTCGGCCCTGGGAGAGAAGATTCTCTTCAAAGACGAAACAGCAGTAACCTCAATACTATTCTTATATACTGCAGCATTTGCTTTGTTGTGTAACCAAATCAGTAGGCCAATACCAGCGCCAGAGGACATTCTCGTTACAACAATACACTACCACCTCCGAATTAGTGAATCTATATCCTATTTTCACATCCTCTGAAATACCGTTTATCCACAAAAGCTAACAAAATAAGTAAACACTAGCAGGACCTGTGGATATACAACAGTATATTAATTTAATTATTACAACGTTTGATATCTTTACTTAAGAGCTATTGCGACTAGTTCAATATGTAGTAAGTAAAGTCGTCGCGGGCGGCCTAATGTCGGTATCAGCCATGCAGCGAGGGAGTCTAGCCCCTTTTCACTAGCGCTAGACCAAGGAGATTTTTTAAATCTGAGGTGGAGCGCCACACCTACCATCAGCTCCTTACTTTACCGCACAGATCCCTGTGCTACTCATACGCTGAGTTGGCGAGGACCGGTATCGAACTAGGAACCTTGTTGTTTCTAGCCGAACGCTTACCGACTGAGATATAAAAAGTATAATAATCTCGATTTAACTTTCTCTCACACATTTTTTTCTTTCTTTCCTCCTTTTCATTATGTTCCATTCAAACAGATTAGCGCTATCATCTCCTCTCTATATCTTTCTCTTTCTTTCCTTCTTTCTTTCTTTCTTTCTTCTTTTCTTATTATATTTTTCTGTGTAGCATATCCTTTTTTTTCCATTTCTTTCTTTGTAATAAACACAGAATGGTGCATTATTTAGCTGAGTTGACGACACTAATAAAATATGAATTCTGCGGATAAGAAACACCAGATACTTAGGATTTTACAACTTTTGCATTTAATCTTGGATGATTTGGACGGCCTGGTTTTTAACCAGATGGTGTTGCAAGATGACAACAAACGTATTAATATAAGTAAACATACTTTCATAACTGAAGAATATTCTTTCCCTTTTGGGGCGTCGCATCGTAGTGTAATGGTTAACATGTTGGTCTCACAGATTCATAACTACTGAATAGCAAGTTCGATTCTGCCGAATGCCTCATAGTAGCGACCTCGTGGTGAACGGGTTGGGTAAATATCTACACTTATTTCATGTTCATTGATCCATGCTAGTCTTACTTTTCTTTTTCTTTTTTTTTCAGGCGTCTAATGACTACAGTAAATATACGTATTTACCCAATCCGTTCGACACTGGTAGGATGTGACACAAGGTTGCAATTATAGAGCATCCACTGAGGATCAAACTCACTATTCAATAGTAATGATACAGAAAACTAGCTTGCTAAGCTAATCATACGAAGCAGAAAATATGTGCTTAAAATCCAAACCGATTCGAAAATGTGAAAATTTTAAGTAGGATAAAGCCATAGAACGAAAGGCATTTTGGTGTAAGTAGACTGCGAAAGGAGAGAATGCAATGAATGATCGGTCAGCGAGTGAACCTAGCTAAATAGATCCATGTAGTGGTGTTGGCGTTTTTTAATATATAAGGCGTGTGGTAAATGGTCACTTCTACCTATAGACTCGCCGATAACCATGTGACCAATCTATTGACCAACCACTGGCAGTATTCTGCTGCTGATATTGTTATTTATACTGGCTGTTCTGGTCATAGCAGACATAGTCAAAGACCATATTGCCTCGGCCACAGTACACAGCGAACAATCCCTGCGAAATTAACCTTGTCAATGATACTTACACGCCTCTACCATAATAGGTAAGGGGACGTTGAGTGAATAATAACAACAAACCAGGCCTTATGCTCTTCGGCGAAGTGAATAAACATCCAAAAAATCTTATTTATTTATTTTAATAATTTCATTTGGATTACATTGTATAAACATCACAAAGCCGAAACAGGCGCTTGTCAGCACAATCTATACCATTATTTTTCCTTTTAATTTTAATCTATGGATAAATATATATGAGAAATTTATTTTTAACTTTTTAAATCTCGGGAAACGCCGGGTAGATCTGCTAGTATAAAATAAATTCTGACAGTGCCAAGTCTTTCAAGAACTATTATTATAGTAGTAAAGTAGTAGTAAAGTCGTCCGGGCGGCTTAATGTTAGTATCAGCCAATCAGCGAGGGAGTCTATCCCCTTTTCACTAGCGCTAGACCAAGGAGATTGTTTTTCATCTGAGGTGGGGCGCCACACCTACCATCAGCTCCTTACTTTACCGCACAGATCCCTGTGCTACTCATAACGCTGAGCTGGCGAGTGCCGGAATCGAACTGAGAACCTTGTGATTTCTAGCCGAACGCTCTACCGACTCAACTAAATTCAGTAAGATCTGAGAAAATCCCAATAAAGCACCAAATATATAGGACAACATGAAAAACTACACAGGAAACAGGAAATATTCAGTTTTCCAAATCAATCTGGAGTAGCGTTTATAGTGTTGGATGGGTTGGTGCCTTTATATACAATTTGGTTCCTTTCATTCTTGGTTCACTAAGACCTATTTCTGACGAAAAGATAGTGTGAATACAATGGTCTTAATTCGCTCTCCCACTACAAACAATGTCTCTTCTTGAGATAATGTAAATGTAACCTTTATCTCTGTGTAAACAAAATCTGTCCTGTGTTGTTAAAGACTGAAATCAATTCAGACAGGATTCACATTTATAATCAGAAACCAATCTGTAAATGAACAACAAAAGAAACAGAAGCAGTACAAAGGTGATTTTTTCTAGCAATTTCTATGCAAATTTAGGAAATACAGAGCTTTTATATTATCACCATCATTTCGTGCTTATCAAAGTCTATTCGCATTAATCTATCTCTGTAAGTACGACCATAATTTGATAGATAAAGATACATCCCCCCACATATATATAATATATATATATATATATATATATATATATATAATATAATATAATATAATAAAATAAATATATAAAGGTTTTACATATCTTTTATTAGGTGACAAAGGAACATTCACGACCATATTGGTTTCATGCGATACAATCATCAGGTGAAGATAAATAGATATGTAAAACCTTTATATATTTATTTTATTATATTATATAACAGCTCTATTTTATATTGAGCTCTCTATCAATAATACTGCCTTTGCTACGCCATTCCAGCAAAAGCTGAAACAATGACCATCTCACACTATAGTATATATATATATATATATATATATATATATATAGGGGTGTTCGGAAGAAATTGACAGTTTCATAAGGAAAAAGAAAAAGAGCTTGGTAACTACAAAATTTAAGAGATTGTAAGGAAATTCAACAGGTCTTGAAATTACACTACTATCAACACGTTTCACTTAATATAACCGCCATTAGCGTCGATCACAGCCTAAATCCTGCTCCGGAACCTGAAGCAAGGTGAGAATGGTCTCAAAAACTACCTTAATTCTGTCGATTAACTGGGCTTTTGTAGTACTGGCACGGCGATTGGCGTCTTTTCAAAGAAATCAATAGTGATGGGTCCTTTCGTATCACAGAATACTGCCAGCATGACCATCTTTACTGACCGCAGCACACACAACTTTTTCTTTACCAGAGACTCCATGAGTTCTCACTTCATGGACTGTCTTATCGACTCGGTTTCGTATTGATAAACTAATGTGTAGCCTTTTTTAAATGTTTTTTTGTTAAGCCATGCTTCTCCATACACATCACACATTCTTCTGTAAATTTCAGATGGTTTTCACTTTTCAACCACCAAGACATTTATTACTGAACTTTGTTCAAGCTTGGAGGACTCTATGTTAAATATGTTCAAAATGAATATTTTTTCTGAGATTAAAATAATTTCTACAGTAAATCAATTTCAAATAATGCAGAGTTTATATTTATGGAAAACAATTCTGAATAAAAAAGCATTTTGATTTTCTTCAAAGAAATTACCCTAATTGAATGATTTAAAATTATACAGTAAATATTTCATATCAAAATTCATTTAATGACAGGGTGTCAGTCTATAGACAATCTAATTCATCATCTTTAAGTGAAATGGAGATGAAGAGTCTGGAATATCAGTTCTCATCTCATGTGAGCAGAACTTTTTAAAAATCCTGATACTTTTTGTTGTTTTAAGACATAACAACCCTATTCAGACTATTTAATGTAGATTCAAGTCATTTTGATAAACAAGTAATTCAGATTGCATACAGTACCTGCCGTCACAGAAAGATATTGAGAAAATATTCCCTAGTAAGTTAATAATATTGTTTGATTTGTGTTATAGGTGATATACTATAAGACTCAATTGGGGCTTGGCAGTAAGTCAATAACTCTATTTGTCGTAGTGTTAATACCGTTTTGTTCTTACGTGCCTTGTGTAATGGTTACCGTCGCAGGAAAATGGACACGGTGAGCTCGTTCAAATCCTAGACGCAGCTATTTGAATTTAATATAATAACACCCTTGAGAAATGCATGGATACAACTATTCTCCCTCCAGCTATAGGTAAATAGTAGGGAAAACTGGACTTTTAAAACTTGATTAGGCAAACAGTCTAGGAGAAGGAAAACTCTGAAGTCAAACCTGTAAACTCCCTTAAAATAATTAATCTTGTGTCACATCCTATTTATACGGAGGGGTTATTTAATGGCATATCAACATTTGTGGCTTATTTCATGCCAATGATTTGAAATGAAAAGAACAGTAGTCGTACTATTTAACCTATAGTTGGCGTAAGTGAGGGAATTCATACATTTCTCAAGGTTTTAGTTCGAAAGTGAAAGTAATAGCGCCACCGGAGTTCGAACTCGTTTACTAAGATTCGCAACCCAGCATATTAGCTACAACGTCTCGAGGAATTTCCCTAAAAGAGGAATCGAAGACAAAGTATTTATTTACACAACTCAATCTAGTACAAGATCAGGTATTTTCTCAATGGAATCCGCTTACAATAATAACATTGTTACGACAAAACTTCTCCATTTAGAACGACGGGAATCTTTGAAATACGAACCAAGATCTCCGATTTTGTTTACCGTTAATTGTAGTTGGTACCTTTGGTTTTGTTTGTCCTGATAGATATTTATGGCATGTCAACCCTTGCTGGGTCATTTTATGCCGAAGACGTTTTGTTTTATATATGCTTGGTTGATATTCAAATTTTTTAAAACTCAATTTTATAACAATTATCTAAAACTCATTTTTTCCTATTTAACCCATAGATGAGATCCTAAAAAGTACTACTAGTCCTTGCCAGAGTGGACCTGGGAGTAATAGCGACGAAGGGGTACTCCACACGCACTAGAACAAAGTAAAGGCCAAAGTAGAGTTTTGCATGTCATGGACAGCTCAGCCACCAGGGATAGATCCTCAGGCATCATGGGTCGCCACCCATGGCGAACAGGTGCCCCCATTGGGGAGAGGAATTTTACCCCTCTGCAGAGGTGCAGTCAGCGTATTCTCCTGCCGCAACCGACACGGCGGTCTAGTTGGTACACATTTCTCATATGTATGTAACAGTGAAAGGGTTAGTAATATTAGTTTTGTTTTCGAAGTGGCATTCTTGTGCGTCTGTAGAAAATACATTGTTTTAGGAAAAGCCGTACTTAATATCTTTTCAACCGTTCAGCTTAAGATATTGCTCCCTCTCGGGCGTTCAAAATACAAGTCGACATTTTCTCGATAAAAAAAAAAAAGATAAAGAAAGAGACAGAAGTGGTGGAATTTCATCTCGAAAATGCATTACTTCGTCGCCTCTGGCACCAGAGTGAACATTTCCTTAAGAAATTAGTCCGATCAATATCGCCTCCGAAGACATGTTCTTACCGAGTTTTATATTGCGTTTAAATACTTTAAGAATATCGAGATATCTAATTGCTTTGTTATAAAGTGCATTTACTTTTTTTTTTTATTTGTGTTTCTAGAATTCCATTGTACAGGTAAAAGTTTTACGTTCTATTGTTTCAGAAGAACTAAGATCATTAAAATATAGCATATATGAAGTTGTATATCAGTTTAAAAAAAAAAATAAAGAAAACAAAAGAATATATGGGGACTCAAAAATCAGAATAAAATAAAAAATGCAAATTCTTTTGATACAATTTAAAACAATAAAATAACAATCTTTATTCTAAATAAAAGACAAAAAACTCAGCTGACTCCAGATCTATCGATACTAGCACTCCTGAGAAACGGCAACGTGAAACTTGTAGTTGTAGGTTTTTAACCTATTTCTATTTCAGAGTTAAAAATATTATATATATATATATATATGTTCCTCGGTCGTGATGGTGGCCTAAAGTCGGTAGCAGCCAATCAGTGAGGGAGTCTACCCCCTTTTCACTAGCGCTAGACCAAGGAGATTGTTTTTTCCTCTGAGGTGGAGCGCTACACCTATCATCAGCTTCTTTACAGCACAGATCCCTGTGCTACTCATATGTTGAGTTGGCGAGAGCCGGTATCAAAACTAGGAACATTGTGGTTTCTGGACGAACTCTCTACTGACTGAGCTAGTGTGTGTGTGTGTGTGTGTGTGTGTGAGAGAGAGAGAGAGAATGAGAGAGAGAGAGAGAGACAGACAGACAGACAGACAGACAGAGACAGGGAGACAGAGACAGGGACAGAGCGAAAGAGACAACAGAGAGAGAGAGAGAGAGAGAGGAGAGACAGAGGACAGAGAGAGAGAGAGAGAGAGAGAGAGAGAGAGAGAGAGAGAGAGAGAGTAATCACTAACATTCCCTAAAACGTGCTCAATATCCGATTTTACTTTCATGTTGAACTTCCAACCAATCAGAATGCGACGCAAAAAACGTGAAAAATGGGTTAAAAGTTGTTAATCCAAGCCATTGTTATTTTCCCTAACTACCTAGCGAATTTCCAGTTAACTTTCAATTTCAAATACTTATACAGTTCTTCACAAAATAAATAAGATACCCATTGATTATTTACCACAGGGTAAAGTCTAAAAGAAACTTATCTCACTCCCTAATGCCAGCTTCATCACTAAAAGTTTCATGCATTAAAAAAAATACAATCATCAGATTAAAAACACATTAGATTATTTTGTTTCTTTTGGATATTACATTTTTTCTTTATTAACTGATATATCCGGGTTAAGGGATATATTCTGAAGTAGGTATTTGGTATATTATCGCAGTAGTAGCTGGTGCGTCGAATAGCAATGCGTCTTCCGAGCAGGCATGGTGTAGTCTAGCGAGTAAGATTAGGTTGTAGGTGTAGGTCTAGGTCTAGGTGTATGTGCCTGTACCAACACAGTGTCGACTATTTATACATGACACTGTCCAATCAGATTATAGTGAGGGGGTACCAAGGTATTTACAAATTAATTACATCATTACGAATTTACACCTCTTTGTCTTTCCTTCTTTCTTTCTTTCTTTCTTTCTTTCTTTCTTTCTTTCCTTCTCGTTTACTTTTTGACATTTTTTTGCTTTTAATATTAAAAGTTTCTCTTTATAAAAAATGTCACAGCTTTTGACTTAATTCTTTTTTCTTCTTTTTTTCCTTTTATATAAAAAAATAAAATCATCACAAATTGTCACTTATTCTATTTTATTTTTATTCTTAAAAAAAGATCGTAAATTGTCACTTATCTTTTTTTATTTTCCCTTAAGAACAAAGCTTATATCTAACATTTTTCTATGAATTTCCTAATCATAATAATGAAATAAAGAGAACACATTTTCAAGAGAGAATAAGACTCATTAAAAATACGCCATTTTGGCAGTGAGAGTAAATATTAAGTTCCATACATTTTTTCCGAGTTTTTTTAAATTTTAATTCATGAGAGATTAAAAAAAAACACTTGAAATTTTGATCGTACCAAAGAAAGTGGAAAGTGTGAATCAAACTTAGTTTACTTACATATTTGCCTAAGAAATCTGCTTTCTAACGATTTGCATTTAAATTCATGAGAAATATTAATAGGAAAATTATTTTCGGCCATTTTTTTTTAATGGGGGAGATATTATTTGAAAACTAACATTCTAACTCATAGTTTGCTACTTAAATACAGTTTTACATTGACTTACGAGTACCTCAAATTACGAGATTTCCGAGTTACGATTTTTTCGCTTGATTTTTTGCTTTTTGATGTAAGCTAAAATTTTAGGTGCGATCGAGCTTCAGATACGCTTATATCAATGAGTTCATGAAAAAACATTTCCAAAATAATTACGCCCCAAAATATTATGAATAAAATAAATGAACCTTAAAATAGATTACATACATTGATTTTATTAAACTTTTATATAATACAAGTGCTAGCTTTATTTTAAAATGCGTAACAAAAAAAATAGGAAATTTTTATTTGGGGGGGGGGCTGAAACGATTAATGGCATTTCAGTTTATTTCATTGAGAAAATTTATTTGATATTCGAGTTACGAGCGGAACGAATAGAACTCGTAAGTCAAGGTACCACTGTACTTCCCTGCGACAGGCGTGCAAAATAGGCAACTATCTCAGTCACCAAACTGCTTCAAGTTTATTAAGACGAGTCTGATAGTGACAGTAGGGGAGGGGTACAACTAAAATGATTACGTAGCGCCAATCTTCTATATCCTCTGTCAAGCTGGTTCTACAGTAATCATCATCATCATCATCATCGTCAGGTCGTGCTGACAATACAGATGCTCATGACTCCCCCCTCTCTCTCTCTCTCTCTCTCTCACAGTCATCACTCCTGATTGTTCTTCCGCACAGCATCGAAAATCCGTACATAGCTGAGATGCAGGGTTTTGCTGGTCAGCCTATACTAGTATGTCCATGAGTAGATTTTTATAAGAGAACGTCACATGTGAGTTCGTTTTTTTATCTACAGCAGTGTCTAGCGTGTCGAGTTTGCCTTTCTCGGATGGTTTGTGAGATAGGAGGTAAGTGGCCGTAAAACTGAAGTAACAAACGTTATAAAAAAGTTATTCGCCAAAGTAGGCATAGTCAACCTTTACTTTTATACACCTGGAAATTCTATGTCATTATATTGACTTTTTCACACCAAAGCCGAAACTAAAAAAAAACAACAAATGAATACGCAAGAAAAAAAGCACCCCCCCCCCAAAAAAAAAAAAAAAAAAACAACAAACAAACTTTTTCACTATTTTGATTAAATAAGCAGAAATAGCCTTAGAAATATACTCAGCAATCTCTTTACCCAATTCCCCAGTTGCGATCTGTATTTTTTTTCTTTTTCCTCAGCTCAACGCGGAAAAGCAACGATTCACCAAATATATCTACATCTTATACACAAGAGTCTTTGAGAAAAAAAAAAAAAAACAAACAAAAAAAAACTCTCTCGCTCGTGAAATTGTACACAGAATGGAGACATAAATATATTTTTGTTCCCGGGGAAAATCGCTGCAACTTTAAAAAAAAAATTCTTTTTTTTTTTTGGTTCCCAATGATAATCGTGGAAAAAAAATGGCAGAAATGTAATTGCAGAAATCTGGATTTAATTAGGAAAAAAATAGTTTCAATCCGTAGTGGATGAAATAGACGCTTTTATATCCTCTTTCTGGAAAAAACATATTCGTTATTGAAAGCAATTGTAATCGCTATTTCAAATGCTTCTTTGCTTTGAGTTATTTTTCGCTGTATCGAGAAAATATATATATATATAATCTAATGGAAAGTTACCTAGGGGAACAACTAATACAGTGCGATTTCCTGCCCGGGGAAAGGCAGCGTTCGTTTACCTTGACAAAGTTACTTCTATGTATCTCTCTCTCTCTCTCTCTCTCTCTCTCTCCCTTTCTCTCTCTCTCTCCCTACTCTCTATTATATATATATATATATATATATATATAATATGTAAATATATATATATATATATATATATATATATATATATATAAGGAGAGAGATGTGTGTGTGTGTATGTCTGTCCATTCAATCTCAATGTGGATACTACTTGCCGTGAATGGAGAGAGAGAGAGAGAGAGAGGAGAGAGAGAGAGAGAGAGAGAGAGAGAAGAGAGAGAGAGAGCAGTGCCACGTAATGATATATATATATATATATATATATATATATATATATAGAGAGAGAGAGAGAGAGAGAGAGAGAGAGGGGCAGACAGACAGACAGAGACAGACATATATATATATATATATATATATATAATATACAGATAATGATTGAGAGAGTTTATGTGTGTGTTGACAGTCCATTCTCTTTCATATATATATGTATATATGCATATATATACAGACTTAGATAGATAGATAGATAGATAGATAGAGCGAGACAGAGACAGAGACAGAGACAGAGACAGAGAGACACAAAGAGAGAAAGAGAAAGACAGAGAGAGACAGAGACAGACAGTCAGACTGATTAAGAGAAAGAGGAGAGAGAGAGAGAGAGAGAGAGGGGGGGGAGAGAGAGTGTGTTGACTGTCCCTTTAACCCTACTACCTTTTTTTTTATCTTAGTTAAACCATGATTATATGTTCGAACAACAGAAGATCGGATTATTCCTTAGAGACTCCAAGGCCATAGAAAATATATATATGAAATTATTCAAAAGTTCTTGTCTATTTTTTTTATAAAAGAAATCTAATGCAGTCTGTATTTGCCTTATAAACTCCATTTTGTAAATCTTTATGGCCGATCTGAAAGGGCGGGAAATTCAGTGAAATTATTCCCTTTGATTTTATTAACCGTAAATTGGTCTCAGGCGCGAGGAAAAATTGGAACGAATTCATCCCGTAAAACCAGATTTGTCTATATTTGTCGCCGAAATGAGTTATTTGAACATAGAGTTAAGGTACACATATGAGTATATATGGCCTCCACGTATACTCAAATGAAACAAGGTTCATCTGTCTTAAAGAAGATTGGAGACAACTTCACATTAAATGGTGAGCCCCTGTAATTAGTAGACCAGTTCAAATCTGTTGGTAATGATATCTCATATACAGAAAGTGATGTCAATATACGCATAGGAAAGGCATGGACTGCTATTAACAGGTTATCGATCATATGGAAATCTGATCTCTCTGATAAAACGGGAATTTTTCCAAGCTGTAACCGTATCACGTGGGCCTTAATGAAATGCTTGGAGAAAAAGCTAGACAGGAATTATACATGGATTTATCGTGCGTTTTTAACAAAACCTGAAAGCAGCAACCTAGAAAATAGTAGCTCTACGATAAAATCCAACCAATCTATGCACAAAAAGACCTTCTACAAACTACTACTGTTTGATACTTCCAGCTTAAACCTTTCGTGTGGTGGAACTAGAAATTTTCGACCCCCCCCCCGCATGGTTCGTAATTTATAATAATTTCTCTTTCCTGAAAATTTTTCTTTTTTAAAAAATTACAATCCCATTCGTAACTCTAAACATCTATCAACTGAATTTCTCTGATGAGATTGATTTAAAAAAAAGAATAAATATCAACTTAGAATGAAATATCTAATTATAAGGGTTCTTTTCTTTTCTTTTTAGAAATTCCCCTTTTAAAATGGATACGCTTTTTCGTAGTCTAATTGAATTCTGTACCTATAAAAAAACTTCTTCTATTATTATTATTATTATTATTATTTCATTTCCTTTTGTTATTTAAAAATAATAATAGTTTGAATAATGTACACATGGATAAACTCCTAACCGCAACACGTGTAAGTAAAATTAATTAAAATATCCTGTTTACCATGTGATTTGATGAGGGAGTGAGTTAGTAGCG
>CM042137.1:137471843-137491843 GCA_023376005.1 Doryteuthis pealeii | reverse complement strand
CAATCCTGAATATTCTATCTATTTCGTAGTTATGGGACAAGATATATAGGAGTAAGGGGGAATAAAAGAGCAGACCCCGCAGCTAAATCGGATCTAGATTTGATCCTCGACAATTTCAAGATACCATAAACTGATTTGAAACCTAAAATTAATAGATTCCTTCATACAAAATGGCAACAACACTGGAATAACAACATCCACAATAAACTCTTCCAAATCAAACCCACTTTGGGAAGCTGGAGACCAACTTTAAGGAAGTCTAGAAAGGAACACATCATTGTGTACCGATTACGCATTGGTCATACAAGACTAACGCACTCCAATATTTCAAACAAGAACAACAACCACAATGTGGAACATGTCAAACACCTTTGACAGTTAAACACCTATTCATGGAATGCAGGTTACTTGCTCACATCAGAAACCGTTATTTTAAAGCAAACAATATGAAAGATCTGTTTGAAAATGTTAACATGGGGGATATTCTCTCCCTTTTGAGGGAAATAAAATTATACCATAGAATATAGACATGAAACAAGTCAATACCATACAACATAATCCCTATTAATGCTTACACATTGTTAAAACCAATTACTAAAAAGTATAAATATGAATACACGATATGTATAACTTCCTAACCGTTAGGCATGATATAACCCCAGACGGGTTGATATGCCGTTAAAATCAATAAACAAACAAACAAACAATCAAATGAGAATTATTGAAAAATTTACTAATGATGATTGTATACGGGTTGGCCACCCGTAATTTATAGCCACTTTATTTCTTTTAAATAGCTGCTGTGGTTCTTCTTTGAACCTTAAACACTTTCATTAAAAAATAGATAAATAAAAACAAACATCAAGTCACGTACATCTTGTACTTTTATAATAATTATTTATTAGAACATTTGTGTTTCCATTAAGTCATCACAAAGAAGCACAGCTGCTATTCAAAAATAAGATATGTAAGCATTTTTCTAAGACACACTATGTACATCCCACCCGCTTGGGGCGGGGAACACCCAAAAGACATATTCTATTCCTTAATAGCACCTGTGGTTCTTATCTGAAAGTTAATTAAAGACCCCAGCATTTTTTTTTAAGTAAAGAATAATTTTTCTAATACGTACCAACTAATGTATTGCTTATAATTTTGTGGTGAATGTTAAAGACAAATAAATCTTTAATTGGCTGGCTGGTTAATTAGTTTCGTTGGATTTTACGGCAGGTCAACGCTTGCGTTAGATTATACCGAAGATGTTTTTGTTCTACTCATGTTACGATTTTATGGACCATCCTTCAAGCAAGAGCGCCTGTATAGCGGAAATCCTTGGTAAAGAATCTTTTGGTTGTTCCTTGGTGCTCCTCAGTATTGCAAGTCCTTCGTCAATGATTGCAAATGGACGTCTCTCAGTAACAGCCATAATACGTGGCTGGTTGACTATTAAATAGTCAACCAGCCACGCATTATGGCTGTTGATTGGCTAGGGTTTTAAACCACGTGACCTCGCCTATCTCAATCAACTCTGTACGATTTCTGGATGTTGTGCGGTGGATCTGCCAGGCGCAATGATCCATAGAGATTTTTGGAGAGAGAGAGAGAGAGAGGAGAGAGAGAGAGAGAGAGAGAGAAGAGAGAGAGAGAGAGAGAGAGAGAGAGAATCATGGGTACTGTGCAGTCCACGTGATCTGATGGTGATTATTATTATTTTGCTGTTTATTCACATCCTGAATTGATATAACGTTTGTTATTTGTTCAGAAAAGAAGATGACTGGTCTCTATCAATCACACACAAAAAGAAAAGAACACATATCTGGATACGCTGGAAATGTTGTTTATTTTCTTGTATTTTCAATGTTAGAATTAATTAACAAAAAATACGTCAATTCTGACAAATTTTTAAAAAAATGCATATTCATATGAAAGTTGTCATATTTCAATTAAAGATGTGTTTCAAATGAAATTAAACAGAAATAACTTTTTGGCTTAAATCATCATCGTCATCATAATGTCAAGCTGACAGCCACGATGTTCTCTCTCTCTCTCTCTCTCTCCTTCTCGCCACTTGACTTACTTTCACTAAACATCCGTTCCTGTCATCATTCTTTGCTAATCCTCTACTATCTGCACAGAACTGATGAATGTAAGTGTTTGATGTTTGGCCAACACGGGTGTTGTTACGTGGCGGTCGTCATTGTCGATAAAAAAGGTACAACAGACACGTGAGATACAAGGGTTTAGCATTTATTTTCAGGCTCGTGTCGTGGGCTCTGTTTCAGAGAGAAGGAAAGACAGAGAGAAAGAGATGGAGGACACTGTTAAACTATTATATCTTTTAACATAGTAACAACTATCTCGCTGAAAATTGGCGATTTTCTTCTTTCCCGTTCGTCGTCACCACGTCACTTCCGCTTTCGGTCAACTTTCAACTTCCGGGGTCAATCTTCGGTCAAATTACCGGCAACCCGTAGTGTCCACTCCTCCTTCTTTAAACTTTATTTTCTCTTATTTCTTCTTCCTCTCTTTCTCTAGCAGTCAGCCCACAGCTTTATTACCACTATCAAACTCCGGTGGGCCCTAAGAATTACGCTACAGTGTGTTCATGTGTAGGAGACCAACGCTTATGATTCTGTCCTTACATCTACAGTAGTGACCAGTCCTGTCTTATTTGAATGATTTGTAAGAGACAAGTAAATGCTTATACAGGAAGCATGTTGAAGTCATGGGAAATGGACCTGTCGCCCCTAGTTCAAATCCTGGACGTGCTAATTGCATTTCACTTAGCCCCAATACCCTTGAGAAAGGTATGAATCCTACTCTTCCTCCAGCTATGGGTAAATAGCAGGGCAGACTGGGCTCTTTAACCTTGGTTAGGCAACCGGTCTAGGAGAAGCAAAACTCTGAATTCAAACCTGTTGAACTCAGCTTAAGAAATTGACCTTGTGTCACATCCTGCTCGTGCAGAGGGGTTGGTAAATATATATGCAGCTACTCTTTTAGAAAGTGATGTTTCCAGGAATTGTTCAAAACAGCATCTAGAATCCTTGTGTGTTGTTCCCATAAATAAGACCCCCTCCCCCAAACATAATTTTAGAATAGTACCCGTTTTCACATTTTATCATATCTAGAATTATTTTTCAGGGCAATGAAATAAATCTTATGTTGCTTGTCACTTGGGAATGTAACTCTAATAAATTCATCACAAGATTCCATTCAGTTATCAACCCCCAAGAGAAACACCTACCACCTCATCACTCCTGGCAAGTCCTTCTCACGGCAGCCATTATTCACACAAAGCTGATCAATATAAGTTTTTGATGGTCGACCCACTCTGGTGTGTCTATGTTTACGTGTCCACAGTAGAATGTCACTGATGATTTCGTCTTTGTTTCTCCAGCCGTGTCCAGTGTGTCTTGTTCGTTTTACTTGAATATTTTCTGTAATAGGAGCTAAGAGGTCGTACATCTGCTGTTTTGTGGGGTCCTTCTTCCTGGACTTGTACAGGACAGCAAGCAGCATCTTTGTGTAGTTCACATTTAACTCTTTCCAGTCGTTTTTTTTAAGTACAATTGGTGTAGCCATACAGTAGCACGGATACGGCTTATCTAAATTATTGAATGATATTAGTGTAAACTAAATGCCGATATTTCCATCTATTCAGAAATATGTTTTTTGTCAACTCAAAGCAAACATAATCTTAATTGAGATAATATTAAACATTGCCATGATTGCCATACGCCGATCGTGGTGTAATGGTTAACAAGCTAATCTCACAGATACATTACTATTGAATAGCGAAATCGATCCTCGCTGGATGCCCCATACTTGCGACCTTCGGCCACTGGACCGGTAAAGTACAATTAATAGCGTCGATCCCAGGGGCTTTCCTCACAGGCAATACCTACCCCCTTGGGGGCGGGGCTGGGTTTATTGCCCAGGGCCTGAGGCGCCCCCTTGAGAGGGAATGCCGGGGGATCGACACAATTTTTGTTCCTTCCCACCCATGAGCTTCGACTTGTGGGTGGGCCTACGTTAAAACGAGGCCTTGTGCCCAGCCCATACAAGTGGGGTATGAAGCAAATACCCCCATACTTTCGACGTGTCACATCCTACTAGTGGCGAAAGGGTTAGGTAAATACCTACACCGACTAAACAACGACATTTGGCCAATCTAATACAAACGAAATGGATTATTCTGAATGAAGATAGTTAAAACTAAATGCTCCTAATGCCATCGAACGATGAAATCTTTAGAATAGTTAACGTATTAGCATAGGTTAGAAATAAACCATTCTAAAATTCTAGATCACCATGGGGTTAATAGTAGAATCAGTAAAGCATGTACAATTTTAAATCTTTGCAGGGTTCCGACAAACAAGCGGCGTAAAGCTTTTCATTTCCTCTGTTTTCTATGGCCTATTCTTTGCAAAGGACAAACAAGGTGTGTTTTTCGCAGAGTTTAAGGGCCAACAAGTACTTGATTCTTTACTGAGTACACGTTGTATAAAAGAGGTTCTCCTAAAAGGCTCCGAAGAACTTCTACTCCGTACAATATTAAGGAAAATTCCAATCGATTAGCTACACTCTTCAACATTTTCGCAAGTCCCAACACTCTTGATCAAAAGGCTGTAACGTTTTCGGGAAAAAAAGAAAAAAAAGAAAAAAGAGAGAAAAAAGGTAAATCGGCTATTCTCAATCTAAAAAACAAAAAATCTCTATTGTCCTTCGATCAGGTACAAAAACGAAAAGGCGTATATTGATTGGGGTATCCATATCACTCAAAATATTATATTATGATTGTAGGGTAATACAGAATAAAAAAAAGAAAACCCGATCAACCAAAAATCTTAAGTTCGGGTCAAAAAATGAATAAATGGAGCCCACACAGAAATGGGGTAAATTATTAAAACTCCAGCCAATTTAGCGGCCATCCTAAAAGAAGTTCCCTTTGAAGTTGATATGTACGGTTGGGTGAAAGCAAATCTACGGAGGACAGGATATTGTATTATTCTGATACTTTAATAAACCACTTCGTTCGGAAGACAATTACCCATAAACTTATATAGAAAGATTGCAGGTAAAGTGCAATAATAGACATTGTTCATCGTAGACCAAGAAGATTCTATACCCGGGGCACACCACGCTTAGCAGATCTTAGTTTAGGTTATCTAAAGATGAACATTGAAAGGAGTTGATAATTATTTGTCCCTTGGTACACACAGGACCGGGTTAGCTCAGTCGGTAGAGCGTTCGGCTAGAAACCACAAGGTTTCTAGTTCGATACCGGTCCTCGCCAATTCAGCGTATGAGTAGCACAGGGATCTGTACGGTAAAGTAAAGAGATGATCCACCTCAGACGCAAAAAAAAACATCCCCTTGGTCTAGCGCCAGAAAAAGGGGATAGACTCCCTCGCTGATTGGTTGATACCGACTTTAGGTCACCCCTACGAATAGTTGAATAGGCATTAAGTGAAAAGTTTAAAATGAGAAACAATCAGATTTTGAATGTTATTGAATCAACCAGAATTAAGATGAATTACTTTTTAACATTACTTTAGTGGATATATAGAGAGGATCGCGTTTTCATCTGGAGGGAGTTCAGTCGAGTCTTTGTACTCGTTAGAGCAAGACGCGTATTTCTGTTTCTGGTTCGACAATGATTCGGGGGAATAAAAGTTATGCACATAAAAAATATGTCTCCGTGTTGTTCTTGACTACGCTACACATCACTCAAGCATAACACGGATTTGATTTTTGTGAGGTTAGTATATACCATTTTGGACCATCTCTTGAGAGATGTACTTTGAATTTTAGTTTTGATCCTAGATACATAATCTAGATAAATCTTTTTTGAATTTTATGGATATTTTTTAAATTCATGTCTATTGTAATATAGTGGAGGCGCGTGGTGTAATGACTATCGTTGTAAGTAATGGATTCGGGGAGCAGAGTTAAAATCCTGGACAAAACTGTTTGCATTTCCTATAGTTCTAATACTTTCCGAATGGTATTAGCACTATGTGAAATTCAAACAGTCACACCAGGACTAGAAATCGGTTCGCCTTGTCTATTTCCTACGATGATAACCATTACACCGCAAACACCTCCTTGAAATTCATATATGCCACAAAATATGAGACGTACTTTTTCAATATTTCTTCTTTAGTTCTGAATGTGACTAAAATCTATTATTTCATGCTGAAAATAACATTTCTCGTTGTTCTTTGGGAAAAACAAGTAATAGTTTTAGAAAGTCTTTTTTTAGGAATTTGATTCCTAAGTTATAGCACATACAGAAATCAGAAGAAAAATGTTTTCAATTCTTTTCTTTTAAACTATTTACGTAAACAGGTATTAACTTTATCTCACATGTCGACGAAATACTGATTTTATCCCGTCTTATCGCCTTCTATTTCCAATGACTTTATTAAATTACAAATTAATATTGTTTAAAAATCTTTATTCTTTTCAACAAATATGAGACAGACAGAATCGATATATAAATAACATTATATAGGCGCCTTTTCAATCACGGAGTTTAGTAATTTCAGACCAGTTTTCTAAGTTGATGAGTTTGATTTTACAAGTACACTGATACAATACCCTATTCCCTGAGTAAGTTATGCCCAATAAGTAATTAGTAAGAGTGTGTGTATGTATTCGCACAACCTCTCTGCAAGAGCAGGATGTGACACAATTTCAGTTTCTAGGCGCAGTTTAACAGGTTTGCCTTCAGAGTTTTCCTTCTCCTAGACTGGTTGCCTAAGCAAGATTAAATAGCCTAGTCTTCCCTATACCCATAGCTGGAGGGGAAATAGTTGGATTTGTATCTTTCTTAAATGTATTAGCGCTAAGTGAAATGCAAACAATCTCGTTCAGGATTTCAACTCGAGCCAACATATCCATTTCCTACGATGATAAACATTACACGATGAGCACCTCGACGAGCACAGAGTATGTATCGACGCAATATATTATATATATATATATATATATATATATATATATATATATATAACACTTTACACTGGTACATGCGCTGGTGCAATGGTTAATAAGCTTGACTCACATTCTAGTTCCATAGTATAGCGACTTCAAATCTCACCAGTGAGTGATTTTATAAATACAGTTTACTGAAATGGAGGAAATTCATGACAAGGTCACCTGTTGATAGCTGATACATTGTAAAGAATTATGTTAGTTTCAAAACTCAAAATCAGAATGTATATATTTACCAAACCCCACCGCCACGCGTAGAATACAAGAAAAGGTTAATTTTTAAGCGGATTAGACCTGGTTTGAATTCAGCGCTTTTCTCCTAGACCGGTTACCACACAAAGGTTAAAGAGCAAAGTCTATCCTACTATTTACCCATAGCCGAGAGGAGAATATTTGGATACATACTTTTTCAAAAAGTATCAGCACAAGGTGAAATGCAAAAAGCCTTGTCCAGGATTTTAACTTGGATCTTTGGGATTAATTGCATTGACGATAACCGTTACACGAAAAATCAAAATCTAGATGCCGTGAACATCATGACGAACCAGTGGCGTGACAGAAATATTCTGACATTTGGTTAAAGCAAGTAAGACACATATTGAGACAGACAGACAGACAGACAGACATACCAAGTAGACGTAGACGGTAAATGTCGAAGGAACGAACGCCCAATAAACTAGCCACAAGTTTTCCTAAAAATACCATATCTACCTAGAAAAAAATATTGTACTTACATTTTTCTTGTAATTTGTCTATTCCCCTACTTCTGTAAGAAATATATCAATTACGAGGGAAAATGAATTAAATAACAAAATACAGACAAGAATTGCACATTCATCTCAAATGACTTGATTCTACGACCTCTTGGGAGAAAAACAACAAGAGCCCTAATTAAGAACCAGTTGTTATTCCTGAGTTTCCCCGACCCCCTTCCCCACTCTCCACCATCCTCTAACCTCCCTCTGCTATGTGATAATTAGCAAGCACATTTTCAGACTAATTCGCTAGAATAATGAGCTAAATACTTCCTGGATGCTCTGTATTGTGGCCTAGTTCCAAAACCAAACTAACATTAAGGGTTCCTCATCTTGGCTTTTAAGCTGGTCTTACAGATCATTACTACTGTAATAATTTCTATCCTGGGGAGTTAACCCTCATGAATAAACTAGCATCAGACAGATCTTTAGGTAGTAAATATCTTGGCGTCTCTAGGTAGAGCAATGGGTACGCTACACTATTACGATTGCAATGAGTTTGATACTTACCGAGTGCCCTGGTTTATAGCCTTGTAAAAAATAGAGTCGTCGGGGCGGCCTAATGTTGGTATCAGCCAATCAGGGTGTCTATCCCATTTTCACTAGCGCTAGACCAAGGAGATTGTTTTTGCGTCTGAGGTGAAACGCCACACCTACCATCAGCTCCTTACTTTACCGCACAGATCCCTGTGCTACTCATACGCTGAGTTGGCGGGGACAAGTATCGAACTAAGAACCTTGTGGTTTCTAGCCAAACGCTCTACCGACTGAGCTAACCCGGCCCTTTTATAGCCTTGTAAGTAAAGTAAAGTCGTCGGGGCGGCCTAAAGTCGGTATCAGCCAGTCAGCGAGGGAGTCTATCCGCTCAATAGCGCTAGACCAAGGAGATTCTTTTTGCATCTGAGGTGGAACGCCACACCTACCATCAGCTCCTTACTTTACCGCACAGATACCTGTGCTGCTTATAACGCTGAGTTGGCGAGGACCGGTATCGAACTAGGAACCTTGTGGTTTCTATCCGAACGCTCTACCGACTGAGCTAAGCCAAATCTATTGTAAAATCTATTTAAGACTTTGGATAGTAAATATATTGGGCGTCTCAACATAGAACAGAAGTACTCAGCTGGTCTCGCACATAATTACAACTGCAATGATGTTGACACTTACCGGGTGACTAATACTTATAGAACCTTGTACTAGAAGCCAAAATAAAGCTTAGTAAAATATACTTAGACCTTTGGGCAGTAAATATCTTGACATCTTAACGTAGAGCAATGGGTACCCAGCTGGTCTCGCACACAATTTCGACTGCAATGTGACTTATACCCATGGACTTGTGCAAGAAACCAAAATCAAGCTTAGTAAAATCTATTTAAGCCTACAGCAACTTTTAGTTACTTCTAAGTCAATCGGCAAAGTAACCAAGAAATTATGTATCAAGAAATTTGAATCTCTGAGAGCTTAAATCGCTTCTTTTAGATTTGATATCGATTTGTTATCACGGTGTCGCGATAAATATAGCATTTGTGAGTAGCAGAGCCGTGTAAGAGAGAAAGAGAGGGGGGAGAGAGAGAGAGAGAGAGAGAGAGAGAGAGAGAGATGGAGAGAGATAGAGAGATGGAGAGAGAGAGAAAAAGAGAAGAGGAGAGAGAGAGAAAGTGAGGTAGAGAAAGAGAAAGGATAGAGGGAGAGAGGGGAGGAGAGAGAGAAAGAGAGAAGGAGAGATAGAAAAAGGAGAGGAAGGGAGAGAAGAGATGAGAGAGAGAAGAGAGGGAGAGAAGAAAGAAAGAAAGGAAGAGAGTAAGAAAGAGAAAAAAGAGAGGAGGGAGAGAAAGAGAGAAGGAGAGAGAGAAGGTGAGAGGGGGAGAGAGGGAGAGAAAAAGAAAGAGAGAGAGAGAGAAGAGAGAGGAGAGAGAAAGAGAGAGAAAGAGAAAGGAGAGAAGAGAGAGAGAGAGAGAGAGAGAGAGAGAGAGAGAGAGAGAGAGAGAGAGAGAGAGAGACTTTGTTGGAAGTCGAAGAAGGGTGACGATGGAGACAATAGTGTAGTGGTCGGAATGAAGCTAAAAAAATAACAAAAAGGCGAACAAAAAATGCCACTTAGAAGTCTTTTTGCCACGAGCAAATTTTCTTTCCTCAAGTTTAACCCTTTAGCTCCACAATAATTATTATCATTTCAGCTTAGCATAGTTGGTTACAAGTAGTGGGGTATCCAATATTGATAAAACGCATTACATTAACAAATCGATTCCCGAGGTAATCTCTCAACTCATCCTGTTAAGATAGTCACCCTGGTTAATACGTTTAGTTTTGTAATGTATTGTCCCGCCTACTGCAAGAACGACCTCGGTGCCTGACTATGTTAGACGGGACCGAAGGGCAAAGGTTAGAAATGCGAACTCTAATGTTGGAAACTACATGAAATAATGCCACAAATAGGAAAACTTCAAATGAATCAAACCAAAATATCCAGACTAAGAATAGGGCACTCATACATTACCCATTCATACCTCCTCAAAAAAGAAGCAGCTCCATATTGCATATCATGCCAAAAACCCTACACAATCAAACACATATTAACAGGATGTAGCAACCTAAAACAAATACGAAAAAAATACTACCAAACAACAAATCTAAAACAGATATTCTACCAAATAAACCCAGAAAAACTACTCGGATACATAAAAGAAGCACACATCTACAACAAAATCTAAAAATCTTAAAAAAAAAAAAAAATGAAAACATAAAAATATATGTTAAAAAAAATCATCTAAAAGTTTCGTTCACAAAAAATATGTCAAAAAAAAAAAAAAACTTTAGAAAATTAAACATTATCACCAATTCATTTCAAAAACGTAGTCGGCATTAAATGGCCCATTGAGGTTGATATGCCGTAAAAAAAGAACAAATCAAATCAAATCTAACGTTGGAATTGAGAAGTCAGTCTTGACACCGGGGGGGGGATTTTAGAAAGAGGTCAGTAAATCAGTTACCGGGACAGCGACATGCCACGACCTATATTTTGGGGCTAAGAAAAACCGTCTCCTTTCCGGGGTCGGGTGTACGCGCCCGCCCCGGGTCAAAATCACGAGCTTCGATCCCAGGGGCCATCCCCCAGGCAACACCTGCTCCCTCGATTTAAAGGGGTAGGGCTGGGTTTATTGCCCAGTGCCTGAGGCGCCCCCTTGTGGTGGAATGCCGAGGGAATAGACGCAATTTTTAACCCCACCACCAATGAGTCTCGACTTGTAGGTGGTCCCACGTTAATAGGGCCTTGTGCCTAAACTAGTACAAGTGGGGTACAAGGATAATAACCTCATTTATCGTTGAGGAGATAGGGGTGCCGATGTATAGATGACGAAGACCTTTGATCCATGTATTTTGACATGCTTTTTGCAGGCCGGAAAGCTTATAACATCCGAAATAAATGTTAGTGGGATCTTTTTTTTTATTGTAATCTCGTGTCTGTCTTTTCCTTCCTGATGTTGACAACCAGTTGTGTACCCAATGAGGATTGAGTTCATTACTCATTGCATTACATAATTGATTCACGTCCCTATATTGCCATATTATCTTGCGCTACATAATGATATATACAAAAGAGTGATTATATCAGCCTGTTTGTATGCATTTATGAACTCCTCTGCACGAACAGGATGTGACACAAGGTCAATTTCTTAAGCGGGGTTTAACATGTTTGAATTCAGAGCTTTCCTTCTCCTAGACCAGTTGCCGTACCAAGGTTGAAGAACGTAGTCTGCCCAACTATTTACCTATAGTTTGAGAGAGAATAGTTGGATTCATACCTTTCCAAATGGTATTAGTGCTATATGAAATGCAACCAACCTTGTCCAAGATTTGAACACGTATCACCGTGTCCATTTAATTCGAAGAAAACCATTACACCACGGGCACTTCTATCTGTCAGCTTCTTTGTACAACGACCGTGCGCACGTATTTTTATAAAGGAAAATTGGTGGAGACCTACCAAGACCAAATTTTCATAAAATTCACCTCATTTTTTTTTTAGATGGATTTAAAAAAACATTTTAGCTCTCATTTTGGTAATTTATAAGGAAGTGCGTCCCGGTCTCCTGCCTTAGAAATTGCTACCCGATGAGTACTAAAATAATGTCCCCAGCTATGTCCCCTTCTAAAATACATTTAACGCCCCAAGTTGATTGTTTTCTTTCAAGTAACACCGCCGAGACGACATAGCTGGGGACGTTATTTTAATAGTCACCGGGTAGCAATTTCTGAAGCAGGAGATCGGGACGCACTTCCTCATAAATTACCCTCATTTTCATTAAGAAAATCTAAATAAAACTATAAGGGTATAAATCAATGATATACCATAAAAAATTTTTTAAAGGATTTAAAAAAAATAATAATAAAGTATAAAGCAAGATAATAAAAAACAAATAAACGAAAAATTAAAACAAAATACAATCAAGAAGAATCATAAAAATAAACATTAATTAGAATTAATACTTTGTCTACTTAAACTCGCTCTCAGCGGCTCTCCTACCTGTGCGATCCTACCGTAAGTATCTAGCAGTGGCTCTCACACATGTCACCATATTTTAGCAGAATGACTGAGATTAGAATAATAATAGGTCTTTATTTGAATAAAATGAGTTCTGATGAGAATAGATAGTGAACCTTGAAATATCCCATCATAGAGGTAATTAGATACCAAGAAAATTTGGTACAGCCGTGGGGAAAAATTGGTAGGCAAAGAGTTAAAAAGAAGAATACGTAAAGAATAAAAGATAATAAAACAAATATATACAAAAAATTTTTTTTTATTAATCTATATATAAACATAGATAAGAGATTTATTTTTAATTTTTAAAAATCCCAGGCAACGTCGGTTAGATCTTCTAGTATATCTTATTATAATGGAGATTGTGGGTTTTTCTGTCTGTAACCGAAACTATATTACTACTCAAGTCACAATTTCCTTAGTTATTGACATCACATTCTCCATGATTTTATTTTAACCTTTTTAATAATTAATAAAATTGTTTTACATTAACCATATCTACATACGAATAACATGCAATTATATTTATATATACAACAAAATAGCGGTTTACAGTGTGAATGGGAAGGCTAATTTGCATATTGATATTAAAAAATCGAATTTAATAAATATGTGCTCAGTGTTATTGATTTCTAACTGTTTGGTTTTATTTTAATGAATATAAGCAAAAATCTCTTCAATAAATCTTAAATGAAATCCATTAACAAGAAAAAATAACTGTAAGTTTATTCTTACTTCCTATTTTAACTAAATACTTACATTAGAAAAAATAGCAATGAAAGACGAGAGTGATGGAAGAGTAAGTTTCAGTTGTTCTATGTTTCAAATCTTTTGATCTGCATTCTTATTTAGTTTCATTAGCCTTTCTAATTTTATATAATATCTTATTATATTCAAACTTAAATACTTGCACCCGGAGGGTACATATATTTGCTAGTATTAATAATCAAGAAAAGTTTTTCTGGTTTCTATAAACATCTAGACAGTTTTATGCAGATCAAGTAAGTTTTAGATACATACTTATGGAATCCAAGGGAAAATAGACAAATAAGAACGATAGACAACATGCAGTTTTCACTCGGTTAATATTCTGTTATGTACGGGCGCAGTGTGGCTTCGCTTACCCTCACGGGTGACGCAAGCTCGTGTGGCTTCACTTATCGTCATGGCGAAGGGAACAACGTCCTGGTTACGTCATGACTTTATTAATATTCACATAAACGTATAGACATGATGGACATCCAGTTATATATTTTAACAGCTTGACTCAGAATCTGGGTTTATTTTTATATCTTACTCGTGTGACGTAGGTACATTAGTTAAACTAGCAAATATATGCACCCTCCGGTTGCAAGTCATAATGTTTAATGTCATAATATATTATATTAAATTAGAAAGTCTAAAGAAACTAAATAAGAATGCAGATAAAATGATTTGAAACAGAGAGGGGTATAATCGAAAAATATAACAGCTGTAGCTTCCTCTCCCATCGCCCCCGTCTTTCATTGCTATTTTTTCTAATTTAACTATTTAGTTAAATTAGGAAGTAAAGAATAAAATTATAGTTATTTCTTTTATCAATTAATTTCTTTTAAGATTTATCTCCGAGATTTTTACTCATATTCATTAGGATAAAATCAAATAATTAGAAATCAACAATACCAAGCACATATTTATTAAAATCAAATTTTAAATATCAATATGCAAATTAGTCTTCCCGTTCACACTGTAAAGCGCTATTTGTTGTACATATAAATACAATTGCATGTTATTAGTACGTAGATATGACCAGCAGTATTAATAATGAAAAACAATTTTATTAATAATTAAGGCTTAAATAAAAATGATTCATGGAGAATGTGATGTATAATAACTAAATGGATAGTGACTTGAGTAGTGATATAGTTTCGGTTACAAACAAACAAACACATAATCTCCATTATAATAAGATGTCTGTAATTTGAAGGAATTATAAATTGTTCATGCTAAGAAAGCGATAAGCCAGTGATAACACGCATAAACGGTAATCTTCAACTTGTTCCTCGTAAATTCATACTATAAAATAAACTGAACCCTCATTTTATGTCCATGTTTTTGCAATAAATGTTTTAAATATGTTTGCAATAAATGTTTTTAAATAAAGAAAATATATTCAGTATTGTAAAATAACGGGTGCAAGAAAAACAAAACATTTATTGCAAAAACACGGACATAAAATGAAGGTTCAGTTTATTTTATGGTAGGAATTTACGAGGAACAAGTTAAGGATTACCCGCATAAACTCTCACGGGTGCAGACTACACAGATTATCTAGTGCTTCAGTAAAATACACCTGAACAAGCCAAATCACTACTGCATAGGCTACACAAGGCAGAAAGATGCATTGGCCTCTATATGAACTCAGATGAAACGGAGTTCTTTTTTATAAAACAAGATAGAGACATTTTCACACTGGATAGTAAACATTTGAAATTAGTAGACCAGTTCCATAAGTAGTAATATCTCATCGGGAAGGCATGAGCGGATTATCGATAATATGGAAATTGTATCTCTCCGAGAAGATAAAGCGATAATTCTTCCAAGCTGTAGCCATGTCAGTGATACTGTATAGCTACACCATTTTAAATCTAGCAAAACGCTTAGAGAAAGGTTAAATGCTAATCAAGGATGCTGTGTGCTGAAAGCAGCGTGCTATAAAGAAGGTAGCTGTACGACTACACATCCGGGCAAGACTAGCAAAACAAGCTGAAAAAAGGTGCATACCCAATGACGATCTCATAAGTGACGTTCTCTTCGTGGACACATACACATTGACACACTAGAATAGGTCAACAAGCAAAAAAACTACATTAATTAGCTCTTTTACGGATTCTGAATATCATGCGGAAGACCTACCAGTAATAGTAATTGGTGGCCAGAGAGAGTGAGAGAGAGAGAGTGAGAGAGAGGGGGGAGAGGAGAGGGGGAGAGAGAGAGAGAGAGAGAGAGAGAGAGAGTCATTGATATCAGTACGGTCGGCACGACATGATGGTGATGATACCTCAGCGTTTAATTTATTGGCCGTATAAATCACACAGTGTCCTAAACAGGCAAAATGAGAAGAATAAAAAAAAAACTCGGACATTTCATCATCATCATCATTATCATCATCATCATCATCATCACGCATACGCTTCTTTTCAAATTGCATATGGCGGACCAAACAAGTAAAAAAAAAATAATAGTAAAAGTAAAAACATAATTAAAGGAAAACGGGTTGTTATAAACATAAGATTAAAAATTAATTACTAGGTTTCATTGTTTTTTGTCAATAACCTGTTTTCTTATTTCTTTAAAAAAATGAGCGATTGTTTTGTTGATACCTTTTATAATTATAGTCGCAATCAGCCTTGACCTTTTCGTAATTTGAACCTCATTGTAAACTAAACAGCCAACCTCAAAAGTCTTTGTTTTGTTTTTCTTCTGAAAAATAGCATAAACATATTTACCAACAAAAGTGTACTACTTACTTTACAAAATCTAATCTTCAATCGCCCTAGTGGTTGTGGCAGTAAAAGACACTGAATACGCCTTTGTAGAGGGGCAAGACATGTCCCTCAATGGGACCACTTGATGACTGTAGGTGGCGACACGTGATGCTTAAGGACGGAATCCTGCTGGCTGAGCAGTCCATAATAAGTAACACTCTCCTTTGGTCCTTGCTTGGGCTAGACAGGCAGTCAAAGATGCCCTCCGATCAATCGTCTGGTCACGTCAAACCCTAGCATCTATATGATTCTCCTGACCGGATTACCCTTATGGTAATCCCAAATTCATTTTTATCATATATGTGCTGGAAGGTGGTGGCTGAGGATCTTAGTGTTTGGGGTATGCCGTTAAACTGCATTCTGGAGCTCTGGGGAGTGTGAAGTACCCCCTCGCCATTATTATTAGAGCCACTCTGACCCGGAGGGGTAGTACCGGTTAGGATCCCATCTATTGGTTAAATATATAAACACAATGAGTTAAAACATTTGAATACCCAACAAGAATGGATAAAAACATCGGCATATAATAACCAAAAGGTTGACGTGTCGTAAAAATAAATCTACCAACCAACCAACCAACCAACCAACCAAATCTTCAGATTTTCACTTTCAAGTTTTTCTTTATTATAACTAGCAACAAAAGACACCCCCGGGCGGTGTAATAATTAATCGTTGAAAGATATTGCCTGAGGGGGTGGAAGTTAAATATTCAATGTCAGAGGTTTTGTATAATGAATAAGCAAAATTATCAAATTTATTAAAGGAGAGAAAAAATAAAACAATTTGAAATGGAAACTTAGTCCTGTCTCCTCAAATAAAATGCTACGTGCACTTAGTAATTATTAATCAAATAATTATTTTGAATATTTTACACATACATTTTACACAAAGTCGTAGGTATTTATTTATTTGTATACTTCTTGTTACTGTAAAAAAATTGCGAGAGTAAAAAACAATTTTAAAAATTGCTTACTCAAATTTTGAGTGTAAATAACACAAGAATTTTGTGACGTAAGCTGTGACGTAGTTTTTGTTACAGATAGAAATCCACCCAATCTCCATTATTAATAGATTGTAAGGGTCATTTTATCAATAAGTTGCCTTTCTCTGGAAAGAGAAAAGAAAAAAGGTTCCATGAATATAAACTCTGCATTGTTTGAGATTGGTTTTTAACTAACAATATCCTAATTCTTTGTAGGCAATTACTCAACCCATTCACTACGGGTAGGATGTGACACATAGTCGCAAGTATGAGACATCCAGCGAGTACCGAACTTGCTATTCAGTAGTAATGGATCTTCAAGGCTAGTTTGCTAACCATTTTACCACGATGGAACGCTCTCTGTAAATCAAACAGATCACACCATGTTTGAACAGAGGTGTGCCATCAAATGTTTGCTGGATGAGAAGTGCAAACAATGTGAAATCTACATAAATCTATGTGCTGTGTATGAAGAAGCATGTCTTGGTTAAAAACATCTTTACACACATGGGTTTTCCACGATGATTCTGAGTCAAAAAGGTCGTCCCTGAAGTGGAAACACGGTGGCTCTCCGATAAAAACATAAATAAATGAGTAAATAAAAAATGTAAAAACAAATTGAAAAATAATTTCTATTAAACTATATATATATAGATATAGATAAGAGATTTATTTTTACCTTTTTAAAATCCCGGACAACACTGGTTAGCTTTGCTTGTTATAATAAAAATTGACAAAGAGTTTAGTGTTCATCTTTTAAATTGCATATATACGGTGGAATTTTCAAGGGTACAGCTAGACTTAATTTCAAAAACCCAGACAAATATTTTTGTATATTATTTTTTCTTTCAACGAGTATTATATACGCAAAAAGACACCCTAATATATATATATATATATATAATATATATATATATATATATATATATATATAGAGAGAGAGAGAGAGAGAGAGAGAGGGAGCGGTGGGGAAAATCCTATGATCCAGTAAAAGCTTCCGTTTAACATGCTGGGATTTCCCCAGCATTTCCTTGGGCAATAAGCTTAGTCGACGGTGCATATCTCCTCTGCAATTAGCTTATGACATGTATTGGTTTACATGGTACCAGCTTCAGTGGGGAGTAAGCAGACATATGTGATGGGGAGTGAATTTATGTTTTGTAACAGGAATCGGACTTACAACATTTGTTAATCGTTTAGAGAAGAATTTATTTTTCTGTTTAAATTACTCTTGTCTCGCTTAAAGTCTCGATTGTAGGCTATTCAGTAAGGATCGAACACTCGATCCTGTCTACGTTACTCGATGGCAAGTCGCTAAACGAATTATATTTCTGTCTACATACGTTAGCTCAGTCGGTAGAGCGTTCGGCTAGAAACGACAAGGTTCCTAGTTCGATACCGGCTCTCGCCAACTCAGCAATTGATTAGCACAGGGATCTGTGCGGTAAAGTAAGAAGGAGCTGACGGTAGATGTGGTGCTCTACCTAAGACGCTAAAACAATCTCCTTGGTCTAGCGCTAGAGAAAAGGGGATATGCTCCCTCGCTGATTGGCTGATTCCGACTTTAGGCCACCCCGACGACTTTACTTTACTTACTTACATGTATACATAAGTATGTGTGTATTCTCATGCATATATATTATACGTGCACACCCAATATATGGACGCTCATAATATATGCACACCGATGATACAAAGAGATACACAAAACACACATATATATATAATATATATATATATATATATATATATATATATATATATTAGCTAAGGTAGCAAGACCCATAAGGCGAGAAAACTCTCAGAAATCAGGCGCTGTTGTTCCATGTCACGCTATCTTAATTTAAATATATATTCTCTATCAATGTTATTGACCACTGTTTACTTGTAAATATAGCACACATATTATGTATATAATATATATATATATATATATATATATATATATATATATATATAATATTTATAATTCGATCTCTCTGATAAGAAAAAGTGAGAATTCTTCAAAGCTGTAGCCGTATCAGTGCTTCTATATGGCTGTGTTACATAATTATTAGATACCTAATATTTATGTGCAATAGTGTAGAAAACAAGATGGCGTTTTAAGTGCAGCTGACGGCCTTGAAGATTGAGTGACAAGCTTGACCTCAGTCCTAACCCTATCTTCCGGGGATAGCCGTGAGAACCGGTAGAGAGGACCCTGTCTTCCGGTTTAGATAGTAAGTAAGTTTCAGTCAGTTAGAAGGTAGCAGCGAGCTCGAAGGGGTAAGTCGCGTTATACGCGCGTCCTCTCATCTGCGCAGATTGTCTGGTTGGGGATTTGAAAATAAAGTAAGATCAAAGCAGATCAGAGTCTTGTGTTATTACCTCTAAAAACTAACAATGACGCAGGGCTTCTGATAAAGAGAAATCCCCAATAGAAGACCAGAAGAGAAGTCCAGACCTTAGAAGATTCCAGACCAAAACAATAAGATTCGAAAGACGGCCAGAAGAATAGATAAGAAAGAAGTAAGTAAAGAAGTAATGAAGAGGGTATGCAACAGCTGCACCATTTGGAATCTAACGCCCAGAGAAAACATTGATGAGACAATACAAGGATGCTGTCTTGAAGCAATGCTGGAAGCAGCAACCATAAAAAAACAGCTGTACGGTCGATTGCTTCCGATCACGCAAGTAAGACGAACAATACATCTTAAAAATTAGTTTGAAAAATGCCACAATAAACATGTTTAACTAATAGTGTACCAATTTTTAAAAAAAGCAAGTATGCTGCGTGCTGTTAGCGAACAAATCTATTAATGCGCGCGCGTACACACACACACTCACATACACACACATGCATATATATATATAATATAATATATATATATATATATATACTATAATTAATATATATATATTATATTAATAGTGTACGGTTTATCACTAGGAGAGTTAGTGGTGAATAAATGTTCGCTGTATTACTATTTAATAATAATAATAATAATAATAATAATAATAATAATAATAATAATAATGATAATGGATAAATACCTGGACCTTGCCAGAGAATTGAAAAAGCTGTGAAATATGAGAGTGAAAGTGATACCAATTGTAGTTGGTGCACATGGAACGGTAGCAATAAACTTGGAAAAAAGACTGGAGGATCTAGAAATCAGAGGAAGAATTTTGACCACCCAGACTACTGCACT
>CM042137.1:137454343-137469343 GCA_023376005.1 Doryteuthis pealeii | reverse complement strand
CCAATTCATGCGAGCTGAGTTCGATACTCGACGATACACTATGTGTTCCTCTCTCTCTCCTCTCTTCTCTCCCCCTCCTCCTCTCTCTCTCCTCTCCTCTCTCCCCATCCCTCTCTCTCTCTCTCTCCCTCTTCTCCAGAGAATAAAAAGCATTTGTGCTTCTCTGTACAGTAATTTGCCAATTCATGCAAACAGAGTTTGATACTCGACGAGAATCTATGAAAGGGCATACGTAGTAGGATTTGGAGGGAGTTTTATCTTTTCACTCCCTCTGTTTCTTTTTCTGTCTCTGTCACTCTTTGTCTCTGTCTCTCTCTTAAGCCTCAGCAATCAATACATTTTGCTACTCAGGCATCTCTACAGTTAAGAAATTACTATTAAATGGAGTTCAATTCTTAAGTCTAATGTCAGTGTCTTCTCTCCCATAAAACTTAATATAGCAATGAATGAGCTTCACCAACCTGTCTCTAATAAAGGAAAATCACACGTTTTATATATTGATGATGCAAAAATCGAAGTCAATATCTTCGTCGGACCTGCATATACAGATACACACAGATATATGCATAGACTGAGACATACATGCACACAGACACATATATATATATATATATATATATATATAATAATATATATATATTTATAAAGAAGTAAAAAGTCGACGGGGCGGCCTAAAGTCGGTATCAGCCAGTTAACGAGGGAGTATATCCCCTTTTCACTAGCGCTAGACCAAGGAGATTGTTTTAGCATCTGAGGTGGGCGCCACACCTACCATCAGCTCCTTACTTTACCGCACAGATTCCTGTGCTACTCATACGCTGAGTTGGCGAGGACCGGTAGCGAACTAGGAACCTTGTGGTTTCTAGCCGAACTCTCTACCGACTGAGCTAACCCGACACACAGACGTATATACATGTATAGACGCACACATATACACTAATATACTCATATATATACACACATATATATAAATATATATACACATATATACACATATAAACATATATTCACACACGTATATACATATGTATACACACACACACATATATACACATATAAACGTATATACACACACGTATTATATATATGTATACACACACACATATATATATCAATATATATATATGTGTGTGTGTGTGCGTGCGGTGTGTGTGTGTGTGTGTGTGTGTGGTGTGTTTGTCTATACACATATTTGCTATCTTGAGCGTTAAGTAATTAAAGAGAATGCACCCGGGCTGAAATCATCAAGGGAATGGGGGTGAACTGTGGGCGGTAAAGGAGATGAAGGTGAAATAGCCAAGTGGATAAAATATTGAAAAGCACAGTAGAGTAAACACAGAAAAGTATTCTGGCTACATTTTCAAGATGCCGATATAGAACGAATTTATTACGACTAGCAAAAAAAAAAAAAGACGAAAACAAACAAAACAAAGACGAAAACAACTAAAAATGACGAAAAAAGACGAAAAACAAAAAACACGAAAAGACCTTCAGTCGCTGCAAGCATTAATTTTGAAAGATATTACCTCAGGTATGTGGGTGTTAAAAATTCAATGTCGGAGGGTTTTTATCAAACGTAAGTAAAATCATCAAATTTATTAAAGGACTAAAAAATAACACAATTTGAAAGTTATTTCTATCCCTGCTCGAATAAAATGTTGCCTCTATTAATTATCAATTAAATGATTATTTTGAATATTTTCCACATCAATTTTACACAAAATCGTAGGTAATTTATTTATTTGTAAACTTTTTAGTTAACTTCTTGTTACTAACAACAAAGGGCAAGATTAAAAAAAAACAATTTTTAAAAACAATTTTTAAAATCAAATTTTGAGTGTATATAACACAATATTATTTTAATTTTATATATACACCATAAAACAAAATAACCAACTAACAATACCATCCTATAGATAAATGGTAGGGCAGATTGGGCTTTTTAACTTTGGTATGCTAAACGGTTTGTGAAAGAGAAAGTGGAGAACCTAATCTGCCCTATTATTTACCCATAGGTGGAAGGAGAATACTGGGATGCATACATTTCACCAGGGTATTAGTGTTATATGAAATGCAAACAGCCTCATCCATGATTTGATCTCATCTCACCATGATCATTTCCTGGAACTCTTGAAGTAATTTTGACTATAGTAGAGATCTCCTTTGGTTTGAATTTTGAAAACTTTTATATCATAAATGCTTGGTTTCAGTGGTAATATGATGCCAGATAAATAATCTAACCTGTGACAATGCAGGATCTGTATTGAGTTATAGCTTGCTTGTTGCCTTGTTTGCCAATTTGACGGTAATTAGAATATTGCTCCTACCATAAATTTTCCTAATCCTAGGAATCTTTTAATTGGTTTGTATTAACCAACTCCTACCCACATGCAGGATATGACACAAGTATATTTTGAATTCAGAGTTTTTCTAGACTGGTTGCCATACTAAGGCTAAAGAACCTAATCTGCCCTATTATTTACCCATAGGTGGAAGGAGAATACTGGGATGCATTCATTTCACCAGGTATTAAAACGTGTAAAACTCCGTTTAAAAATTGACCTTGTGTCGTATCCAGTTCGTACGGGGGTGGTAATTTTAAAATAACTCCCAACCGCATCAACATCAGTCAGAGTTCTATTCTATATTCTACCACAAGACGAAAAAGTCACCGGCACGTGCATCAAACATTGTAATCGATCACTGTCCACATCGTACCTTAAAAAAGAAAAAGAAAAAAAAAAGAAAAGAAAACAGTTGCTAGTCCCGATTAAAACTGAAAAGATGTTGCTATCGCTTTTCTAAAAGAAAAACAAACTATCGTTATTTTAGTATTCCATTGTTTTTCTTTTGTGTTAAAGTAACCAGGAAAAAAAAGTAGCAACAAAATAAATTGGTATAAGCGTGATTATAAATGGTGTTTAACTAATTATCACTTGACTAAACCGGATTAAAGATTATCTCCTGCTAATTATATTAATATATTTGATTAGAGAGAATGCACAGAAAATGCTGTGGAAAAGAAAAACATTTCAAAATACAACGTAACATTCACAGGTGTAAATAAGAATGCGTAAATCAATTCCATTAGGGCATAATTTTGTTATTCAACGAAAACAATATTCATCACCAGCAGGATTACTCGGCGTCGTCTAAATTTTACCAAAGTTTCAGTTTAAGAAAATCACTAAACCAATCTCTAAAATTAACCAAGTATTTTTATAGCTTATCATAATCAAGTAGTACTGATAGCACGGATTCCCTTGACTCTCTCTCTCTCTCTCTCTCTCTCTCTCTCTCTCTCTCTCTCTCTTTCTCTCTTTGTCCTTATCTGTCATTGCCTTTGGTATGTCCCCTAGGCTGCCTCCGATGTCTGAACAGAGCTGATAAATGTTAGTTAATGCTGATTGGCCAACACTGGTGTGTCTATGCGTAGATGCCCATAAGAGAACGTAACTTATGTGCTCGTCTTTGCATCTCCAGCACTATTGGTATGTCTTGTTCGTGTTAATCGGATGGTTTGTGTGATAGGAGGCAAGTTGCTGTTTTGTGGGTTGCTGTTTCCATGATTTGTACAAGACTGCAGGCCGCAACCTAGTAAAGTTTCCATATAGCCTTTTCTCCAAGCATTTTGTTTGAGTCCAAGTTGTGCAGTCATACAGTTGTACTGACATGGCTACAGGTAAAAGAATCATTGCCCTCTCTCTCACTATCCGTGCATATCGGAAATTTCTCTTGACATGTTCTCTAGTCGACATTCAGTGTCCGTACAGAGCTCATGAATATAAGTCCTCGCTGTTTAGCCTACACTAATGTGTTTATGTCTGGAATCCCAACAGAAGATGTCACTTGTTCGCTATCCCACAATTCATCCGTGTAAGACGAACATGGCATTTTAAAGATAATTTTTTAAAAAGCCACAATAAATATTAATTATTGCCATTTAGTCAGTATTTCTTTTTTATTTATTGATGTTTGTCTTTCAAACGAGAAAAGATGACATTTTAGACACTTAACGAAGCATTTAAGCCAAATAAGACTTCAAATATTTGCTTTTCTTTTAGAAAATCGTTATGTGTTTGTTTAATGTAAATTTTCTGTTGAGCTAAAAGTTAATGAAACACTTAATATTTCTAAGTGTTATTTTTTTCATCCGAAAACATTCACCGTAAAATTTACAGTGATCTATAAATTGAAGCTTATTAGAACAATTATTATTTAGTTAATAAAAGTGTTTAATTAACTTTCAGATTAGAACAACAGTTGCTATTAAGGAATAAATTAACGAGAATCTTTCCCTTCTTGACTGGTGTTCCGGATTTTCGGTGTTGGAATAATGAGGAGGACAAACATTTTAGTACAGAATGTGTATTTCTGATAAGATCTCTCGTTTTTTTCTTAATTAAGCAATTACCGTATTTGAGGGCATATAGGACGCACTTTTTTTCCAAAATTTTGGCTAAAAAATTGTCCCGCGTCTTATACATCGTAGGTGACGTTTTATTATTATTTTATTATTATTATTATTATTATTATTATTATTTATTATTCTCCTTTTGAATTTTCACATCAGCTTTAGCTAATGCTCTTTCACTGGAGTCTCAGTGACAGCAAGTCTCCTCAGGTCTCCAGGACTCTTCTGAGTATTCTGGCAGATTGCAGCAGTGCAGTGTTTTGAATGGTTTCAATCCTTCTTCTGATTTCCAAACTTTCCAAACGCTTTCCAATCCTTTTGAGACTGTTCCAAGTGCACCAACTATTATTATTATTATTATTATTATTATTATTATTATTATTATTATTATTAACTCCTTTTGAGTTTTCACATCAGTGTTAGCTGATGGTCTTTCACTGGAGTCTGAGTGACAGCAAGTCACCTCAGGTCTCCAGGACTCTTCTGAGTATTCTGGCAGATTATTTCCTGTTATAAAGATGTCTTGTGTAAGCTTATTGCATGCCTGTACTCCCAAATTGCTTTTTTACAGCTATGTTTCTGCCTGTGTAATGCACAGCTAGACTGTTTTCAACAATATATACTTAAATACACTAAAAAAATTTTTTCCTGAATCTAACCTGCTGAAATTGGGGTGCGTCTTATAAGCCCGTGCGTCTTATAGGCCGTCAAATACGGTACGTAATAAAGAATGGATTGTCTTATAAACATTAATCAATGCGTTTCTTATAATTATACTAGTAGAAGTACCCATACAAAAAGGATTTTTACATTTCGGATGTTTCCTGTCCCGAGCTGGTGGAATGTCAGAAAAAAAAAATGAAGACATACATTACTGATAACAACTAAGGTTCTAACCTGAAAGTTAATTAAACATTATCATAGTAAAGAAAACATATCTAATGAACATAATTTATTACTTGTAATTGAATGACTCTGATCTTAAACAAGCAACCAATATGCAGAGTGTCTATTCGTGTAGTGAAGAATTGCCTAGGCAGGGTAAGCGAGTTAGAGTGGCTTGTGTCTGATATAGAATTTTAAGGAAAATAACAGCTCAAAATATATATGCTGCAGCAACATTTTTTGTCAAGGGAAACTAAGGTAATCCGGCTTTCATCTTTAAAGGAATTCACGTGAATTGATTGGACAATTGGCTGAAGCTTGCCATAACAGACTGGGGGAAGTTTTGAGAAGAAAGGTTTTTTTTTCCACACTTCACCTTATGAGTCGGTCGAGCGTGAACGAATACGAGAAACGGCGTGTTTGAAAGTGATTTCCAGTGTTGGACGAGAATCTGTTCCCTGTGAACTGGTGTTCCGGATTTTCGGTATTGGACGAGGATTTTTCCCTTCCCAACTGTTGTTCCGGATTTTCAGTGTTGTACTAGTGAGGAGGGACTAAAATGTTACTACTGAATGTACATAAGCTGATAAGATCTCTGGTTCTTTAATTAAGCAATTACTTAATAAAAAATGGACTGTCCTATAAACGGTAATCAATGCTTTTCTTATAATTGTACTAGTAGAAGTATTCGTACAAAAGGATATTAGGAACACCAGGGAATGCGGGAGAAAGCGGAAATGAAGACTAAGAGGAAAATAATTTAGCAAATTCATTGTGAAATTAGAAAAAAAGCTCTTAGCCATGTCTCAATACAAATAACATGCAATTGTATCTATCTATCTATCTATCTATCTATCTATCTATCTATATATATATATATATATATATATATATATATATATATATATATATATGGCTATGTGCAAAATATCTATAAAAGGGTGATCACAGGAAATTCTTCTAAAAATCATATAAAATAAACTAACTATCCTATTTTAATAAAACTTTCGATATATGAAGTAAAAAAAGACGAACTTTTATTGTAAATAAACGTTTACTAAATTGAAAAGGCTAATACTTTTTTTCGTTAGTTTTTGTTTCGCGCATTGATCCCCCGTACCAAGATCTTTTTTTTTTTTGTACATAAATAAATTTTACATTCTTCGAAAAAAATATATACAACCAAATTGCAATTTATTGTGTGAACGAGAAGGCTAATTTGCATATTGATCTCATAAAATCAGTTTTTATATTTGCTTAGTATTATTGATTTCTAATTAGTTGGTTTCATTTTGATAAATATGAACAAATGTTCCCGTCGATAATTCTTAAAAAGAAATGCATTAATAAAAATAAATTACTGTAATTTTATTCTTTACTCTCTAATGTGATGAAAAGTGCTAGCGTTGAAGGTGTTGTATTCATCGATTATACCCTGTTTGTTTCAAATAAGTTTAATGTAATAATTTAATTTTAAATTATATTAAATACTATTTTTCATTCTATTAATTTTTTCTTCTTGATATTTACACACACAAATGCAATCTTATGGATAATTTTATGTTAAAAAATAAAATAAATAAAAATTAGTGTTATATTTTTATATGCGTTCTTATTCAGTTTCGATTTAGTTTTTCTAACTTAATATAATATTTAATTCAACAAGTAACGATTTAGGTGTCTATAAAACTCTGAGAATTGGAAAAAAAGAGAACGGACTCAGCAGGAACAACCTAAAATATTCATAATGTTTAAGATATAGATTTTTTAAGAACAGAAAATGTCAAAGGTTGATTGAGAGATTTAGAAAGAAATTTCAACTTTAGAGATGCCCCATAGGGATGTTGTTCTGTTAGGTTTAACGATGATCTACTTTTCTCTGAAATCTACTGGGAAAATATCTTTATAATTGAAGAAGTAATTCGAATACTGCATTCAAGATATTCAATAGTCCATCTTCTACAACAACTTAGACAAGGAACTCCATTTTGAAAATGGATTCCTCTGATTTGACAAAATAACAAGAATGGTCAGCCACAGTTCTCTACAATTCTTGTGAACTCACCTTGTCAATTTTGGGTAGATTATTGACGGGTGAGGAAAATGGATATGTCGAATCCAATTCTATATGGGATCCAAATCTTCGTCTCATCTTTACTAATAACTAGTAGAGCTATCTGGCGTTTTCCGGGATTTTAAAAGTTAAAAATAAATCTATTATCTATATTTATATATAGATTTATAAAAATATATTTTTTTATATATTTGTTTTATCTTTTATTCTTTACATATTCTAGTTTTTAAGTTGTTTATCTTAAATATTTTCTTGGTTGTATTTTTTTATTTATCTTTTATTTGCTTTATATTATGTTTTATCCGTTATTGATTTGTTTTATTTCATAGTAATTTTTTTAATTTTCTAATATATCATTGATTTATACGCTTATATTTTTATTTAGCTTTTCTTATAGAAAATAAGGGGTCAAGAGTTTTTTTTTAACATACTCTCTGACAAGAACAGGGGGTGAATTTTCTTGAATTTTGGACGATGCTGTACCGCACAAATTTTGCTTTATAAAAAAGTGTGCTCTCGGTCGTTGTACAAACATACATACATACATACATACAGACAGGCATAATTCTTCTTTAATATATATAGAAGATTATTGATGTTAATTATTTCTTTGTTTATTTCTTTTTATTTCTTTTTTTCTTTATTCATATCATTTTTTAAAAACGTTTTTTTTTTTAGTTTTCTCTTTATTTTTTCTATGATAATTTTTCTTTGTTTATTTTTCTTTGTTTATTTTCTATATATTTATGAATATTTCTTTCATTTTATTTTCATGTTCCTTTTAGAAGTTAATTTTAATAGTTTTAAGTTGTCTGGATATCTTAAATAAAGCATAACTAGTTAGTAAGATTTCATTTGTATTTCTTCCATCTTATTCATATTGATGCTACTTTACTCGTGTTATTAGATGTAAGTGTATTCAAATAAAATGATGAAGTAAGATCAGCTGTTAATCTTTGGCGAGTATTTCATCCATCTATACATATATAAAAGGCAGTTGGTGTGTGTGTATGTATGTATGTATGTATTTCCGGAGGACACTACGAAAATAAAGCAATTCACGACAAAGTAAATACATATACACATTTACTATCACCAGATCTTACTTTTTGAGCAAAAATAATGAGGATTTGATTTATATTCGTGAGGATAATTACAAAAATAATATCAAAATAATAAGAGTATGTAATTTCTTTTAAGTAGGATACATTCATTTTTCTTTTCAGAGTGTCTGTGTACATTTTTCTGACGCCCTATCTGGCTGGATCAACACAAGGTCTTTATTACATAGGGATTTTAATGGGAGAATCCTACGATGATCCAACTTGCTTTTCAGTAATAATGGATCTGTGAGACTAACTTTTTTGCTCCCACTGTACCCTGGCGATGCTGGGTTGCCACTTCTAGTCTTATTTATATTCCTCGTTAATGAACAAGTAATATTAAATGAAAATGTATTCAAATCACGAAGCTATTAATTTTTAGTAGTACTGTAAATGTAACGGGAATAAGGTTGGTTGTGAGGTTGGATTCTACGGCAGATCAACCCTTGTTGGGCTATTTTATGCCAAAAAAATTATGTTTTATTGATTGTTGCTGGGTATTCAATTTTCTTTTCAAATTCATATTTAAAAAAAAATCTATTTAACCGATAGATGGGAACCTAACACATACTAAGACTCCATTCCAGGGTTGACTAGTGAGGGAGGGTCATGAAGAGGTACTACACACTCCATAGAGCTCCAGAATTGGAACGTCGCCATTAGACGCAGTTTAAAGTCATATCCAGTGACCAGCCGATTGTTGGAGGGAGCCTCTCCAACCGTCCGTCTAGCTTAAGTAAGAACCAAAATGGAGTGTTTTAAGTCATGGACTGCTCAGCCACCAGGATCCCTTCTTTCATCACCCATAGCCATTAAGTGTGTGTGGGGGGGTCTTATCCCTTTACAGAGGTGCAGTCGGTGTATTCTATTGTCCCAGCGAACAGGGAGGATTAATTTTTGAATAGTACTGTAATAAAGAAATAAGTACGAACTACGAACGCTTCATTTATGGAATTTAAACAATGTTATATCTCATATCGTCTTTTCTCGATTTTTAGAATTCCTAATCATTTCATCCTTATATTATCGATCTGCTACTCTACTGGGAATAAACACGTCTTAAGACTAAAATGAAAATACATTTTAAGATATGATAAAACTGACGAACGAGGGACAGCCAATGGGAAATGATGTAAGTAAAGTTCATCTTGTTCCTTGGAAGCTGCGAGTTCAGTGCACGAGTTAAATAATCGAAAGGCTGATGATAATGGTGAAGACTGACCGTCTTAGTTTTGCGTAGGCCTTTTGGATTCTTTTAATGTCTGCTTCTAACGTCTCCATCTTCTAGCTACCATCGGATCGTATCGGGGTTTCTTTTTGCTCGTATTAGGCCGGGTATCTCTCTGGTTCTGGGATCTATTTTCTGTTTTTGAATCAGGAAACACGGAGACATTTTCTTGTGTACACAGTTTTATTACCCCGATTCCAGATACAGTACAAATGCAAATAAATGTCTGACCCCGACGGACAACGAGCCACAAGTCCTAATGACTAAATTCTGCTTTCCTAGAGTCACCTGGTCACATGACTCTCTAAGCCAATTAGAATTCCGCTTTAGATAACACTGGGTTCAACAAACTATAACTCCAGCACTTAATTTTTCATAGTTTGCCGTTGATTATAAACTACATTACACTACCTTATAAAAATGATAGGCGTCGGTCTATCCATTATGTAACATGAGTTGTCAAGGGAAACAAGCATAAAAAAACAACTATTCGTGTTTCTTTTTCTATACCTGTACGGGGTTTCATGAACTATAACTTTTATTTGCTGTTTTTAACCGTTTGGGTCAGTTTCGTCCAATATTTCTGACACTCGCTTCTTCAACATAGCTTGTTCTAACCTCTCTAGGACCCTTTCTGACTTTCAAAACTAATCCGGTTAGAATTTTAGGCTAGCATAAAGATATCCCCTCCCCAGTCTGAACATGTATTCCAGAATTTAAATTTAACACGACATAGAGCTTTGAAATTCCTCAGAACACAAACACAGTGCCCCATACCAACAAACCGACTTTCAGACTGTTGACTTCATCTTTATTGTTATATATACAACGTTTCAGTCAATATGCCCTCTGGCCTTCTTCAGGTGTTATGTGTTTAACTCTTTAGAATTTTATTGAAGTCATAATTTAATCTTAGTAAGTAAATTCATTCAAATGCAAACTCTTATACTTTAAAAGCAAGAGTGAAAGGATTATATTTGTGAGGTGAAGTTTTAATCCATTGAACCCATAATACCAGTTTGTTTATTGGTACTGCACTATGATGTACTGGTAACAGTATGTATTTACCCACCATCACATGAGGGTGGGATGTGACAAAAGGTGGAATTTATTGCGGGTACCCTCATGTAAATGTAAAGGTAGAAACAAAAATTCTGTTACCCAAAACATAAATATAGAGCAGTCCAAACATAAATATACCATATATATATATATATATATATATTATATATATATATATATATATATATATATATAATTAGGATAGCATGGACATGAAGTCAATGGCACTTGGTTACTGACAGTCTCTCGCCAATGTGATTCTCAAACGAAATGTTATATATATATATATATATATATATATATATATATATATATATATATATATCATTTAAGTTTTCGCATATGCTTCTAAATTATTTAGTTAAAAAACTAATGGTAAAGTGAATGAATGGATGAAATAAAAATAAAAAAATTATTTCATCCATTCATTCACTTTACCATTAGTAAACAAAACAAAACTAACTGGTCATAAGTCACACTTGGCAATTTCCATAAACAAAACCAACCAGTCCAAGTGGTGCAGCCATAGAGTAGTACAGAAACGCTACAGCTTGGAAGAATTATAACTTTATCTTCTAAGAGAAATCGGATTTCCATATGATACATAATCTGTCAATGTCAGTCTATGCCTTTCCTATGCGTATATTGACATCACTTTTTGTAGAAAAGATATTACTACCAAGGTGTGCAAACTGGTCTACTAATTTCAGACGCTTACCACCCAGTGTGGAGATGTCTGCTTCTTCTTCATAACGCATCAACTCCGTTTTATCTTAAGTTCACATCGAGGTCAACGCCTTTTGCTACCTTCCCCAGGCTATGTAAAAGTGATTCGGCTTATCACTTATAGCCATCAAATGTCCGCGCTATCAGCATATAACTAGGCAACAAAGCCTTTAAATTGCCATCAACAGACATTAAATGACCCTGGGTAGAATCAATAACACATAAATTGTCTAAGAAATAAAAGTCCTTCGGATACAACAGTGGAATCGTTTTGATAAAGACTTACAAAAGCGAGGGAACTGACTTGATTGACTCATTAAATAGAAGTATTAAAACTTATAATCAGAAATTCACATAAGAAAATGATTGCTGAATACAGCGTCTGAAAGGTTGTAAGCGAAAAACACAATGAATCAATGTATAATAGCAAGAACAACTTTTTCCAGATTTCCCAGAGAGAAAGCTGGACACACCAGTGTAGGCCGATCGGCAAAACTTACATCAGTCAGCTCTGGACGAATTCCGGATGCTGCACAGAGAAAATTCCAGGAGTGAAGACCGATAGGGATGGTTGGTGTGTGTGTGAGAGAGACAGAGAGAGAGACAGACAGACAGACAGAGACAGACGGATATATATATATATAGAGAGAGAGACAGAGAGAGAGAGAGGAGAGACAGACAGACAGACAGAGACAGAGAGACAGAGAGAGAGAGAGAGAGAGAGAGAAGAGAGAAAGAGAGAGAGAGGGACAGAGAGATAGATGGACATAGAGAGACAGGCAGATAGACAGAGACAGAGACAGAGAGAAAGAGAGGACAGAGAGAGAGAGACAGAGACAGACATAGAGAGAGAGAGAGAGAGAGAGAGAGAGAGAGAGAGAGAGAGAGAGAGAGAGAGAGTGGACATAGAGAGACAGACAGATAGACAGATAGACAGACAGATAGACAGACAGAGAGAGAGAGAGAAAGACGGACATAGAGAGGGAGACAGAGACAGACAGACAGAGAGAGAGAGACAGACAGACAGAGACAAAGACAGAGAGGGACATAGAGCGAGATAGCTGGACATAGAGAGAGAGAGAGAGAGAGAGAGAGAGAGAGAGAGAGAGAGAGAGAGAGAGAGAGAGGGGTAATGGATATCTATGATGTCAGTGTGACCTGATGATGATGTAATCCTAAGTAATTCTTAAAACAAAGACACTTATATCTGACTAGAGAATAGGTTAGATTAATACAAAACTGTTATAAAAAAGCAAGAAAAACTAATAGGCATTTACCCAACCCATTCGCCACGGATAGGATGTGACACAAGGTCGCAAGGATCAGGGATCCAGCGAGGATCGAATTCGCTAATTCAGTAATAATCAACCTGTGTCGATAGCTTGCTAACCATTATACTACGATGGGACGCCATGGCAACAATAAATGTAAGAAAATCTGCTACACTTAAAGGACGTGCCGAAAAGCTTTCATTCTAGATTATTCGGTTACTTGACACATACTGCTCGCTGCCATATTAGAAAATTAAGGGGAAAAAAAGAAAAGAAAGGAATGGAAAATAAAAGAAAAATAAAGGAAAAAAAAACGTTCCATAACACTGAACTCAGATTCCTTTAATTTTTAGATGAGGCTTGATAATTTGTTGTTTTTTTATTATTCGGACTATTGTATCATCTTTATTGTTATCTGTACAACTTTTCGACTGAAGTGCCCTCCGGCCTTCTTTATTCATTTCTTGTCGGAATCGGGAGCCTTCTCAAACTCGGGAACCTACTTTTACAGACAACAATAAAGATAAGGACAATAGTCCGAATAATCCAAATAATCCAAACTGAACTCTAAGTTTTCTGAGCTACTGAACTACTGATATATATTTTACCTTTATATATAATCTATTTGGATATGAAAAATTTAAAATGTTGAGATTTCGTGTATGCTTCTAGTATTGGATGAAAGTTATTTAAAAATAAATGTACTGGATTTTTGAAGCATGATATAATGTCATTCAACATATAAAATATAATTTTAATTACCTATGGTTCTTTTCAACTGAAAAATAATCTAATACCAATCCTTCATAATAGTTCTATAAAATCATTTCAGATGCCATTAAATCTTATTTAGTTAAAATATCAAAAGACTATTTAAGCTGTCCATCAATCTATATATTTATCTCTTTCAATGTTTTCATTCTACTTAACGTATCGATTTAACATTCTTTTTAAAAAATCAGTTACATTTTCGTTCACCTTTTTACAAATAGATATATTAAATACTTCATGTTCATATGATCAAATTTTTCCTATTAGATAGTACTTTTTCTAATCATTTTTAGAATTTAAATCTATATCAACTTAAAATATTTCATTTCTCTGAATGTTTGAGATGAGGCTTGAAGATTAGTATTATCTGCGTTATTCGGACTATTGTCCTCATCTTCATTGTTATTTGTACAACGTTTCGGCCGATATGGCCCCCGGCCTTCTTCAGGTATTCTTGACGGACTCGGGAACCTTCTTTTCGAACTGGGGAACTTTCTTGTCATAATCGGGAGCCGTCACGGAAATCCTGATTGGAGGCAGTTAAAAAATAATTAACACAACTCCTACCCCAGCTATGGTTAGCGGAATGAGAACAGGATACCCCCGTGGACTAAATAAAGGGTTAGGTTCGAAGTTCCGTGACGGCTCCCGATTACGACAAGAATGTTCCCGAGTTCGAAAAGATGGTTCCCGATTCCGAGAAGGTTTCCGAGTCCGACAAGAAATACATATCGGCCGAAACATTGTCCAAATAACAATGAAGATGGGGATAATAGTCCGAACAACGCAGATAATATTAAAATATTTCTTATACATTATATTAAAAAAGGAAGTTTACGAATAGTTGTTGCTAAATAAAGAAACTTATGTTATTGTCATTTCAACAAATAATTGGGACTAAGAAGGTGGATCTGTTGTACTTTTGGTTATTCGCTTTTTTGAATATTTATTCTTATTCTTTCGTGCTTCAAAAATCCAGTGTATTTACTTATATAACCTTGTCACCTATTTATATACGGATACTCTGCAATTTGGGACAGGCATGAATCCAACAATTCTGCTAACCATTACACTATGAAAGGACATCCTGAAAGAAAGAAAAAAAGTGGTATTCCTTTTTATGCGATACATTCCTAAAACGGTCACTCATCCAGCTAGGGCTTCATAGAATTTTGCTTAACTTCACTATATCTCTAAGAAGGTACCTAAAAATCATTCGACTCAAGACTTTCAAATGTCTTACTATAGCGAAGCAATACAGTGATGTACTTGTAAAATATACCAGCGTTAAGTGGTTTTAAATAACTACTTTAATCTGTAAGTGCTTTTTTGGCGTGATATTAGCAACGAGTGTTCTAGTCTTTTATGAAATCGTTAAGATCCATAAATCCAGATAATTCTGCGGCTACAGCTTTGAATAATGGCGGAAGCCTTTCGGAATTGAGTTTTGCTGAGTGGGGCGGAGC
>CM042137.1:137444343-137449343 GCA_023376005.1 Doryteuthis pealeii | reverse complement strand
AAAGTACATTTTCTCCCTAAAAAATGAACATCGTATGCTGAGGTTGCTAAAATCTACGATAAGCACGAACCTTGTATGAGGCACAGAACGCATGACACCAAATTGTTGTTGTAATTATATCTTACTCGCATGTCCCGGGGAAATTACACGAAGCGAAAAATATGAAGAGGAGCTCTTTATGCAAGAAAAGAGGATGTGCAATTTTATTACTTATAAATCCTCGGGTAATATCATCATCATTATCAGGTCGAACTGAGGCACGGACTCTCTCTCTCTCTCTCTCTCTCTCTCTCTCTCTCTCTCTCTCTCTCTCTGCACTCATCCCTCTCGGTCATCGCAAATAGCTGATTTATGTACGTTTTGGCTGGTCGGCTTACACTTATATATATTTAGCAACTCCTCTGTACGAGCAGAATGTGACACAAGATCCATTTCTTAAGCAGAGTGTAACAAGTTTCAATTCAGAGTTTTCCTTCATCTCCAAGGGTTGCCTAACCAAGACCCCAGTATGCCCTACAATTTACCCATTTACCCATAGCTGCAGGAAGAATATTTGGATTCATACCTTTTCCCAAAGTTATTAGTTTTTGGTGAAATGCAAATAGCCTCACCCTGTCCATTTCATACGATGGTAAGCATTACACCAAGCACCTTTATTGGTTATATGATTATGTAATCATATGCAAAAGAATATAATGTTGCATACCTCTTTCCTTTCTTACTTCTATTCTTCTAGCGTCTCTTCTAGCGTCTGGACTTCTTCTTGAGGACTTCGTGTCTGGTCTTCCATTGGGGATTTCTCTTAATCAGAAGCCCTGTGTCAGTGGTAGTTTTTAGATAATAACACAAGACTTCGATTTACTTAGATCATATTTATTCCGAAATCCCCACCAGACTACCTGCGCAGATTGAGTCGGCACCGTGAATAACACGACTTACCACCGTCGTGGCTTTTTGCCGATCTGACTAAAAAATCTATTTCTAATCTAAACCGGAAGAGGCTCTTCTCCACCAATTCTCACGGTATCCACCGGAAGGAGCAGGATGGGGTCAAGCCTTGTCACTCATCCTTCAAGGCCACCGGCTGCATTTATAACAGCCATTTTGGTTTCTACATTACTGTACATAAATATTAGAAATCTAATAATTATGTAACAATAATACGTTTGGCGACCTAGGTAGGAACGAAAAGACACGGTGAGGAATTTGGCTGACACTGTTTGGCATTGAGATTTTCAGTTGCAAAATTCGTCTGGATTATGTTATTTCTTTTGTTTGTGTTTTTTTCTTCATCGGTAAGATCCTCTATTTTTTCTACCAGCAACGATGATTTCTCACAACAATTCTAAGTGTCGGCCTCGATTGTAAAAAACTAGCAAAAAAAAAAAAAATCACCCTCTGGTGGTGAAAAATGAATTTTTGAAATATACTGCCTGAGGTGGGTAGGAAAATCAAATAACTAAAATAAAACGTTTAATATTTAAAAAAAAAATTACTTATTTGAAAAACATTATATTCTCTCCACTCAACTGAGATATTTGTTTTGTTTTACGACAGTAAGAACCTCCAAAACGTTTCTAAAATATTGATTTAATTATTCCGACGCTTATCTTTATAGAAACATTAAAAATCGTACGAGTGAAATATATTTTGTTTGGATTTTATATAAGATGAAATAGTGGGGAGGCGACCCAGTAAGAAAAAAATCCTCTAATATATTTTAGGAAAAAATATTTTTAACATAAATTCATCTAAAGGGGAATGAGTGTCAAAATTTTCATTTGACTCTTAATTGATTTTTCATAGAATTAAAAAAAAGTTGTATGACGTAAACAGTGACGTAGTTTCGGTTACAGACAAAAAGAGACCGAATCTCCATTATTAATAGATGTGACATTGGTAAACAATTTACACAAGTGATTTTTTAACTGTTAAGTATTATGTAGTACCAGTCACAGTTTTTTTTTTTTTTTTTTTTTTTAATATGTGCTGCTACCAGAAGAATAGTGTACCAATTTTCTTCGAGAAAAATTTCTCAGCTTTTGAATTCAACATTTTCCCTTTTTCTCATAATCAGCTATTTTACCAAGGCGAGAGTGTCTGGTCTGCCCTAAGCTTTTGCTAATAGTTGATGGGTGAAAATAGATGAATTCATGACTTTCCTCGGGGTATTAGCACGAAGTAAAACGCAAACAGCCTCGTCAGTGACTTGAAATCGATGCATAGAGTCCATTTCCTTCGATGGTAACTGTTACACACGACCGCCTCCAGGCTACGTTATATGAACTAAGTTTACCTATATGCACATATTTACAATCAGTATATCTATATTTACCTATATGCACATATCTACAATCAGTATATCTGTTTATCGATCAGCAGAAGCTGACTGATGTGAGTTTGGTTGATTGGTTGGTTTTACGGCACGTCAACAGCTAATGGTTTATCTAATGCCTACCCACGTTCGACCCTAAATTAGGCAAGACGGTTGATCGGAAAGGCCTGGAACGATCAATCAGAAGGTCATATCAAGCCAGAGCAACTCTATGATTGGCCAGATCATATTCTTCAACTTCCTTATGGAAAACACCCAACCCTTCTTGTTATATAGGTACTAGAAGGCGATGGCTGAGAGAAAACTACCTGTTTATTAATGCACATGAAGTTATTTCACCTAATCTATTGATACTCATGAAATTGATGAAAAACATGTCTTTCAATTTATTAATACATTTGAAATTAATAAAAAATCTAACATATCTCTTTCTACGAATATATTGCTACATATTCAGTTAATGAAAATTATTTTCTACCAGTTTATTAATAAACGTGAAGTTCATGAAAATTATTTTACCACTTTATAAAAATAAGGTAAACAAAAGAATTTACCGAAAAACTATTTGCTTACAGATTATATATATATAAAACAATATTTGGCATCAAATAACCCCAAAGGGTTGATATGCAATTGAACAAAATAACCAACTAATATAAAAATTATTTCAAACAATACATTAATACACAGGAAGGTAAACATATATATATATATATATATATATATATATAATAATATATGTGTGTGTGTGTGTGTGTGTGTGTGTGTTGTGTGTGTGTGTTGGGTCGATACAGATTCAGAATTAGATAACCCACAAAGTTTTGTATGCCATAATCACCAACAAAAACCAATCTTAATGATGATACCAGTCTTTTTTTTTGCAAGGAATAAATTCTCTGTATAGCTTCATGCACCTACAATTATTAGTTGCACATAATGGTGGGTTGAAAAACTCAAATGATGACGTCATATCTTCTTTAGATGACTTTTTGACCAATGAGATCCAAGCAAGTCAGAATTGATGGAAGAAGGGTGTAGACCAAAGAGGAGCAATATTCTGAAAATATAAACCTCATTTAGTCACCTTCCATGAGAGTATTCATACCTAGCCTATGAGATTTTAGGCCACCATCGTATGATTTCAAGTATTCCTCTTCCATACTAATAATTTCAAACATATCTTTCAACTCTTATAAAGGGATCCTAACAGTTACTATCAATGTAGTGTGTACCTTAGAGTAACAGCAACCAATGGATGACATTTCCGACCAATGTTGAATCAGAGTTTTAGCGGAGTCAAGATTTTGAATGCTGGTTTTCAAGGTGAGAGGACAGACACTAATCCTTGAAAGGCAGACGCAATACAATCTTTATCTTCGTATGTAAAACTATCAAAAGAAAGCTGAAATGCTTTGCCTGCAAAAAAGAAAGTAGTGTAAAGTATTATTCATCTCACAGCAGCTGTGTTGTAGAAAATCAATTGCCGCAAATGTCGAATTATTGATAACATGCGCGGAATTTTACGAATTCTTTTTCTTTTTCGTCTCACTGATTACATGTGCTGAAGTCGTACCTCCTCTTAATGTTTCTTTAGTTCAGTTTAAGCTGATCTAATATGTACATTAGCTTTTCTTACATGATTCTCTTAATCAGCTTGATTCGCTCTTAATACCTTAGATATTTTCTGCCTGGAGAAAAAGGAATACAAAAAGAATAAACATAATTTTACAATACTTAATTATCAAATAGGTAGATTTTTCGTTAAATATAGAGCAGTACACATCGTTAACACTTAGCAACTACAATCTGGTTCCAAACTGAAGATGTTTCATATATAAAATCATATAATTGAATATTGTTTCCCCATTCTCACTACTGAATAATAAGGTTCGATGACGGCGTTGAAGTTATATATATATATATATATATATATATATATATATATATATATATATATATATATATATATAATATAAAGATTTTTGAAGGCAATAGACAATGCAATATGTGTTGAAAATTATATTTATTAATTTTTTTTTTAAATTCTAAATTCTAAAAAGAAATAATTGTTCATATATACGGCGTTCCTCAACTTCTTAAAACAACAGATGATTACACCATCGCCGTGGGATAAGTACTATAAAAAACACCTAGTACATTTAATAACTCTGATGATGGAATTTTATTTCCGAAAATATTTAGAATTAAAAAAGAAAGTTAAATAAATATTATTTTCAACACATATTACATTGTCTATTGCCTTCAAAAATCTTTTATATTACACATACGCACAATGCGTCAAACATACTATAGAAAAACCTTTATATATATATATATATATATATAATATATATATATATATATATAATAGTAATAATATTATTATTAGAGGAAAAATAAAGGGTCTACCATCGTTTTAATCAAATAGAAATAATTTCTTCAGGTCCCTACCCTACGTTACCTAAGACGAAGTAATTCCTGATAATTTAACTAAGGAATTACATCGATTTAGTTAACATAGGGTAGGGTCCTGAAGAAATCATTTCAATTTGATTGAAACCATGGTAGACCCTTTATTTTTCCTCTAATTATAATATTATTAGTATTATTACTGCTCTATATTTTTAATATATTGAGCACTTTTGGATTATTAACTGGTACCAAT
>CM042137.1:137416843-137439343 GCA_023376005.1 Doryteuthis pealeii | reverse complement strand
AAGATAGGGCCAAAGTGGAGTATTGCATGTCATGAACTGCTCATCCACCTGGGCTCTATCCTTAAGCATCACGGGTCGCAACCTACGGCCAACAGGTGGCCTCATTGGCGGAGTCTTACCTCTTTGCAGAGGTGCAGTCGGTGCATTCTAACGCCCCAGCAAACAGGGCGTTCTCCTTGGTCTAGCGCTATTGAAAAGGGGATAGACTCCCTCGCTGACTGACTGATACCGACTTTAGGCCGCCCCGACGACTTTACTTACTTTTACAAATAGGAATAATTCCTGCTTTGTCTTATAAGAGACATCATATTTCCATATATTTAATAATATTTGTATAGAAGTCCATAGTGTAGGTAAGCAATGAATAATGACCATTTCTTAAAGAATAGGTGTTTCAGTTCGATGCTTTCTAGCGTGTCACACGACAGCCAAAGAAACTCATTTTCCCTTTCCTTTGACTTTGTTCTTAGAACAGAAGAGATGTGTGTCTGGCTCAGTCACCAATAATTATTTTACATCCATTAATCAAGTTAACATTTTTACCATTTTGGAAACCCTTCTACATACTGCTTGTTCATTGTACAATCTGTATATTTCTAGCTGTGTGGACACGTTCTTAATACCATTTTAATACCTTTTTAATAGCATTCGTATCTCTATTATATATATATATATATATATATATATATATATAAATGTATATTATACATATAAATGCTTAAATGCCCTCGTATGTAAAAATGTGTTTATCTTTTCTTCCGTTATGTTCAGGATTAGTATGTTACAGATATACTAATGTTGGTATTGGTCACTGGTGAGTGAAAACTTGACTAAATATATTTTTAACATACCGACCAGCAATATATATATATATATATATATATACTGTGCTTAATTAAAGTCATACCTAATTTGTTAATAATTAATTATAATTAAATGAATTAGGCGTGCATATTGGTTTAAATGAAAAGCGTAAACAAATCGAGAAAAGTCGATCTCTGTATGTACATTTCAGCACATAATCTCCCACAAATTGTCGGCCTTCGCCATTTTCAAACACATTGTTTGATCACTTCATATATATATACATATCGATCAACTGGGTGCAGTTACCGGAAACCATGCGGAGGACCTGACAGAAGCGATGACTGATAGGGATGATTGGTTGTGTGTGTGTGGGGGTGAGAGAGAGAGAGAGAGAGAGAGAGAGAGAGAATATGTGTTGTCAGCATCACTTGAAGGTGATGATGGTGAACTGCATAAAACATCTTTTATATACGCATAGTAACATAAGTGATCATATTCTTTGACCTGGAAATTTTTCTGATCGTATCCATCTTACGATATATCACAATTTAGATCTCCTCCTGCAGAAAAAACAGTACAATCTATTATCTTCATCTCTAGAAATCATGTTTTGATAAGATTTAAAGATTCTTGGGGAAAATTAAGTCAAACGGTTGGCTGCTTTTTAATTTGACGCAGCCCAACTTTGGAAAAATCTCATTTTAGATTTTTTTACGATTTGAAAAGAAAATGAAAAGAAAGCCCAATTTAGGTGAGGTCTCTCCAATGTGCAACATTTTGAGATTTGAAATATAACCAAGCATATCATATCACACAATGTATTTCCTTAACAATAATAATTGAGCTTCACAAGTCCAGGAATGGACTACAGGCATCAAGCCAAGCTTTTATTTATAGATAATCTTATATTTCGGTGACAACATATACTAGCGTTAGTCTATACTAACGCCTGTCATTTCTTATGAGCAAACTATTTTATCATATCCCTCAGGTTGGACAAAGAATATAATTGTCCCTCTCAGTCGGTAGAGCGTTCGGCTAGAAACCACAAGGTTCCTAGTTCGATACCGGCCCTCGCCAACTCAGCGTATGAGTAGCACAATAATCTGTGCGGTAAAGTAAGGAGCTGATGGTAGGTGTTGCGCTCCACCTCAGACGCTAAAAAAACAAATAAACAATCTCCTTGGACTAGCGCTATTGAAAAGGAGATAGACTCCATCGCTGTATGGCTGATACCGACTTTAGGCCGCTCCGTCGACTTAATCCACATAATGTGGAACGAAACTGGCGCCGAGTCTTTCGTTTCCGTGTGACTAAGTACGTGTACTCACCTTGTTACCAGAACTCCCAGAAATCAGTTTGTGGTTTCCACCTATTTTTACCTTAGACTTCTCCACGTCCGTTAGGAAATACTTATCTCCTTTTTATGGTTTGGGACTGGAACTTTGTAATTTGTTGTAATTAAATATTGTTATTTTGTGTAAATTGACTTGTCTTTTCCTACCGAATATTTCGTGTTACGTTACCATTCTTTGGATTACCTAATGCATTATAAGATGGCAAGGATTAACTTCGAACTAATACTCCGCTAATTCTCATAATCTGTCTGATCTAACTGCCTAGCGGTTGTTATTCATTGGGCTCCATTCAAGCAATCATTTACACCATCTCTGATAATCTTATATTGTTTGCACAAATCTCTGCACTTAAAAATAGGGGATTAAAACGCATTAACTCTGTTTTATCTGAGTTCACATAGAGAGCAATACCTCTTGCTGTCTGTTTAAGTCTATGCAGTAGAAATTTTGCTTGAGCAAGAAGCACTAGATCATCTGTGTAATATGCATCAGCAATAGTTTTTGCGGGATGTCGTATGCTTCTTACCCTTTAAAAATGTGAAACCATTTTCTTCCCTTAGATCTAGTGACGTTCGTAGTTCATAATCTAGAAAGATTATCAATAGAAATGGTGTCAATGTCTCTCCTTGTCAAGACTCCAGTATCAATGTTAAAAAAATCAGTGTCCCTATTTGGTGGGAGAACCATGGCTTTCGTGCATATATCATTATAACGTAATAGTTTCTTTGGGGAGACCATATACTTAAGGTATTTCTCTGAATGTTAGAGATGAGGCTTGGTGATTAGTATGATCTGCGTTATTCGGACTATTGTCCTCATCTTTATTGTTATTTGTACAACGATTCGGCCGATATACCCTCTGGCCTTCTTCAGGTATTTCTTGTCGGACTCGGGAACCTTCTCGGACTCGGGAACTTTCTTGTCGTAATCGGGAGCCATCACGGAACTTTGAACTTAACCCTTTATTCAGTCTACGGGGGTATCCTGTTCTTATTCGCTAACCATAGATGGGTTAGGAGTTGTGTTAATTATTTTCCAAGTCAAGCCAAGTCAATTGGACACATGGCCTAGTGGATAAGGTAGTTAGGTTAAGACAGTTCTAAGAGACAGTTATCTCTGGATTCCGGGTTCAATCCTGAGTAGCGGCAAAAACATAGAAACATTTTGTGAGTGTATTTATTCTGTTATGACGATTTCGGGTATATTGACGCAAGCAGTGACGTAGTTTTTGTTACAGACAAAAACCGGAAGCGAATCTCCATTATTAATAGATTTCCGTGAAGGCTTCCGAATACGACATGAAGGTTCCAACGTTCGTCGAGAAGGTTTCATATTTCAACAAGAAAAACCTGAAGAAGGTCGGACGGCGCATCGGCCGAAACGTTGTGTATATAACTATAAAGATTAAGACAATGGTCCAAAAATTCCAAATAATACAAATCATGGAGTCTCATCACAAAAATGAAGACAAACTATATTCCATGCTCAATGGCCGGTTTAGCTCAGTCGGTAGAGTACTTGACTAGGAATCGTAAGGTTCCCGGTTCAATACCGGCCCTCGCCAACTCAGCGTATGAGTAGCACAGGGATCTGTGCGGTAAAGTAAAGAGCTAATAGTAGGTGTGGCACTCAACCTCAGACACAGAAAAACAATCTCCTCGGTCTAGCGCAAGGCAAAAGGGGATAGACCCCCTCGCTCTCTGGCTGATACCGACTTTAGGCCACCCCGACGACTTTACATTCCAGGTTTTAAAAAATCGTGTGAAAAATTCAGACAAATAAAACCAAAACAATTCCCATGTGATTTCAAATCTTTTTCCTCGCCACTAAAAATTCTGCCGTTGAAATCCCGTCTTACGAGGGTTAACACTGACTTTTGCACGATTGATGACGTCAATATGACGTTTTAATGGGGTGGAAAATTCTTTCTCATACAGCCTACGCCACAATTTGTTCGATTATCCAAAATATTCGTGGTAGCCAAAAGGCTGGATCTTTTATTTCTTTTTCTAAAATACGTTTACCCAATTTGGTCAAAATTGCTAAAAAAAAATGTTGCAGTAATGATAATACACCACTGTACACTTCCAATTTTGTATTATTCGCATGCCCAGGGCATCCGATTAAAATGCATTTAGTTGGAAAGAATTAGTGCTTACTGTGGCTTAGGAAGGAAGATATGGGTCTTTGCCAAAGCCTGAAATATAACATTGGTTTTATTCCATAGAGAATTTTGTAGTTTGATATTAATAACGAGATTTTTATAATATAAAAGTCCTTTATAATAAATTATGAATTTTACAGTTTTCTAATGATCGCTAGTTTGATGAGAACTACACAAGAATAATCATAATATCGTGCAATTAGCACGGATATCCATGAAAATCTCTCGCCAAACTTCTCTATCATTCACTGCCCCAGCGAGGTCCTCTGCCCAGCATCCAGTATCCTTGCAGCATCCTTGGTCAATATAGGTCCTTGCTGGGCAGCCCACACTAGCATGTCCATGTGTTGGCTTCCATAGAAGAACGTCGCTTATGAATTCGTCTTTGTTCCTCCAGCAGTGTCCAGCATGCCTGGTCTGTCTCACTCGGATGGTTTGTGAGATAGGGGGCAGGTGGCCGTACAGATGCTTCCTTGCGGGGTGCTGTTTCCACGACTTGTTCAAGACCGCACGCAGCATTCCTGTACAGCATCCATCTAGCTTATTCTCAAGGCGCCTCGTTAGTGTCCAAGTAGTGCAGCCATACAGTAACACGGATACAACTACACCTTGGAAGAATTGTCGCTTTAACTTGTCAGTGAGATCGGATTTCCATATGACTGATAATTTGTTTGTGGCCGTCAATGCCTTTCCTATTCCTGTATTAACACACACACATATTATATATATATATATATATATATATATATATATCTTATTATAATGGAGATTGTGGGTTTGTCTATCTGTAACCGAAACTATATTACTATTCAATTCACAATTCCCTTTGTTATTTACATCACATTCTCCGTGATTTTATTTTTATTTAAACCTCAATTATTAGTAAAATTGTTTTACATCATTAAGACTGTTAACAATATCTACATACTAACAACATGCAATTATATTTATATATTCAACGAAATAGCGGTTTACAGTGTGAATGGAAAGGCTAATTTGCATATTGATCTTAAAAAATTTGATTTTAATAAATATATGCTTAGTATTATTGATTTCTAATTCTTTGGTTTTATCTTAATAAATATGAGCAAAGATCTCGGGGATAAATCTTAACAGAAATCTATTAACATAAAGAAATAACTGTAATTTTATTCTTTTCTTCCTATTTTAACTAAATAGTTAAATTAGGGAAATTTACCACTGAAAGACGGGAGTAAGGGAAAATGATGGAACAGTTAGTTTCAAAGTTGTTCTATTTTCCGATTATACCCCCTCTGTTCCAAATATTTTTATCTGAATTCGTATTCAGTTTCATTAGCCTTTCTAATTTAACATGATATTTTATTATATTAAATCTTAAATACTTGCACCCGGAGGGTGCATATATTTGCTAGTATATTTAAAGAATTGTGGTATGATATGAAATCAACACTGCCATTTTCAGCCTTTAGCTCAGTCGATAGAGTACCCGCCAAAGAATCGCAAGTTTCCTGGCTCGATATCAGTTCCCACCAAATCAGTGCATGAGTAGTACAGATTGGGTAATAATATATGTGCGGTAAACTGGGGAGCTAATTGTAGGTGTGGCGCTCCAACTAATCAAAAATAATCTCCCTGGTCTAGCACTAGCGAAAATGTGATACACTCTCTCGCTGACCGGCTGATACCGACAATAAGGCACTTCACAAACATCACTTACTTTACTTCATTATTTAGCTTAAAGTATGAATTCCTAGATACTCTGACCGGAAAGTGTGAAGCTATTCTAAATGATTGATAATCAACACAAGGATACTGCTGTTATAAACCCACTTCTTCTGCTGGGTATATATATATATATAATGCCCTTGGGAAAGGTATGAATCCTACTCTCCCTCCAGCTATGGGCTCTTTAACCTTGGTTAGGCAACCGGTCTAAGAGAAGGAAAACTCTGAAATCAAACCTGTTGAACTCCGCTTAAGAAATTGACCTTGTGTCACATCCTGCTCGTGCAGAGGGGTTGGTAAATATATATATATGTTGAAAAAATAAATAAAGGAAAGAAAGTATAGAATGGAAGAAAAAAAGGAGTTGGAATAAGAAATAAACTAAATAAAGAAGAAATCTTATTATAATGGAGATTATGTGTTTGTTTGTCTGTAACCGAAACTATATCACTACTCAAGTCACTATCCATTTAGTTATTATACATCACATTCTCCATGAATCATTTTTATTCAAGCCTTAATTATTAACAAAATTGTTTTTCATTATTAATACTGCTGGTCATATCTACGTACTAATAACATGCAATTGTATTTATATGTACAACAAAAAGTGGTTTACTGTGTGAACGGGAAGGCTAATTTGCATATTGATATTTAAAATCTGATTTTAATAAATATGTGCTTGGTATTATAGATTTCTAATTATTTGGTTTTATCTTAATGAATGAGAGCAAAAATCTCGGAGATAAATCTTAAAAGAAATCAATTAGCAAAAAAAAAAAATAACTATAATTTTATTCTTTACTTCCTAATTTAACTAAATAGTTAAATTAGAAAAGTTTAGCAAGGAAAGACGGATATGATGGAAGAGGAAGCTACAACTGTTATATTTTTCGATTATACCCCTCTCTGTTTCAAATCATTTTATCTGCATTCTTATTTAGTTTCTTTAGACTTTCTAATTTAATATAATATTTTATGACATTAATACTTGCACCCGGAGGGTGCATATATTTGCTAGTAAGTGTAATGGCCGAACTGACTTTCAGATATGGAAGAACATTGAATTAAAATGAAGAAGATTGGCCAGTGCATTTCCTGTGATGCGAGTGTTGCGCCACCATACTTTCCCTCGTAGAACTACAAAATGTTAATGTGAACGAAAGGGGGGGTGTCAGGTAGGGCTGGTCAAGACAGGTGATGGTGGGTGCCGTGGGAAAAGCCAATTCTGGGAACTTCAGTAGTTGAAGAAATGAGGTTGGTATTGTTAAACATCGAGGAGTGGGGACGTTGTTCGTGGAACAGGCACGCTAATACATAGAACTGATGTGTTTTTGGTTCAATGAGAATCAAGTTAGGACGAGAGAAGAGGAAAACCGCATGTTTGCTCGCTCATCAAATTAATCCGTCCTTATATATATATATATATATATATATATATATCATCATCATCATGTCGTGCAGGCAGCACGGATATCCAAGACAATCTCTCGCCAACCTTCCCTATCATTCATCGCCACAGGGAGTTCTTCTTCGCTGCAGCCAGCATCTTTACATAGCTGGTCGATATAGGTCCTTGCTGGGCGGCCCACACTGGCATGTCCATGTGTTGGCTTCCACAGGAGAACATCACTTATGAGTTCATCCTTGCTTCTCCAGCAGTGCCCTGCATGCCTAGTCCGTCTCACTCGGATAGTCTGTGAGATAGGGACAGGTGACCATACAGCTGCTCCCTTGTGGGATGGTGTTTCCACGACTTGTTCAGAACTGCTCGCAGCATTCTTGTGCAGCTCCCATCTAGCTTATTCTCGAGGCGCCTCGTTAGGGTCCAGGTAGTGCAGCCATACAGCAGTACTGATATGACTACAGCCTGGAAGAGATGTCGCTTTAGCTTGTCAGTGAGATCAGACTTCCATATGACAGACAATTTGTTTGTGGCCATCCATGCTTTTCCTATTCGTGTGTTAATATCGTTATCTGTGGATGAGATATTACTACCCAGGTACGTGAATTGTTCTACTGGCTTAAGGGGCTTACCGTCTAACGTGGAGATGTCTCCTTTCTTTCTGAAGCTCATGAACTCTGTTTTGGCAGAGTTCACATGCAGGCCGATGCTTTGTGTGTGTGTGTGTGTTGAAAAAAATGAATAAAGGAAAGAAAGTATAGAATGGATAATATAGGATATTTTAATCAATTTTACTTACACGTGTTTCGGTCAGGAGTTTATCCATGTGTACATTATTCAAACTATTATTATTTTTACATAACCAAATGAAATGAAATAATAATAATATACATTTTACACACACACACAAACACAGACACACAGACACACAGACACACAGACACACACACACATATATATATATATAATATATATGTGTGTGTGTGTGTGTGTGTGTCTGTGTGTCTATGTTTGTGTGTGTGTGTAAAATGTAATATATATATATATATATATATATATTCTATAAATGAAGGAAAAAACATTGAATTTGCTTCATTAGTAATGATGTAGAGCGTTCGTTTCTATTAATGTGTGTGAGAAGATTAGAAGCATCCGTGATTATACCATCATTTCTAAATCTTTGTTTTACTTACTCGATTAGCTCGATGTCATCTTAATTTCTTCTTCTCTTCTTCTCTTCTGTAATCTGTTATCTATCTTCATTTCTTCTTCGCACTTCTTCTATGGCTTACCAATCCGATTCACCAAGGTCGCTATTAGTTCATTGAGAAAACCAAAGCATGTATTTTGTGATCACATTTTTATTCAGAACCAGAAATTTCTAGCTAGAATTCTTCAACTGGTTTCAACCGATTTAAGAATGTTCAAATTTCTTCATTTTGCATCTAAAGATGAGAATCGAGAGATAATTCATGTAGATTCTCTGAAATGGTCTATTATGCTTTCAACATAAATCTTCTTTTTTCCTCATATATATAATATTATATATATATATATATAATATATGTATATATATTATATATATATATATATATATATAAGTAATACCATAAAAAAACTAAAAGAATATTTATTTTAAATGATCGTGATACTTCTATGATTACTGTGCATGCAAAAACAATGACTTCATTATTTAGATGATATATATATATATATATATATATATATATATATATATATATATATATATATATATATATATATACAGAAGATTTAGATTTTTAGCAGTGTAGCCTACTTCAGGAAGCCTAGAGCAAAATGGCTAGAGATTTACTCTAGGTTTCCTGAAATAAGCTATAATTCTAAAAATTTAAATATTCTGTTAAATTTTTTCTAACAAATTTTGCTCTGTGACTGACAATAAGAGCACACATTGAGCTCTGCAAACTACGACGTATTAAAAAAAATCTATGTCGTAAGGAAGATTTCTTCGGATTTTTGGATTATATACATATGAGAGTAAGATGAGGAAATTAATCCGACAGTATGTGGAGAACATTTTTAAAGAAAACAAACACAGGTTGTTGGTGAAACATCCAGAAACCTAAGAAAACGCGTCTACGAACATAAACGCAGCATTAAATTAGGCAACCTCAACAATTGTCTCTTCCAACATATACTAAATGCTAAACACAATTTCGATTTTGATAATGCTTCTATGTTGGTTTATATCCACAACAAAAGTCTAAGACAAATCTTCGAAGCCAGTGCTATAAGTAACATAGATAATGTTAATTATAGACCTGGCTTCTTTAACATATCCCCACACATAGGTAAATCAATAATCAATAGCTATAAAATTACAAACACCAGCCATAAAAAAAAACACAACATAATGTATCTATGCATGCGTATATATATATATATATATATATATATATATATATATATATTATATATATATTTATATATGTATATGCATGTGAAACATTTTATTAATTAACATGTTTCTCATTTTTACACATTAATATTCATATGGAATACGTACACTGAACATCTTTCATCTTTACACATACAAATTTACAATGTCCCGAAGAAGGTTTTATTAAAAAAAAAAACGAAATACTTAAGTATCGACATAAAGAGTTTCCATCGCTCATGACATCCTGTGTTTGTTTTCTTTTAATATTTTATATATATATATATATATATATATATATATATATAACATTTATATTATGAATATCTTAGGAAGTAAATATTTCTCTCTGAAAGATATCTGAAAATATTTCTTGAGAAATATTCTTTATGTGAGAGCGAGAGATTTGTTTATATTTTTGTTTTTGGGTCGGATTATTCATTCTAAGTCATATCCAGCTTATGAATATCAAAGACCTTCTTAAAACCCATATGTAATACGAGTAGTTGCTTCTAGTCTTGACTAAATTAAATCCTAAAATATATTTTTGGTCCTCTATATCAATTTTCATATCTTCTGAAAGGATTTAATTCCTCACTCATCAATTTCTAACCTGTGTATGCCAACAGCTCAAAATAAGGAATCGCTTTCTCCCATTACATATATCAATGTGGATTACCGTTGTTGTCTTGGATTAAATTGGTGGGTAGAAGAGACGGAATCTTTCAAAGAATGTTATATCTAAGAAAAGGAATGAGAATTAGCTATAATTATATTTGTAAATATAGTAATATGAAGAAAATACTTATATAGTTGTTTGATCAAATGCGATTATGGAGTTGATGTCATCTTCATTGCTAGTCGTTTAAAGAAAGGACCTCAAACTTGAAGAGTGTGTATTTAGGTTATTTTTGTGGCCAAATACGGTGTGTGTGTGTGGGGGGGGTAGAACCTCAGTCCAACAGCCAAGCCCTCCCCCCCCGCCATTTATCTTCCACGGTACTCATATGCCAATCACCTGATTGCTTGCTTGAATGTATGCTGTCCGGGCTTCCGTAAAAGAAAATTGTTTCTCCCACGCGGACCAACCAAAACCAATGTACTTAAAAAAATAATACACTTGTCTACTGACCTCTGAGGGTACAGGCGCAATAATACTTGAGTTTATAATGTGCTTTATAAATGTGCGTGCGTGTGTGTGCGTGCGAGTGAGTATGTGTGTGTGTGCGCGCGTTCAATCCTTCCGCCACGTGCAGCATGTGATACAAGGTCAATCTGTAAGCGAAGTACATTATTACAATGTAAATTCAGAATTTTTTTTTTCTGACATGTAGTACCTAGATAATAAGTGTTGCACAGCGCCTTCTTCACTGGTACTAAATAATTATAATGTTATATATCTCTTTCTTTCATCTATATCTGGTCGTATTTTCTTCTGGCCGGCTTTGCTTCTGATCGTCTTTGGAATCTCTTCTAACATCTTGCGTCTGGTCTCTGGTCTAGCGTCTTGGATCTGCTAAGGTCTGGACTTTCTTTTGCTATGTTCTTGCTGGCTGGTCGTCCTGGATTCATTTCTTAGTCTTGTTACCAAGACATTCATCAACCACAAGAACATATCAATTATACAACTTTTATTTCCTAAACTATACATTTCATTTAACTAAATATCTGACTAACATAGCGCGCGTGAGTCCCAGTTTAGACAGGACCTAAAATGGCCGACTTCTCTGCCTGACGTCTAACTGAAAACTGGTGACCGAACAGGTCCCACGTGACTTCACGTATTTTGGCGGGCTTCTGTAATTTTCCATGGAAGGACCCGGCCATGGTATGAAAAGGGTCATCCCCTCAGAATTATAGGGGATTGACAATAATATTATGCAACCGCATAGATTATGTAACATAAGGATGGTATTATCTGCTTTTTTAAAAAAATTAAATAACATTGGATGAAAACTCGGAAGGCAGAAACGAGATCTCACGGGACAGACAACCTTGCAATTGCTTATTACTCTTTTTACCAAGTATATTTGCTTGGTAAACCTTTTCCCCGATCCTTAATACTCGTTGTGTTTCTTCCTATTATTTCTCTGTTAATAATGATACTCGAATAATAACACTTTCTAAACTATTTGCCTTACCAAAATTAGAGAGCCTCTAATTCTCAATAGCTCCCAACAGAACTCGAGTGGTCATCATTCTCCACAGCTTCCTTTATTAATAACGGGAGCAATATCTTTCCTGGAAAAGATTGTGGAGGGAGCTTCCATTGTCTTCTCTACTGTTTGAATCTAGAATTTCTCTCCTATTTATCCATAGCTGATGTCAGGGTGCATACGGTTTCCTGCCTTTTCCAAAGACATTAGTGTGAAGTGAAATGCAATCTTTGTCATCCAGGATTTTAATTCTGGCGATAACCGTTACGCTAAGCGTGCCCCTAGAAAAGTAAAACCCACGCGTCGATGCTTGTATTTTATACACATTTTCATGCAGTACCAGTTGGTTAACTATAGTGGTAGCCTTTGGCAGTAAGCATCACTTGTTCCTTTCGAGTTAGCACAAGTGCCGGCTTTTCCTTACGATTGATCAGAGAAGTATTTCTATTGATTTTGCTTTTGCTATGGACTGCTTAAGATTTAGAATCTCCAATATGACACGACTTGCTGTTTGTGTTACTGAAAATAAGGAGAGGAAGTAAAAGTAGATTGATTGATTAAATAGTTTTAACGGCATGTCAACCCGTCTGGTGTTATTTTATGCCAATCGAGACATTGTGAGAGATAATCTGATGTATTTTATTTTTCCACCGGATGTTTCTTGTTTTGAATTTATACGTAAAAGGATATAGGGTATATTTTTTGGTATGATTTTATTTCGTTCAGAAAGGACAAAATGTCCTCTATACTGACATTTTAAAATATATCTCTCATGTTTTTTGTGTAGTAAGTAGTTTTTGCAAGTAGTAAGTACTCCTGTCCTACTACTATCGGTGTTCCTGGGAAATGAAATGAGATTAGGGATCTGTTTCTAATCGAAACTACGTCACTGCTTACATCACAATACCCTAAGAAAAATAAGTTTATCAATGAGTATTTAATTTATAGTCAAAATCATTAATACAGAAAAAATCTTATTCAATAACGATGTATCTATGAAAATCCCAGTTAAATTTGCATAAAAACAGCCCATGTTATTAGCGCATTTAAAATCCTGCAATGTGTCTTATATATCGCTAAGAAATAAAGGTTTACATAATATATGGTGTAGTTAATTTGCATAATGGTTTTAACAAATTCGAGTTTAATAAATAATTACTTGGTGTTATTGATCACTAATATTTTTGTTTTATTCTCCAATGTATTCAAATCAATCCAATGAATGATTTTATATAGAAACCAATTAAAATATAATTAAGATAATTAATCTTTTTATATGTGTTCTTATTTAATTTTGTAATTCTTTCTAATATATTTCATTACATTAAAACTTGTGTGTATAATAACAGCAAACTTACCACATTCTTTTAGAATAGGGTGTTTGATATTTTATGCATTCTGACTGTTTTTAAGTATAAAGGAGTCTGTTAGTTTTGTGGGATTTATATGTAATCGGTAAATAGTGGCTTGTTCTTTTCTAGACTTTCTGAAGCTTCGTTTCCAATCTCCTTTATTGGGTTTTATCGTGAAGAGTGTGTTATATATGTTCATACTCCAAACAACTACGGAGTGAATGAGCTCTGATTATGATTTTTGTAAAATCGAAATATTAATCAGCATAAGCTATGATTATATTATAAATTGTTTTCTCTTTAACAGCATTGTGTGATGTTTTCATTCCACCTTTTCATACTCATATTGTCGGATTCATTTCCTTTCTTTTAACTTATATATATATATATATATATATATATATATATATATATATAGAGAGAGAGAGAGAGAGAGAGAGACAGACAGACAGACAGACAGACAGACAGACAGAGACAGAGACAGAGACAGACTGAGACAGACTGAGATAGAGACAAAGACAGAGAGAGGGGGAGAGAGATAGAGAGAGTAGTCTGAAAAATTCATATGATGACGTCATATTTACTGCTGATGTTCCATCGATGGAATAAATGCGGACAGCAATGAGGACTATGTTCAAAAAATAAAACTCACAAGATTCCATTCCATAAGGGCAATTTGATCATCCTATAAATTTTTCAGTCGACCATCGTCTATATATATATATATATATTATATATATGTGTGTGTGTGTGTGTATGTGTATGTGTGTGTGTGTGTGTGTGTGTGTGTGTCTTTGTGTGTGTGTGTGTGTGTCTTTGTGTGTGTGTGTAATGGTTAATGACTTACGTAATTATTAGAATATAATTTAGCTTTCTAAATGACTTTGGCAATGGCTATTTCGGTCATTAATTTTTGCAGGAACGTCTTTTTGTAGTAAGCTCTATTTTTCTAATAATTAATTTTCATGACTAAAGATATTTCGTTCGTAGATGCAGAACACAAGAATAAATCTAATTTTCGTCTCCTGTGTATTGGTTGTCCTGTGGGCGTTCAGCCTCTGCACAAATGATTTGCAACGAGACGACAGCAATCAATTATAACAGGCATTATATTATGAGTATTATCAAAATCCTATAGAAAGTTTATTGGTTACTTCAAGACTCATTGGGGGTAAATATTCCACATAACAATGTCTATCACAGTGGGATAATAAATAAGGTAAGTATTTGCCAAACACGTTATCTACTGATAGGATGTGACACAAGGACATGAATATGGGTCATACAACGAGGACTAAACACATTTTCTAGTAGTAATGGTCATGCGAGACTAATTTGCTAAATACTACACCAAGAAGCAGGCAATATCCCGCACAAACAGTCACAGATGCAGACTATGCTGATGACCCTGCACTTCTTGCAGATACACCAGCACAGGCTGAGTCACAACTACATAGCTTGGAGGAGGCAGCAGAAAATATCGGCCTCTATGTGAACTCCAGTAAAACGGAGTTCATGAGTTTCAAAAAGAAAGGAACTCAACGGCACGCCTCTCAAGCCAGTAGAACAATTCACGTACCTTGGTAGTAATATCTCATCCGCAGAGAGCGATGTTAATACACGAATAGCAAAGGCATGGTTGGCCACAAACAAATTTTCAGTCATATGGAGGTCCGATCTCCCTGACAAGCTAAAACGACAGTTCTTCCAGGCTGTGGTTGTATCAGTGCTGCTAATATGGCTGCACCACTTGGACCCTAACGAAGCGTCTTGAAAATAAGCTAGATGGAAGCTGCACAAGAATGCTGCGTGTAGTCTTGAACAAGTCGTGGAAGCAGCACCCCACGAGGAGACAGCTGTACGGTAACTTGCCCCCCATCTCACAAACTATCCGAGTGAGACGGACAAGGCATGCAGGACACTGCTGAAGAAGCAAGGACGAGCTCATAAGCGACGTTCTCCTGTGCAAACCAACACATGGACATGCAGGTGTGGGCACTCGGCAAGGATCTACATTGACCAAATATGCGAGGATGCTGGTTGCTCTGCAGAGGACCTCCCGGTTGCAATAAATGATAGGGAAGGTTGGCGAGAGATTGTCATCGATATCCGTGCTGCCTGCGCGACATGATGATAATGACACCACGATATGACGCACTCTTAACTCAACCCGTTTGTCACGGATAAAACGTGACACAAGGTCACAATATGGGGAATTCCTTGAGGATCGAACGCGCTATTCAGGAGTAATGGATTTACGACACAATCTTGCTAATCATTACACCACGATGGGACGCCAATTACTACCCAACCCATTTGCTATGGGTAGGATGTGACCGCAGGTCACAAGTAAAAATGATCCAATAAGGATCGAACTCGCTATTCAGTATTCATGGATCCACGAGAGTATCTTACTAACCCTTACTCCACAATGGAACGCATTCTTTACTCAACCCATTCACCACGGGTAGAATATGAAACAAGTTCGCAAGTTTGAGGCATCTACCGAGGATCGAACTCGCTATTCAGAAGTAATGGATCTGCGACACGAGTGTGCAAACTATTAAACCACGATTGGACACCCTTTTTATCCAACCCGTTCGCTACGAATAGGATATGTTACAAGGTCGCAAGTATTGGGTAACCAGCAAGGATTGAACTCCCTATTCAGTAGAAATTGATCTGTGAAACTAGCCTGTTAAACATTACACCAGGATGTGACACCCCTGGTTCCCATGAAGGCAAGCTTAATAAATCATCATAGAAGTAAAATCACTAGATGGATTCCTACCGTACACCAATATTTTACATGCTCCTTGTTTTTAGATCAGGCTAGAATAATTGATTTTAACGGCATGCAAATTTATCTAAGGTTATTTTATACTTACAGGTCAGAGAATTTCTTTCCTATCGAATAAGAACTATTTTCAAACTAATCTATTTGACTCCGCGAGGGAGTGGACCTAGGAGTACTGGCAAGGATGTGATTTTCCACACACTCTAGATATCCAGATTTGGAGCCTCACCATCAAATGCAGTTAAGTGTCATACCCTAGACTCCCCCAAAATAAACAAAAATAAACTGTGCTATAAATGTAAATATGAACGAACAATGAATACGATTCCCTAACCTGAAAGCATGAAATAAACCAAGATGGGAAATACTGTTTAACTCAATCTATCAATCACTCAACCAATCAAAAGAACATTCTGACTCGTTTGGACTAATCGCCTGATGAAGAGAGAATCGGTTAATAATAATTCCAAATTTGATTCCTAACAATTCTAAATGGAATCGGAAGTTCTGTTGATAGTTATTTCGAAATTATGGAAATAATATTCTTAATGAGTGAATTGTCAGGGAAGTCTTTAAAACAGGAAACGTATGATCCTTCAGGCCATTGTTAATATGTCATTCAACAGTACGTATTATGACAGCGCAATTCCAATCTATCATCCTACGCTGACAGTTACATACAGACTAGGAACACAAACAATTACCGAAAAATATTATAAATTAATATAATAGCCGTAAAAATGACTGGACAATTTGTCTGTGGTCGACACAAGTTTTTTTAACATGGTTCCCACAGTTATTTGTGAACTCAGGTTGGTATGAAAGATTCGCTTCCTTGGCCTTTCGGGTTCAAAGTGTTAAACAATTCAAAGCAATTTTTAAATTCTCATTTACCTACTTATAGATATTTGCTAAAAATATATTAGTTTTAGCACAAGGACAGAAGTATAGAGCCCCTAGTGAGAATCGAACTCACAATGGTCTTATAATCTAACTGGCTAACTAATTACAACATAGGAGGTGACCTACCTACGGATTTTAATAGATTTTAATTCTCTTAAACCAGTTGCTTTACTAAGATTAAAGAGTACAGTCTGCCCTACTATTTACCAATAACTGAAGAAAGAATAACAGGATTCATACATTTCCCAAAACCTATATATATATATATATATATATATATATATATATATATATATATATATATATATATATAGTGGTTAGAATCTCCGCCTGTCAGCTTGGTAGTCGAGGTTTCGAGTCACACACGGAGCAGTCTCCCATGTCTATAACCTTGCTGATGAGACCTAATATCTCGAAATGTACATTCAGAGATTGAAATTTTCTCGATTTGTTTAGCCTTACATTTGAACATATATGCCCGACTAAATTCATTAATTATTAACTAATTAATTTTCAAAATTAGGTATGACTTCAATTAAGTACATATCCTCCAAAAATTGTCGGCTAAAAGCCATATCAAATAAACACATTGTTTATTTATTTACTCTCTCTCATATATATATATATATATATATATATATATATATATATATATATATATATATATAATGGTAAGTTTCGTGCCTGCTTCACATAATTTACGATAAGTTTATGTAAGAAATAAATGTATTGGGATTTCTGAAGCATGAAAAAATTGTATGTCTAAGAATTCAAATGGGAGAATTTCGCATTCTCCTTTAATCACTCAACATACAAAAATGAATTAATTCAATCAACTACGACACTTTACAGTTTAAGAATTATCTAATCCTTTACAAGAGTGCTACAATAATTGCGTTAGAGACTACTAAACTTTATTTAGTTAAGATATTATAAGACCACTAATTAGTTGTCCCTAGCAAATAATTTTATAAATCCCTTTCAAACCAAAATCTTTTAACTTAGAAAAATACATCAAGTGAAAATTGGCAACCATACTTTCTAAACCGAATGGTAACGAATAACAGTTACCAAATCAATCTCCTTCGACTAGTATCATTTGAACAATCAATGCGAACGGATAAGGCAGGCGCATTTCTTGAATATTAGCCTATTTGAATATTTGGGTACACTATTCATTCATGCTTCAAAAAAACTACAGTACATTTATTTTTTATAACCTCGTCATCTGTCTCTGTCTCTGACACACACACACACACACACACATATATATATATATATATATGTGTGTGTGTGTGTGTGTGTGTGTGTGGAGAAAGGTAGACAAGCACGGTATGTTATGGAAACTGGATAACAATAAACATCCAGTTTCCATAACAACCCGTGTTTGTCTACCTTTCTCCACATACTGTCGGATTAACCTCCTCACATTTCTCCCATATATATATATATATATATATATATATATATATATATATATATATATAAGTGTTGTTATGGGTCCAACAAGAGAAAAATATTTTTACATTTGCGACACGTGTTTGAGATCTTTGATATCTTCTTCAGGCATTATTAACCATATATCTGACAGAATCCAACAACGTGAACACATCTGTCATCTTTTATTTTGTCTGTATACCAATCATGAGACTGTTATTTGACCCTTTTGCAATAGCGAATCAGTTTCGTACAGCTGTAGGGGGAATTTTTTAGGCAAAGAATCAAAGCCAATATTACTATTCTGACAGAATATGGTTAATTAATGCCTGAAGAAGATATCAGAAGATCTGAAAAACGTGTCGCAAATGTAAAATAATAATTAGAATAAAAAAAAAACAATCTATTTTGCGGACGTTTTTTTATAATATATATATATATATATATATATATATATATATATATATATATATATATATATAGATATATAGAATCAGCTGATAATCCAGAGAATTGTTGATTCGTGGACACTGTGGTTAGCACTGAAGATGATCTGGAAATACTAACGTTTCAAGATGGACGCCTTTTAGCAAGAAGCGTCTGACCATCGGCACGGCACCGCACGTGTCACTTTCTTACACTGAAATATCACTACGTGAACACATCTGTCATCTTTTGTTTTGTCTGTGAACCAACCATGAGACTGTTATTTGACCCTTTTGCAATACCGAATCAGTTTGGTACAGCTGAAGGGGGAATTTGTTAGGCAAAGAGTTAAAGCCAATATTGCTAATATTGATTTTTAGGCAAACTCTGTGTATGGAAGATTATATTACACCAATCGTCAGCCCCTTATTTAACATTTAGTGTATATGTCATGTAAATTCAGAGCTCAATAAACAGTAAAGGCGATGTTGTTTTTCCGAGAAATTTGGCAAGGAGAAAGTCCTCTTGGAAGATTGTACAGAGGTAAACATAACCCCCTCACAATTTCAGCTCCTTTGATCTTGCTTATCAAATACCAAACCGAGATTTCTTATGCTGCCTTATATATATATATATATATATATATATATATATATATATATATATATATATATAGTATGTGTATATATATGTGTGTATACACATACTATATATATACACACATTATATATCTATATATGTATATACATATATATGTATATATACATACTATATATATATATATATATATATATATATATATATATATATATATATAAACAAAATTGGAATTATTTAAATTATATCACCGGAGGAGCAAATTTAAGGATCCTGACTCTGCGAGTTTATCATCATTGCAGATTCCTGTTGTTGGACTTGTTATATTTTTTAAACTTTCATGTGTAACCGGAACATTTCCTGAAAGTTTTGATATTCATATACATTTTTACTGCAAACTGTTTTGAGCTTTTTTATGATAAAAATGCTTATAATTTAAAAAATAAAATTTATTTTATTTTAATAATAATATGTATTTTTAAAATTTTTTGAAAATTCCGGTACTGATCGAGAGCGTTCTGTGCCTCGTAATTAGTGATATATTTATTTCGTTTTTCCGCTTATAATGGTGCTTTGATAAAGACATATTCATAATGTCGAAACAGATTCTGTCAGCAAAATTTTTAACATCTTGTTTTTCTACAAAACTTTCTATATATATATATATATATATATATATATATATATATATATCCGCTATGTGGGAAACGTAGACAAAGCGGATGTTATGGAAACTGGATGTTTATTGTCGACGATGCAACGTTTTGGCCTGTTAGACCTTCTTCAGGACCTGGATATAGTTCTTGCTTCAGTGATGGACATTCTCAAATTGGTGAAATAGGATGTCGTCAGTAGGGGAGGGGTGGTTGGGTGTGGGTAGTGGATTTTCTACTCTCTAGATGGAGAGTGTCAGAATGGTAATGGTACCAGTATATATCACCATTTTGAGAAATTGACCTTGTGTCACATCCTGCTCATGCAGAGGGGTTGGTAAATATATATAACCAACAATAACTCTGCGCATTACTGAAAGTGCTTGGATCAAAAATATAGGAAACTTTTCCACCATCTGTATTCGAAAATTTAAAAAAAGAGGACTTTGACGTTTTCACTTGAAGATCACAAAGAAGATATGAGTAAGTAGTCGTCGGGGTGGCATAATGTCGGTATCAGCCAGACAGCGAGGGAGTCTATCCCTTTTCACTAGCGCTCGAACAAGGAAATTATTTTAGCGTCTGAGGTGGAGCACCACACCTACCATCAGCTCCTCACTTTACCGCACATATCCATGTGCTACTCATACGTTGAGTTAGCGGGGACCTTGTGATTCCTAGCCGAATGCTCTACCGACTGAGCTAAACTGGCCCTTTCATGGAATTTAATATAACCTTCTTATATATATATATATGTGTGGTCCTATGCGATCACGGTATGAATTATTTTCGTGACTTCCACATGTGTCTCCAGGCAGCGGCTATTTCGATGGCCTCTGCGCCCACGCCATGTTCCTTTGACCCGGAGAACTGGGATCGATGTAACCTTGTCGATGCAACTTGGTCGAAGTGTCTTGGTTGAAAAATTAGTGCAAATAAGATAACACACTATTAACAACAATAACAGTTTTATTCATGTATATTGAATGAGTATGTTGTGCACACTAGGTCGGATGAAAAAGACACGATGAGGAGCTTTGTCAGGCGTTGTGTTTTATGTGGAATCATTCTTAGCAGCAAAGTCTATTTCTCCTAGTGGCAATTTTCTTATTTCAGTAATTCCTCCAAAGCCTGTGACAAACTCCGTTTTTGGCAATCCGGACTCGGACTATCCGGGTCTCAGACTGACTGACAGTTTACAATTCAGAGCGAGGATTTTATAAAAAAAAAAGAATTGTATATATTCCTGTCATCGTGACACGATCAACAAGTGCTAGCGCCGAAAAACCAAGGTCACGCTTCTGACGGCTCGATAAAGATGACATCTCATTTGACAGCCCCAGCTTGCATCTCAACTTTAAGGCAGTACTGTAACCTTTTCTTCTATGTATGAACACAATACGTAAAATCAGAATTTATTTATTTAAATGATATTTTGGTTTTTGCATTATGCATTTTAACAAAATCATTTACGTTAACTAAAAAAAATATCTTATACACTTTCCTTTTTCTTTAAAAATTAGTTGATGCTAACAAATAAACACATCGTGTTATATATATATATATATATATATATATATATATATATATATATATATATACCATGGAAGATTGCGTTGCGCCAATCTTGACACATTCTTCGTTTTGGATTTACGCCATCCAGCGTTAACAATATCAAAACAAAAATTTGAATGCTGATTTTCCAGGAAGGCAGAATCGCTTTCCCTTTGAAGATTACTTAATTCTAATCTCTCTCTCTCTCTCTCTCTCTCTCTCTCTCTCTCTCTATATATATATATATATATATATATATATATATATATATATTCATTGATTTATATTTGGCTTGTGCCATCCTGAGCTAAGCCGAGTAAATATCAAAGCCAATATATTTGACGTAGATTTTCAAGTTCCCGCTCGCTTGGAATTTTGCCCCGGCAGGTTTCCTCCATTTCTTTTTAATTGGCCTTGTGTCATACATTGACAAGATCAGTACATTTGAAGTAGCAAAGAGAGATAGAACGAAGATGGTGAAGGGGGGGGCAGCGGTGGCGGCGCGGCGGTGGCGGTTCTTGGCCCAGTCTCATATGTCTGCTTGTATTCTTTCGCGAAGTTTCCTAACGTTACCACCCTCACTGCGCGTGCGCACCGTAACGCGAGGATACGGTGAATAAAAATGCCTACAGTTGGGTCGTGTGCAAAAAGGCGCGGAAAATTTCGCCTTGTTCTTGAAGATCAATAATCAATAGAAATTGCCGCTCGGGCAGTTCTATAGATTTCGCCAAGTTGGAACAAAGAGTGCTTGCTTGTTTTCCAGCT
>CM042137.1:137319343-137409343 GCA_023376005.1 Doryteuthis pealeii | reverse complement strand
TACCGGGATCTTATTAAATAACTGTTTTAATAATATAGATGGTTGGTTGGTTGGTTGGTTGTTTTTTTACAGCATGCCAACCATTGGGTTATTTTATGCCGAAGATGTTTTTGTTTTATTCCTTCTTGATGGGTACTGTGGTATACTAAGAAACGGAAGCACCGTTTCTACCATTGTTTTTGTTATGAAACGGAAGTACTGTTTCAGCCATCTTGTTGAGTTGCAATTAAAGGTGGAAGTGATCACTTCTCGTGCTTAACGTCAGCTGGACTACCCGTCTTATTATTTCGCTAAGCGCGTTACAACAGGTACCAAAATAAAAAAAAACACTTTAAAAGGTCAATTTTTGATTTATTTAACCCATAGATGGAATCCTAACATGTACTACGACTCCAGTCAGGGTGGACCTGGGAGTAATGGTAATTAAGAAGTAATCAACATTCCCAAAAGTCCAAGAATTGGAACCTCACCACAAGATGCAGTTTGGCGTCATGCACAAGACACTGGTCCTCAACCACCACCATTTTATCACATATATGATGGTGGCGCGTGGTGTAATGGTTAGAGTCGTAGGAAATGGACTCGTCAACACGAGTTCAATTCCTGGGCGAAGCTGTTGGCATTTCACATAGCGCTAATACCCTTGGGAAAGGTATGAATCTAATTCTCCCTCCAGTTATGGGTAAATAACAGGGAAGACTGGGCTCTTTAACCATGGCTAGCTAACCAGTCTATGAGAAGGAAAACTCTGAATTCAAACCTGTTAAACTCCGCTTAAAAAATTGACCTTGTGTCGCATCCTGCTCGTGCGGAGGGGTTGGTAAATATATATATGATGAAAAGAGTTTTGGGACAATTATACAAGTGCTAGAGCTTGACGTGACTAGCCGATTGTTCAGAGGGGGCCTCACCGATCGCCCGTCAAGTCTGGGCCTAAATGGACTGCTTAGCCACCAGGTTTTCATCCTTAATCATCCCGGCCAGCAGGTGGTCCCATTAGGGGAGTCTTACCCCTTTGCAAAGGTGCGATCGGAGTATTCTACAGTTCCAGCCGACAGGTCGATTATTTAGATGGGTGAATCATAAGAAAATCCTATAAAGTGAATGTCATTGTTTTAAATAGAAAATTGTATCTTTCCATTACGAACAAAAACATAATTGAAATACAGGTATTTAGACAACGGACAGAATGTGACACGATGTCCCAAGAATGGGGCATCCAGCGAGGATCGAACTCAATTCAGTTGTATTAGATCTACGAGGGGACATTGCTAACCACTACACCACTACGAAACGCGCTTGTGGAAAATCACAAGTTCAATGTAAACATAGGTATTTACCCAATGCATTAACCACGGGTAGGATGTAACACAAGGTAGCAAGTATGGAGCTTCCAATGAGGGTATAATGCAAATGCATTGCTAATAATTTTACAAATGAAATGAAAATAGTAAATTAAATGTGTGGAAGTTGCTTTTCCTGTAAGTTTTAAAAATCTGAGAATTTTTCGGGGAAAATTTTTACTTGTTTTTTTTTTTGTAGTAGAATATTACATCTTACTATTTTATACAGTTTAAACTGGAGGTAGTGTAGTGTAATGTTTATTGTTGTAGTAAATGGACACAGCGACCTGAGTTCAAATCCTGGACGAAGCTGTTTGCATTTCATATAGCGCTAATTGTAAAGTTTTTAAGTGCTATCCTTGGCCAATTGAAAAGGACTTAAATACAGTCCTGTGTTCTGGAATCTTTTGGTAAGCGTATAAGTCCTATTCTGCGTATTGGTAAAGGTCCAGTGATTTAATCCCATGTCCGTCGTCAAAGAATGCCAGTATAATCATGATCAGTAGGGTCGGTTAAGTATTGTATCAAGCTCAGAGTACTGCCAGTGATTGGCCAAGAGTTAGATCATATGATTCTGGCCTAGTCTATAAGTATAGGCGAGGATCTAGCACACACCTTATATACTAGAAATTCTCAACACTAATACTTTTGGGGAATGTATAAATCTCCCTCCAGTTATGGGTAAATAGCAGAGTTTAATAGATTTGAATTGAGTTTTCCTTTCTCCTAAATCGGTTTCTCTCATCATCATCATCATGCCACGCAATTAGCACGAATATTCATGACAATCTCTCGCCAAACTTCTCTATCATTCATTGTTCCAGGGAGGTCTGCTGCACAGTATCCAGTATCCTGGCAAAGTTGGTCAATGTAGGTCATTGGTGGGCGGCCCACATTAGCATGTCCATGTTGGCTTCTACATTTAGAACATCGCTTATGAGCTCGTCCTTGCTTCTCCAGCAGTGTCCAGCATGCCTTGTCCATCTCACTCGGATGGTTTGTGTGATGGGGAGCAGGTGGCAATACAGCTGCTTCCTTGTGGGGTACTGTTTCCACGATTTGTTCAAGACCACTCGCAGTATTCTTGTGCAGCTCCCATCTAGCTTATTTTCAAGGCGGCTCGTTAGGGTCCAGGTGGTGCAGCCGTACAGCAGCACTGAGAGAACGAGAGGAACCACAGACGGAGCAAGAGCCTGGAAGAATTGTCGCTTTAACTTGTCAGTGAGATCGGATTTCCATATGACTGATAATCTGTTTGTGGCCGACCATGCCTTTCCTATTTATGTATTAACATCGCTTTCTGTGGAGGAGATATTACTACCTAGGTATGTAAATTGTTCTACTGGCTTTATAGTCGATTGTGGAGATGTCCCCTTTTTTTTTAAACACATGAACTCAGTTTTATCAGAGTTCACATAGAGGCCGATATTCTTTGCTGTCTTCTCCAAGCAGTAGTGAGTCGGCCTGTGCCGGTGTGTCTGCAAGAAGTCCAAGGTCATCAGCGTGGTCTGCATCTGTGACAGTTTGTGCGGTATATCACCTGCTTCATGCCTTTTTTAGTGTGAAAGCTTTTTCTTTTATAGTATCTAATGATGGTCGGAGTACATAGTCTAGGCATATTATAAATATACATGGTGCTAATGTATCTCCTTGTAGGACTCCAGCGGCGATGTAAAATAAATCTGTGTCGTCATCAGGTGAGCGTACCATTGCTTCAGTGTCTTTGTAGAGCATCATTATAGCGGTTACAGTTTCTTTGGCGAGACCCTATGATAGTAGTATTTGTTCCATTTTTCCTCTCTGTATGGAATCAAATGCCTTGGAGAAATCTACGAATAGCAGCCTTGCCTCTAGATTCTTTGCTCGAACCCGTGCTATGATGCGTCGAATAGTCCGGATCTGAGAGGTTGTGGATCGATTTCTGCGGAATCCGTTTTTTTTAAGGATTTTCTCTATTTCGGGTTGGATGCTATTAAGAAGAAGGGCATTATATATCTTAGCTGCAATAGCAGTAAGATTTATGCCTCTGAAGTGTTTAGCAATTCTGAGGTCTCCCTTTTTGGGGAATGAGAGGATGCAGCCTTTCGTCCATTTATTTATTCTATTTTGTCTATATACTGTATTGCATAGTCTAAGCAGTATGTCATTGAACTTTCTCATCTACGATCTTTTGGGTATTAGTTTCTATGATTTTAGGGGGCTCCCCAGTAATTTCTTGAAGTGGTCTTTCCATTTCTGAAGTCTATCGTCTTGGCTATTTTCCTTTAGCTTTGATCTAGAGGTACTTTTCCTACCACGAATTACATTTACTGTTTGCCATGCTAATCGTGACTGTGTGTCTTCCACCGATTGTCTGATATTATTTATTTGTACTTGGATGTATTCTATTTGTTCTTTTTTTGTATGTTTTGGTTAGATCTATCTGGGCTTTTTTAATGTTGTGTAAATTGGTGTTAATTGGGTTTGTTTTATTACGTTGGGCTGCTTTTTTGATATCGTTTCTTTTTCTCCAACTGCATCTGTCTCCCAGTGTTTGACTCTTAGTTTTGTCGGTACGCACTCAGCTGCTGTTACTAGGTGGGCATTGACAAAGTTTTCGTAGTCCTCGTTTGGATTGAAGCTTTCATATGTCTCCTGAAGGATACCGAATTTATTTCTTGCTGCCACAGCATAGCGATTGCATATATCGCTGTTGGCAAGTGTCGACCAGTCGTACAGATTTACTGGCTTGCTTTTTGTTTCTACGTAAGCTTACTCGTAATTTTGCTGTGACTATTCTGCAATCGGAGGATACTCCTTCAAAAGAGTATGATTCGTAGTTAATTGCACTATTTATCCATTTTTTTATTTATTAGGATATAGTCTAATTGGGCTTTTGTATTGTCTGGGTATGTGTAGGTCCATAGTTTGCCTTTTCCTTTTGGTATTTGGTATTTAAGCATACAAGCCTATTCTCAAGAGAGAACTCGAATAAGAGTTCGCCAGTTTCTATACCATGGTTAAAGAGCTTAATCTGCCCTAATATTTACCCATAGGTGTAAGGAGAATAGGATGAGTCATACCTTTCCCCAGTCTCGACCAGGATTTGAACTCGTGTCTCCGTGTACAAATGATTGATATCATGCAATTTACAATACAGTATTTTTAAAATTGTTAAAAAATACTTCTAACTCCATATTTTGTTCCTGTGTTGTTATCCTACTTTTCGCAGTTACATTTCACTGGAGTGAAAAACAACGTTAATTGTGTTTATCACATACATCAAAGTATCGGTTCTATTCTGAGAGTGATCTTTTTTAAAGAAATAAAAAAATATTCATAAATAAAAAAAAGAGTTTAGCTAAAATAGCTTTTTAAAGAAAACTTTTGCGGTAATGAAGAAGAGGCAGAAATGTAACACTTAAATTCGCCATCCAGAGAAGAGGAAGTTTCACTTATTTACTTTAACTTTTTATTCAATTATTTATTAATCTATTTATGTCTGAACAGTTAAATCTCAAAAGTTTGACTTCAACTATCTCAGATTTCCCCAACGTCTATATATCGTTAGTCTTTCCCTCCTCTCAATAGATGATATGCGTTATAGAGTTATGGCGGTGCCGATATAAAAGAGTGAGTAAAAAATAATGCTATTTTCTTTATTTTATGTGAAGTTGTTTATTATAAAACTAAGGTCGACATTGAGACCCCACATGGAAGAATCCGACGAGTAAGACCCAGATTGCCAATCGACAATGTCCTCCTTCTGTTCGACTACACACAAGCATCAAAACGAGGGAGAAAATCGCCTCACTCGGGTGGACATCTTTACTGCATCCTCTATACTCACCATATTTAGCGCTTTCATACTATCATCTCTTCGGCCCCATGAAAGAGGGTTTGAGAGGCAAACATTATTCCTGTGAGGAGGAATTGAAATCTGTAGTGAAGAAATGACTCAAAGAACAGTCAACAGAATTTTACGGAATAGGGATACATGCTCTCATTCGAAGGTGGAACATTGCTATTGAGAGAAAGATGACTATATGGAGAAGTAGGGATGGATTCACAGAGAACCAGCTTCATTTTGGTGTATGATACATGTTCCTGTGTTTGTAATTATAAATATCCTAGACATAATGGCATTACTTTTTGAAACTCTTGTACATACTGGGCAGAAAAATACTTTACTGTGCCGTGAATGCAATCTTGTATTCAACAGCTCTCGAGCAGTGGGAGGGGTGCGCAGGAATTTTGCTGGTTAGAAAATAAATAATTGGAGTTAATGTTTGTGATGTTTATAGATACATTTAACTAAGTTTTGATTTTATAACTATAGAGGAGTTTTTTTTTTTTTTTGCTTATCCTGTTTGGTTTGGTTTTTGGAACGGCATATCAACCCTTTTCGGATCATTCAAAGCCGAATCAACCCATTTTTCCTATTCGGTTTCTTACTGTGTCTGCTGTTGTTTAAGTGGTCACCCATCTAATTACTGAACAGACGAATCGCTGTTTAACTTCGGTAATCTAACGGGAACATGTGATTTCAGCTCATCCTAGGGGTACATATTTACCCAAACGAATAACGACCACAAAGACCAATCTTAAAGGTTTGAATTCATTGTCCCTAAAGAGCCCAGTCTATCCTACTATTTACCCATATCTGAAGGGCGAAGTGTTTGATGTATAACTTTCCCAACGGTAGGGCGTCATATCTTGGCGTAATGTTTAACAAGCAGGTCTCGAATATCCATTAATTCTGAATAGCGATTTCGATTCTCTCTGGATGCCCCATACTTACGACCTTGTGTCTCAACCTACCCGTGATTAGTTCTGTGAGAATTGCAACAAGCCTAGCCCAGGATCCGGGTTTTGAACTCGTATCGCTCTGTTCATTTTTTACGATGATAACCAGTACATTATAGTCCCCTCACGCCTTACCCTGTATATGTATAAACAAAAATCCCTCTTTTTTGTGGATATTGATAGCGTTTAGGGGCTGTTTTAGCTCAGTCGATTAAGCATATACCGAACCAACACTAGGTTCCAGGTCTGATACCAGCCCTCGCCAACAGTGAGCTGATGGTAGGTGTGGCCGTCCACCCCAGACACAAAAATAATCTCCCTGGTTTAGCGCCTGTGAAAGGCGGATAGACTCCTCGTCGGAGGATGTAGTAAAGGTGACCACCCGAGTGAGACAATTTTCTTCCTTGTGTTGATGCTTGTGTGTGGTCGAGCAGAAGGAGGACATTGTCGATTGGAAAGTTGGGTCTTACTCGTCGGATTCTTGCTCGTTAGGGTCTCAATGTAGACCTTAGTTTTATAATAAAAAAACTTCACATAAAATAAAGAAAATGGCATTATTTTTTACTCACTCTCGTATATCGGCAACGCCATAACTCCGCATATTATCTATTGGGAGGAGGGAAAGACTAAAGATATATAGACGTTAGGGAAATTTGAACTAGTTGAAGTCAAACTTTTGAGATTTAACTGTTAAGACATAAATAGATTAATAAATAATTGAATAAAAAGATGAAGTAAATAAGTGAAACCGCCTCTTCTCTGGATGGAGAATCTAAGTGTTACATTTCTGCATCTTCTTCTTACTGCAAAAGTTTTCTTTAAAAAGCTATTTTAGCTAAACTCTTTTTTTAATTTATGAATATTTTTTCATTTCTTTAAAAAAGATCACTCTCAGAATAGAACCGATACTTTGATGTATGTGATAAACTTAATTAAAATGTTTTTTTCACTCCAGTAAAATGTAACTGCGAAAGGCGGATAGACTCCCTCGCTCTCCGATTCATACCGACAATAGGCCACACTTTTACTCGATAGGGTATATTTAAAACAACTTAGGCTTTAAAAAATGTGTTTTGTAAAATTTATTTTTTATTTCCTTGCCAAAAATAAAAAAAACACAAAGTTCTGTTTCAAAAAGATAGCAAAATTACTTTCATCTGCTAAACATATATCATCTGAAATAGATTAAAAAAAGGAAAGTTATTCTTGTTAAAAGGGAAATAAAAACTTAAGAAATGTACAAAGAAATATACACAGACAATTGTCTTTGGCGCCAGATGATAAACACCTTATCAGACAGATGATTAAAAAGAGTTATTGCCCCTTAAAGGATTTGGAAGACAAACAAAACTTCCAGTCTAAAATTGAAAATCCACATACCAAAACAACAAAAAAAGGAAAACTTCATAAAAAATACAAATATTTTTTCTCCGTTTTAATCATTTATCTATCCAAAGTTGTTACACTTAAATTACAAAAACTCAATCTATTTCATAAAATGAAAAAAAAAAAAAAAAAAAAGGAAAATAATTAAATTTGGAAAACATCTTACGAATAAATAAATAAATAAATAAATAAAACCCGAGGGTTAGCTGAAATGTTTGAAAATGAGTTTTTGGGCTCATTTAATGTTACGTCAGAATGATGCTATTCCGGATAGAATTTTTAACCCATAACACTATTATTTAGCATTGACTTGTACATCTCTGATACTAATAGCCAATTTTATATCATTTTTGTTGATTAACAGACTGCAACTGTTTGGTGTTGTTTTCAACAAATTTTAGGCACACATTCTGGAGTGGGCTGACAATTTCATAGGCTAAAATGTTCATACCTGGCATGATATTAGCGGTCCCGACATTTTTTACCAATGGGATCCCAGCAATGCAACACCGATGGAAGAAGTCTGTGGAACACAAGGTGTACTATGTTAAAAATATACCTCATTTGGTCACATTCCATCAGAGTATCTTGGTCAGTCTATGAACTTTCCTGCCTATCCACGTAAAATTTTAATATGTTTGCTTTTTTTAAATGTAGACATTCATGGTAAATATATAAAATCGAATGCATGACAAAATTCCCTTCAGAATATGGAACTGGAAAGTGTCATATAATTAATAGTTAGCCTATGAATTATTTACGGTAATTATAGAATTCAAAATTTAACAAATTAACAAGTAATTCGTTTGAAGAAGAGTCATGGAAAATACCCAATAATATGATAGACAGGTAATTACATTTGACTGACCTATTTCCTAATTGGTTAGTCTGATCGTGAGGATGGATTAGTAAATTCAATGAGTAGTCCTAGGCGCCGTAATGAACGGACATGTAATGGCTACTTCTGTTTATGTGTACGGTTACCTTTGGTAACTTGAGTGAATAAAGTATATTAGATCATGTGTTCATTTATAAGAACAAAAGATTATGAAACACCCAAGACCCACCCACGAAGTTCCAAGAAGATTGGAAGGCAACATAGAGAAATCAGCCCAGAATATAAAAATATAAGATATGAGAAGGTTATGTTAGGTTGGTTGGATTTTACAGCATGTCAACCCTTGTTGGGTTATTTTATGCCGATGATATTTTTTTTTATTCATTCTTGATAGTTTACTTCCATCCTCATATTCCATATTTTTTCAGTTCTCTGGCGAGGTCCAAGTATGTGTCTATCTTTGCATTTGCTTTCATCTTCACCCTGTGATCCGCTGAGACTGGAAATTTACCAGTTGAGAAGTTCTCTTTTTTAAAGAAATACTGGGTCTGGTCTTCTGGCTGGGATAAAGTGACCTATCTTTATCTCAAAGTCCATTATTATTATTATTATTATTATTATTATTATTATTATAAGGACCAGCGGATATACCACAGTATGATAATTATTACAACTTTTGATATGTTTACTTAAGAGCTATTGCAGATAGTTAAATATGTAAAAACTATAATAATCTTGATTTAACTCTCTCCCCCTTTTTTCTTTCTTGTCTTCTTTTCCTCTTTTAATTATGCTCGATAGTATTATTAGCATTATCGCTTCCGTGCGCTCACACCCTCTTACCAATCTTTCCCATACACTCTTTCTTTCTTTCTTTTTTTTCATATTATATTTTTATGTGTAACATGTTCTTTTCCTTCCCTTTTTCTTTATGAAAAAACACAATGGTCCATTATTTCGCTGAGGTGATGATACTCATAATAAATGAGAATTTGGTGGATAAGCAACACCAGACAATCAAAATTGACATTTTTGCATTTCATCTTGGACGATTTGGACGGTCTCATTTTTAACCAGAGGGTATTGCAAGATGATGACGCTCATACAAATACGGAGTACGATCATCATCATCATCATCATCATCATCATCATCAGCAGCAGCAGCAGCAGCAGCAGCATTTAAAAAACGAAATTAACCAAAGTGAAATCTTTAGATTTGAATCTTATATCTCTTTTTCTCTATATCTGTGAATATTTATGTGACGCACATAGCATAATGGTTATCGTCATAGGAAGTGTTTTTTTAGGCTATTTGCATTCCTCATAGAACGAATACCATTAGGAAAGGTATAAATTCAACTATTCTCTCCTCAACACCCTGTCGGAGGGGTGTTAGAATAAACCGACTGCACCTTTGGGTGGCAACCTGTGATGCTTCAGGATGGAACCCAGGTGGCTGAGCAGTCTATGGCATGCAACATTTCACTTTGGCCTTTACTTGGACTAGACGGGTGGTCGGAAAACCCCCTCCGATTAATCGGCTGATCACATCAATCCCTAGCACCTATATGATAGCCCAAACCCTATTGTCTTTATGGCAAGCGTCAGCCCTTTTATCATATAGGTGCTAGAAGGCGGTGGCTGATGGTTTGCATGTGCTGGGAATACCGTTAATCTTTATCTGATGGTGAAGTTCCAGTTCTTCATCACCGTTACTTCCAGATGCACTCCAGCCCGGAGTGGTAGTACCTGTTAGGGTCCCATCTATGGGTTAATTAGAAAAAAATTGTTAAGAAAATTGTTTAAAAAATCTTTCTCCCAATCTCTCGCTTAGAACTAACTAAACTTATCGCTTAAACTGATTTCCAATCCACTTAGCAACAAACAACTACAAACAATCTACTCTCAAAAGTAATTAAACATCCTTGAAAAAATGACATAATAAATTTGACTATCCCGCACAATCTATGGCTTGGTAGGAAATAACACTGGATGGGTTGGCATGCCGTTAAAATAATCAATCAATCAATCATATTCTCCCTTCAGCTATTGGTAAATAGTAGGAAAGAATGGATGCTTTAACCTTAGCAAGGCAACCAGTCTAGAAGGAAACATCTTCAATGGAGAGGTGTTACTCAATGAAATGAAGCATCTATAATTTCAAATACTTACGATCATTTAGTTGCTATTATTTTCTGGGATACACATAGGTACATTTTGGTAAATTCTTAATTCCACCCCAAAATGCCTGATAGTACTTTTAGCCACACATAACCTGCAAAGAAGACATATTAATATTGCCAAATGTTCTGTCAAAATTAATGAGCTAAAAAAAAAAAAGTAAAAACGAATATAGAAATTTATACGGAAATTTTTTGGTCGTCGACTGGTAATTGGTTGCACCGGTAAAATTTATTTGTTTTTTGTCTGTTATTCTGACACAAAATTGACGCATATAATTGCATTTCATTTCAATCAGAAATCATTATCTTCCAACTGATCTAACTTAATCGAAGAATCAATTTATTTTCGAACTACTAGATTATAAAAAGACATTAATTTGGTTCTTAGAAATTTACGAGTCCTAAAAAAATAAAAGGGAAAAAGATAAAAATGAACTTACCAATGTTAAAGAATCAGCAATGGATTTTTTGTTGCTTTAGTTCAAGAGACCGGCTAAAGTCATTACCTAAGTAGTTTTTAATGTCATAGCAAAAGTTTTTTTTTCTCTCTTTAAGCCGAACTGATTTAGAATTCATTTTTTGAATTAGCTTATCAGTTCAGTTACACTGTTTTGGAAGAACAAAAACATAATGTAACAAAAAATAATAAAAAAAATCAAACTAAAAAAAAAACAAAAAAAAAAAATCCCAAAACATTTCATCTCTTAATTGTCAAACAAAAGAATTTGAATCCATTGCTTCTTTCAAAAATCGGGTTGGGTTATTTCCTCTAAGTCTAACATGAACAAAGGGGAACCACTCTTGACTGATAAATTATTTATTTATTTATGGATCTACTAGGAAAAAAAGAAGGAGTTAGGGTTAGGGTTAGGGTTAAGGGTTAAGGGTTAAGGTTGGGGTTTAGAGTTAGTTTAATGGGAAAATTAATAAATAATTTATCAGTCAAGAGTGGTTCCCCTTTGTTTATGTTGTACTTATAGGGAATAACCTCGGGTTGTATCAAAATATTTATTTTCCTGGCCTCCCACCAGGATGGATTGTTATAAAGTCTTTTTAGCCTGTGTGTGTGTGGAGGGCACGCACAAACCGAAGCTCATGCAATGGCCAATGCAAAAAAATATGGGTCTCGTTGGCATTCGTCTTTTGGGGCACCTCAGGCATAAACTTGCCCCTGCCCCTTTTAGGCGGGAGATCAGGCGAGGAGAAAACCCGCTGGGACAACGCGATCGGGATGTATTAAAGTAATAACTGTATCATTATTTTTAGTATCGATTTATTTTCTTAAGTAGGAAAAAAATTGATTTTTCTCTTTACTTTAGTTATATACTTTCTCGTCTGACATTAAGCCCTCATGGCCTCATATCAACTGCTTTTTTATCAATGGGATCCAAGCACTGCAACACCGATGTAACCGCGACGGGGCATCTATTTACGCAACCAGTTCAGCTCTGGTAGGGGAGTGACACATGCCTGCAAGTATGGGGAATCCATTAAGCATTTATATATATATATATATATATATATATATATATATGTGTGTGTGTGTGTGTGTGTGTGTGTGTGTGTGTGTGTGTGTGTTGTAAAAGGGGAAGTAACCGGATAATCCCTCAGGTATGCAAATGAATATGTATAAAAGAACAACAGGTAGATTAGCTCAGCGTGATGTGAGGTGATCTCCAACCACGAACGTTGTTTCGTATTCTCGGATGTAAACACACGTGCTACAACTCTTTTCAGAAGATAAGTAATCTTTACCAATCTTCTTTTACGCTCAGAGACTTTTTTACCTTGCCGAGCCATTTTTGTTATTTGTATTTATTGTAATAATAAACTGTTATTACAACCACTCGCAATCTTCTCGTTAATGTATTTCTAATACATAACAATATATATATATATATATATATATATATATATACTTATTATAATGGAGATTGTGGGTTTGTATGTCTGTAACCGAAACTATATTACCATTCAAGTCACAATTCCCTTTGATATTTATATCACATTCTCTATGATTTTATTTTTATTTAAACCTCAATTATTAATAAAATTGTTTTACATCATTAAGACTGTTGACCATATATACATACTAATAACATGCAATTGTATTTATATATACAACAAAATAGCGATTTACAGTGTGAATTGGAAAGCTAATTTGCATATTGATATTAAAAATTTGATTTTAATAAATATATGCTTAGTATTATTGATTTCTAATTGTTTGGTTTTATATTAATGAATATGAGCAAAAATCTCGGGGATAAATCTTAAAAGAAATCCATTAACAAGAAGAAATAACTGTAATATTATTCTTTACTTCCTATTTTAACTAAATAGTTAAATTAGGAAAATTTACCAATGAAAGACGGGAGTAAGGGAAAATGATGGAAGACTTAGTTTCAAAGTTGTTCTATTTTTCAATCATACCCCCTCTGTTCTAAATATTTTTATCTGAATTCTTATTCAGTTTCATTAGCCTTTCTAATTTAACATGATATTTTATTATATTAAAACTTAAATACTTGCACCCGGAGGGTGCATATATTTGCTAGTATATATATATATATATATATATATATATATATATATATATATATATTACTTTTGACTAAAACCTGAATCAGTAAATTATATTAGGCCTCAGCGATATTTCATGTAGTAAGCGTGGCAACTGGAGCTGCTTTGTTGGTACATTTATCCAATCACGTTGCACTGCTGTCTATAAGTGAGTTGTGTTGATAAAGTGTGGTTGCAGGGGATTTAGCGAGGTCAGCAAAATGTCACATACATCTTAAATGGAATATAAGTCTGGCGAGCGCGGGGGTCCAGTGAGGTATCTGGAAGTCCGCTAAGTGTTCCTGGGACAGGTTTTCTATCTCCAAAGTCAATAAGGAAATATTGTTAAATTTCTGGAATAATCAATTTTCATCAAGAAATATGGAAAGTACTGCGTAGTGCAAATAGTCTGCATCAAAAGCATGTAGTAAATTTAGGTCCTGGAACTTTTTCTTCATTCGACAAGTGCACTATAACAACTCGCATCAATCTGCATGAAATACAAAGCCACCCATTTAGAACAACATTAAAAATGCAATATAGCATAAACTCCAAAATGTATTACAACTATTAGATGCCATAAGTATTAAAAAATTAAATCGCTTGAAATAGGAACGAATGTTATAGATATATTCAATAACAACAGAACTTTGTACTGCTGTTAACAGTATACTTGTTTGTTTGTTTTGTTTTGTTTACGGCATATCAACCTCAGTGGGTCATCTAATGCCGATAAAGTTTTGAAATAAATCAATTCTTAATGGATAATACATTTTTTTTATAATACATTTTTCTATTTAACCCATAGATGGGACCCTAACAGATACTACCACTTCGGGTCAGAGTGGACCAGGGAGCAATGGTGATGAAGGGGTGCTCCACATTCCCCAAACCTCCAAAACTGGAATCTCACCATCAGATAGAGTTTAACGTCATTCCCAGGACATGTAGACCTGCAGCCACCGCCTTCTTGCACCCATATGATAAAAAGGGGTTGGGGCTTGCCATAAGGGCAACAGGGTTGGGAAAATTATATAGGTGCTAGGGCTTAACGTGACCAGCCGATTGATCGGAGGGGGCCTCTCCGACCGCCCGTCTAGCCCAAGGTATGGCCAAAGTGGAATATTGCATGTTATGAACTGCTCATCCACCTGGGCTCTATCTTTAAGCATCACGGGTCGCCACCCATGGCAAACAGGTGGCCCCATTGGGGGAGACTTACCCCTCTGCAGATTCTAACGCCCCAGCCGACAGGGCGGCAGTATACTTGTGATGTAAAGTTCATCGTCGAAGTAGATAAACTAGGCAACCCAAGTTCAAATCCTGAACGAAGCTATTTGTATTTCACATAGCTATAATACACTTGGGAAATATATGCATCCAACTATTCTCCCTCCATCTATGGATAAATAGTAGGGTAGAATTGGCTATTTAACCTTGTTATGGAAATCGGTCTGGGAGAATGTAAACATTGTATTAAAACCAGTTAAACTCCGTGTAAACAATTGACTTTGTGAGGCGTCCTCTCATAGCGGAGAATTGGGTAAGTACATATACCCGCTCCGACCCTCTATACACAGATTCACACCAGTTTGACCTTCGCTAAACAATGGAAAAGTAATGATCTATACAAAAGAGTAACATTACAAACATATTCGTCGATAACACAAACCTACAATATAATATAAACTTCCCAAAGGATTAGAGATATTAAATTCCATTAGTATTTTAAAATACGCAATAAATAAAATAGCGTGCAGTATAGGAACGCGTGCACTAGATATATTTCATAATTAAGTTGTTAGTAAACAACTGTTTACTGTTGCTACACAAATATACACCAGTTACGTATTTGCTACACGTGGTAATAGAAATTTGAAAACTGCAATCTTACAAACACTATATAAAAACTAAAAAATATTCAAAATCTCTCTAGACTCCAATGGAGGGAGTCCCAGTGGCATCACGGGTAACGTGCTGGACTGCGACATCATAGCAAGCGAGTTGGAACTTCAGTCGCGCTATTAGGTTCACTTTCCGACTTGGGAAAAGTATGAACTCCGTTTTCCCTCTGAGCTATGGGTTAAATAGTAACATTACTGTTCTTCGTAAAGAATTGTATTGGCATTACATAATCCCTGAAGGTAGATATGCCATTAAAACAACGTAAATAATGCCAAAACATTTTGACAAGAAATTACTATTGTATTTTTATAATTCAATATCTTTTGCTTGTCAGGACCCCGCAAAATGTTATATGGACCCTGGAGGTCTATTTGGATCCTTGTTGAGAACCATTGATCTAGACCCTGGAAAGAATATTAAAAATATAAGGCAAAGATATTGGAAAGACTGGAAGAGAATTAGGAGAGAGAAGGAGATAGTTTTTGTCTAATGAGAATTGAGCTCCTTTGGTTTGAATTCAGTGTTTTCCTTCCCTTAGAACGGTTTTCATACCGGGATTAAAGAGTCCTAGTTTGCACTACTATTTACCCATAGCAAAAGGGAGAATAGTTGGATTCGTACCTATCCCAAAGCTATTAGCGCTATGTGAAATGTAAATAGCCGCCCCAAGGATTTGAACGGTAAATATTAGAGAATGTGCGTCCAACAATAACAGGGTTCCACTACTGTTCTTCTATAAGGATGACCTTGGCATTATATAACTCACGAAAGACACAATAGCAAATCATCTCGACCAGTGGTTCTCAATTTTTGTCTACTTGATTCTTAGTTTACTCTGGTGGAAAATGCCATAGCCATTCGATGTTTCGAAATATTTTTTGTTTTGCTAGCCTGAAGCGATGTTCTCCTGTGGAAGCCAAAACATGGACATGCTAGTGTTGGCCGCCCAGCAAGGACCTACATTGACCAGCTATGTAAAGATGCTGGCTGTTGAGCGGAAGAGCTCGCAGGGGCGATGAATGATAGGGAAGGTTCGCGAGAGATTGTCATGGATATCCGTGCTGCCTGGGCAACATGATGAGGATGATGATGATAAAAAAAGTGTTATATGGTCTCTGGAGGGTCAATATGGACCCCGTCTGAGAACCACTGATCTAGATTCTGGATAGAATATCAAAAACATAGTTTGATTGAATTTTAAAGAAAAAATAACATCTTAATTATACCATTAAAAATGATCAACAATGGTAGAAGGACAACCTTCATATAGAAAAAAAAACAATAAAAAAAATAATAAAAACTCCTTCTGAACAGAATCTTGTCTGGTTATAAAACGAAATATGCCGAATAAGAGAAACGAGGTTGTCACTTATCTCTCTGTTGCGAAAGAAACGAACAAACACGCTTTTTCTGTTTTTTTCTCTCTCCATGTTTATTATTTTGATGAATGAAGCCGACGTTTTGTGGAAAGAGGAAATTATTTGTATTTTATAACAGTTTATATTGAACTTCTCTCAGAGGCCTCCGATCGTTAAGAATTAAATGTCTGCCCAGTTCGCTCGTCTGAAACGGAGCTGTTAAAAAACCTATATTCACTTTCTCATTATATATACTTTCTCAAATCAGGGTCAGATTTTGACCGGCTCCTGTCTGTCAAAACATCCACACCTGCCTCGAGCCGACAGGGTAGGAGGTTGATGGTGGAAGATTCATTACTTAACAATACTAAATCTCTCTCTCTCTCTCTCTCTCTTCTCTCTCTATATATATATATATATATATATATATATATATATATATATATACACATACATATATATATATATGGGAGAAATGTGAGGAGGTTAATCCGACAGTATGTGGAGAAATGTAGACAAACACGGGATGTTTTGGAAACTGGATGTTTATTGTCGACAATGCAACGTTTCGGTCTCTTATTAGACCATCTTCAGGACCTGGATACAGTACTCGCTTCAATGATGAACATTCTCAAAATGCTGAAACAGAAGCACTAACCAACCCCAACCACCCCTCTCCCTACTGGCGACCTTCTGTTTCAGCATTTTGAGAATGCTCATCATAAGAGACCGAAACGTTGCATCGTCGACAATAGACATCCAGTTTCCATAACATCCCGTGTTTGTCTACATTTCTCTCTCTCTCTCTCTCTCTCTCTATATATATATATATATATATATATATATAGAGAGAGAGAGAGAGAGAGAGAGAGAGGGAGAGAGAGAGACAGACAAACAAGCAGAGAGAGAGAGAGAGAGAGAGAGAGAGAGAGAGAGAGAGAGAGAGAGAGAGAGAGCTAGACAGAGAGAGCTAGACAGACAGAGATGGAGTGAGTCGCAGAAGTACAAGAATAAATCTGTAAGTTAATGGTGAATCATGTATTTTTTTAACATAATCTCTTTCTTGTCAATGCAATTAATTTAAATTTGAAAGCAAAAATTTCATATCAAATTTCAGCTACGAATTTATTGATCCCCTCTTTTCTCATATAAAAGTGTTCGATTTCGAGAGGCGTGTGCTTCTCTAAATCGTTTGCTCTGCCAATTTTGCTGTCAAAGACAGAAAGTTTGAGAAAAGGTCGAAACTGGAACGAATTGTCGGTAATCCGTCATCCAGTCAAACCCAATATTTCAGGGTCATTGCTACGTGTTCGATTTGTAGTTTTTCTATTGATAAATGGTTGTCTGCAGATGTCAGAAAGGACACCGGCTAATCCATTTCTCTCTACCCATTTCTCTCTCTCTCTCTCTCTCTTTCTATCTCCTCCCCCCTCTCTCTCTCTCTCTCTATATAATATATATATATATATATATATATATATATCCCTCTCTCACTCTCTTTCTCCCTCTCTCTTTCTCCCTCTCTCCCTCTTTTATCTCTCTATTTCTCTCACTATCTCTCTTTCTATTTCTCTCTTTTTATCACTCTCTTTCTCTTTCTATCTCTCTCTCTCTTTCTCTCTCTTTATTTCTCTCTCTCCCTCTCTATCATTCTCTATATCTCTATCTCCCTCTCTCAATATCCCTCTCTCTCTCTTTCTTTCTCTTTCTCTCGTTCTCTTTCTCTCTCTCTTTCTCTCTCTCTTTCTCTTTCACTCTCTTTCTTTCCCTCTCTCTCCCTCTCTATCTCTCTCTATATCTCCCCCTCTCTCTCTTTCTTTTCTCTCTCTATATATATCTCTCTTTCTTTCCCTCTGTTTCTCTGTCTCTGGATGTCTGTTGTCTGTCTGTTTGTCTCTCTCTCTCTCTCCCTCCCCTTTCCCTCTCTCTCTCTCTCTCTCTCTCTCTCTCTCTCTTCGGTTTAATTTTTTTAAAAGGTTGCTTTTGTTATTTCGGTTAAACTTTTTCTGCTGTCTTCTTTTGCAAACTTTTATTCGATACTTTTGAGATTTTGTTCATCTTCTCTTATATCTTTTTATAACTTTTTTTCGTTTTTCTTTTCATTCATTTATTTATTTATTTTTAGCTCTTTTTATTTTATCTTTTACAAATGATTTTCTTTCTTTCGTCCTTCTTTTTTTTTTTTTTTTTTACTTCCTTGCTTCTTTAACTTTCCATTCTTATTGTGGTGAGTCCCCGTGGCGTAGTGGCTACCTTGCTGTACTTCGACATCTATTTATAATGGAGATTGTCTGTATTTCTGTCTGTATCAAAAACTACGTCATAGCTCTACCTCACAGCTTACGTCACAATATTCTTATGCTATATACACCCAAAATTTGAGTAAGCAATTTTTAAAATTGTTTTTTACTCTCGTCCTTTTTTTACAGTAACAAGAAGTTAACTAAAAAGTTTACAAATAAATAAATACCTACGATTTTCAGTAAAAATTGATGTGGAAAATATTCAAAATAATTATTTGATTATTACATGCATGCAACATTTTATTTGAGAGGGACGGGGCTCAGTTTTCATTTCAAATTGTTTTTGTTTTATTATTTCTTTACTCTTTTAATAAATATGAGGATTTGTCTTACTTATGATACAAACCCTCTGACATTGAATATTTAACTCTTACCCTCTCGGGCAATGTCTTTCAAAAATTAATTTTTACGACACCCGGAGGGTGTTTTCTGTTGCAAGTCATAATAAGTGAGTTTGAATTTCGTTCGTGCTATAACGTTCACTTTCGGACTAATACCCTTGGGAAAATCATGTACACCCTCATCCCCAACTATGTATTAAATAGTACCACCACTGTTATTCTTTAAGGTTTGCTTTGAATTATTGATATATCATTAACCTAAGTGTTGTGGGATTTTAAGGTGTCAAATAAGAACAAAACGACGGGTAACAAATGTAGGAAAATGTATTAACAAAAGAGTAGACAATTACAGTACAGAGAAGTTGGAAATACGTCCGACAATAGAGTTATGAGCTGACTCGCATTGGCTTACTCTCAAGCCATAATTATCCCTGTTACTTATAGTAACCGTCGGCGCATTCCATTAGTCTATAGGGTATATCACCTATAACACTAAGTAACCAAGCCCTTCTTTTTGTCCAGTCAGCGGGGTTTACAATACGATGACTGTCTCCCTCCCAGAACGATAAAACACTATAAAAATGTGGTATTCTGGGTATTGTATATGTAGTGTAGTGTACCCATTTATGGCCATTACTCCCAGGTTCACGTTGACACAGATAAAAGAAACAGATAATAGAGTCTCAACTATCGTGAAAATTATTCGCTTTCGATAGGAATACTTTATATTTGAAATTATATGTGAAAAGAACAACAACTAAAGAATCTACAAACAATGTAAATATTGATATACAATAAACCTTTAGGCATCAAATAATACAAGACGGGTTGAGATGCCGGTAAAATCAATAAAGCATTTCCTTTCATAAAATTTATGTTTCTTTCTACAGAGCTTTTTATTTCTTTTACTTTTCTCGTTCTCTTTTTCTTTTGTTTCTTTCACTTTTTTTTCTTTTTTCTTTTTTTTTTTCGTTTTCTTCTTTTCAATTTTCATTTCTGTCTTTCTTTTGTTTCTTTTTTCTTTTCTTCTTTCTCTTTCTTTTCCTTTTTCTTTTTTACTTTATTTCTCCATTTTCTTTTCCATTTTCTCTTCTTTTTCTTTGTTTTCAATTTTCTTTTCTTTCTTCTTTTCTTTCTCTTTTCATTCCTTCTTTTTCTTTTCATTCTTTTCATTCTTTTCATTCATTCATTCATTCTTTCTTTCTTTCTTTTTCTTTTCATTCTATTCTTCCTTCCTTTTTTTCTTTTTCTTTTCTTTCTTTTCTTCCTTTCTTTCTTTCTTTTTGTTCATTATTTCTCCTTTCTTTCTTTTTTTACTTTTTATTCTTTTCTTCCTTTCTTTTTCTTTCTTTTTACTTTTCATCTTTTTTCCTTTTTCTTTCTTTCTTTTACTTTTCATTCTTTCTTTCCTTTCTTTCTTTCTTTCCTTTTACTTTCATTTCTTTCTTCCTTTCTTTCTTTCTTTTTCTTTTCATTCTTTCTTCCTTTCTTTCTTTTTCTTTTTCTTTTCATTCTTTTTCTTCCTTTTTTCTTTCTTTTTCTTTTTCTTTTCTTTTCTTTTTTCTTTCTTGCTTCTTCTTTTCATTCTTTCTTCTTTCTTTTTCTTTCTTTTTCTTTTTTCTTTCTTTTCTTTCTTTTCACTCTGTTAGTCTTGACTTCCAACCAATTATAATTCTTTTTTCTTTTACTATTGTCGAATTTATTTCATCTTTGACATCACTTTATGTTATTTTCAGTTCATCATCATCTTCATTCCTTTTAGCCTTTTTCGCCCCCCCCCCCACACACATTTCACCAAATTTCTTCTTTTTTCTTCTTCTTCCATTTTCAAAGCCTCCTTGATTAACAACCAACACGCCATTACAAAAGTCACCCGAAAGTCAAATCGCTTTTAACCCTTCTGCTCTCATCTTTTACAAGTGCAATTGTGAACATCCCGTAAAACCTACGTTCAAAGTTTGCTTTATACTTTCGAAGACTTTTATTTGGATAATGGCGTTTTCGTTCCTCCGGTTCATTAAGCAACATGACTACACAGCCGATGGCGACAAAAGAAGGAGGTTCTTTACAGCAACACACTTTGTCGCCATCTTGATTTTAGAATTTTATACCAGTCACTCAAATTTCTCTCACATTTCTTGCATTCTCTCTTTCAACTTATTATATTAATTTCATTCAATATAACAATCGTGATAAAGGGTTATAACTGAAAATTACATACAACATGCGACTGAGACATTGGGTTTGTATTTGCACACACAAATAAACACACATGCGCTATAATCTTTACTATATATATATATATATATATATATATATATAATATAAATATATATATAGTAAAGATTTGAGTGAGAAATATAGACAAAAGAACAAACTCAGACACGTATATGTAGGAGATATATTTCGACGTGCATTGGGCTCAGCTTCATCAGTCGTTTATTTGATCATTAAAGCATCATACATGTATGATGCTTTAAATGATATATATATATATATATTATAATATATATATATATATATATATATATATATATAATTATATATATACATTATATATATATATGTATATATATATATATATAATATATTATATATATATATATATATATTATATATATATATATATATATATATATATAATATATATATATATATATATATATATATATATATATATATATATATATATTATATATATATATATATATATATATATATATATATATATATATATATAATATATATATATATATATATATATATATATATATATATATATATATATATATATATATATATATATATATATATATATATATATATATATATATATATATATATATATATATATATATATATATATATATATATATATATATATATATATATATATATATATATATATATATATATATATATATATATATATATATATATATATATATATATATATATATATATATATATATATATATATATATATATATATATATATATATATATATATATATATATATATATATATATATATATATATATATATATATATAGGTCAGTTTAGCTCAGTCGGTAGAGTGTCCGGCAAGGAGTCACAAGGTTCTGGTTCGATACCGGTCCACTCAGCGTATGAGTAGTACAAGGACATGTTCGGTAAAGTGAGGAGCTGATGGTAGGTGTGGCGCTCCACCCGAAACACTGAAAAAATAATTTCCATAGTCTGGCGCTAGTGAAAAGGGGATAGACTCCTTCCCTGGCTGATGCTGACTTTAGTTTTTTACCTCCCCCTCTCTCTCTCTCTCTCTCTCTGTCTGTCTGTCTCTGTCTCTGTCTGTCTGTCTGTCTGTCTCTCTCTCTCTCTCTCTCTCTATATATATATATATATATATATATATATGTTGCTTCTCTTCAACACCTCAAGCCTCAACCTTTCGTGTGGTGGAACCAGAAATTTTCGAACCCTCCGCACGGTTCGTAATGTCTCTTATTTCTCGTTCTCATTGAAAAAGGGGAGAAAAAAAATTTACCTTTTTTCTCAATTATTCCAACCATCGTATTTCCTACTTCCAATGTGTTTCTCTGATAAGGATTGACCGAAAAAAGAATTTATTTTAGATTATACATCTAATTATAAGAGTACACTAACTTTCTTTTTAGAAATTTTTTTCCATCGTTTTGATGATGAATTCGCTTTACGTGTCCTAATATATATATATATATATATATATATAGGGTCATCCTCAGACACGTGTTTCGACTTATCAAGTCTCCTCAGTGTGGCTGAACATTTTGTAAGCTACCTACAGCCGGAATTGAAATCCGATCGGTTGGGTCAGTCCGCACCGTAACCATTAGGCTGTCTTCACTTACAGAATGGGAAGGGATTTTTAACTGTTTTAAATACACACATCGCTTTATATATATAATATATTGTGTGTGTGTGTATGCGTGTGTGATGTATATATATAATATATATATATGTGTGTGTGTGTGTGTGTGTGTGTGTGTGTGTGTTTTAAGTAAAGTAATTAGTAAAATGTAATTCTTTTAAAAGATTATCCTAAGTGCTTTTTAACAGAACAAGGAATCATTAAGGCAACATACAAGTCTTCTTCAGAAAGAGTAGATTTATTTTTATTTTTATTCTTAAATTATAAGGGAATTATTTAAAACAAACTAAACCCCTCTTCAAAATTCTCCTTTTTTGCTGTACTGAAGGGTTGTGAATTCAAGTTTATCTTCCATGCACATAGCATGACAACGTGAGTTCTGTTTTGAGTTGTCATTTGTAAACGCATCATGCCTAATGCAAAATAAATTAGTTTAGACTTACGAAAAAGAATTGATGATGCTTACAAAACAGAAGGAGATACAAAGTTATCAAAGTTTTTCCATGTGTCAAATGGTGGAGTGAGAATTATCATTAAGAAATTCTAAGTGAGTCACACAAAACAGAACAAAACTGACAAAGTGACAGAATCGAAATATTTCATAGAAATAAAACTATGGAAAAATGTGTCAATAGACCCTTGAACAATTACTGAGCCATTAATGAATAACTTGTCCGGCCATGTTTAGAATCGACACTCAAAAAAAGACACTAGAGTATTGCACATGAATAGACTATTCTTTAATGGTCTCAAACGACTTGTTTCTTTACATATCTTGTCTACTTTTGTTGTTTAGTTTATAATTAACGAACACAAGACTTGATATTTTTTTCAGATCCCTTTATTTTCAAGTCCCTAGTTAACTATCGAGAAATGACCTTGAAGATCAGAACGCATCTTGCACCTGTCCCTTTCAAACACTACCAGCCAAATCTCTCGTTCTTCACTTTCCAACACCTCAGCAAGACCAACTTTCTCACTATCCATTTCACTCTTAGCACTGTTGCCCCGGCAAGGCCAGTCAGAAGCCAAGATTAGTGACTTCTACGTCATCACTCACACGTCTACTTATTATCGTTATTTTCCATTATTACACTTTGCAATTTTTCCACAATTGTCCCACGTCAACTCACCGCTGGCGTCACACATTGACTTCTATAGTCATTGTTTTTCATGAGCACATAGGTACTGATATCAAATTGAGAGCGAATTGTGTTTAAAAAATGTATAATTAAATTTAGTCGAATACTATATAACCCGGACAAGACTTGATACATAAAGCTAGGAAATAATTAAACGCACCACTCTCCCATAAATATTTCAGGGAAGTCACGATCAAAGCACCTGTTCCCACTAGGCCACCGTAGTTAAGCAGACTGTTCAATACTTAATTGGATGAATACTTAAACAGTATTAGGTACTGTAATCAATCTGAGTCCATTGTTCATCAAAAATGATTTGATTCGGCATTAAATTACCTGAAAAGGTTGATGTGCCGTAAAACAAAACAAGCAACTAAAAATATTCTCCCATGATTCCTATATCTCTTCAGGCGGTAATAGTAGAAAGCTGTTCTGCCTATTATCAATGATGACGGTGTCTTTTGTAATAATGTCGCCTCACTGGATAGTAGCAGCAAAAACTGGTACATTTATGGAAGAAAATATTCTGACGAAAAAAGTTTTTAGCTTTTAAAAAACTATCCACCCCTATTTATTGAATGTCATTTATATATATTTTTATGTGCATAGTTGTATTATGTAAAGGTACTTGCATGTCTGTTCAGAGAGACATTCCTGACTTTGAGAAGTCATTAGTCCTCTTTGCCCTGCACTGTCTTTTATTTCCTGGAATTGTTTCATTTCTGCCTTTTCACGATGTTCGACAAAGAATGTCCATGATAAATAATTGAACGTACCACTCTCCCATAAATCCTATATTTCTCCAGGCAGTAATAGCAGAAAGTTGTTACGCCTATTACCAATGTGGCCTGTTCAGTAATATAGGTGGGGGTCCTCGTGGCGTTGTGGCTAACGTGCTCGACTGCGACAACGTAGTAAGCGAGTAGGAACTCCAGTCACGCTATTACGATCACTTAGTACTAATACCATTGGGAAAGGTATGAACCCCATAATCCCCCCAGCTATGAATTAAATTGTATCACTATTGTTTTTCTACAAGGATGGTTTTGGCATTAAATAACCCGCAAATATTCATATGCCATTAAACAAATGAATCCAACCCAAACAATCATATATACATTTACCAACCCCTCCGCACGAGCAGGATGCGACACAAGGCCAATTTATTAAGCGGAGTTCAACAGGTTTTAATTCAGAGTTGTCCTTCTCCTAGACCGGTTACCTAACCAAGGTTAAAGAGCCCAATCTTCCCCACTATTTACCCATAGCTGGTTGAGGGAGTAGAATTCATACCTTTCCCAAAGTTATTAGCGCTAAGTGAAATGCAATTATCACGTCCAGGATTTGAACTCGGGTCGATGAGTCCATTTCCCATGACTTTAACCATTACACCACGCGCGTCCCAAACAATCATATAACCTGACTGAGTTATAACAGCTAGACGCTGGTACACTTATTGTCATCCTCGACATAAGCTAGTCATTGCTGGTAATTCTTCAAGTGAGTAAGGAAAAGTAGAACTCACTCACAGTGGGGATAAAAAAAAAGACAACAACAACAACTTATATATTGAAACTACCTTTTCCTCTCCCCCACCCACCAGACAACAGTCTTTCCATTTTTGAAATGGCAATGCATTAATTCTATCATCGACATACCTTTTTTCTTCAACACTTACCAAATCTTTTCCGGATATTTCAAGAGAAAACAAGTTGAAGGCGACGATGAAGCGAAACCGACTGAGATTCATTTTTTCTGATTCACTGGCTTTTTGAAATGGTATGCCGTCGGCATCGGTCTGTGAAGACATTACTTACCCACAGACTGTCAGAAAATAAGTTAAAATTACCTGAACAAACGCGCCTGTGAGTTCCATCATGTTCAACATTTCTGGATATTGTCTTTAATGTATTCAATATCCGAACGTAAATCTCAGGCAAGGTGTTGGTTTGATATATTCACAAAGAAAAGATAGACATATTTCTATGCCTACCCTCTGGCTAAAGTAGTTGCTTAATTTTCTGTGAAGTTCTTTTGGAAAACTAGATAAAACCTATAGGATTTAAAAATGTGTTTCTTAAATCAATTCAATTTTAAATATTTCTAAAAAATCTCAACTATTCTATTGAAATCGCATAAATCCCGAGGTTGGTGCAACATAAGCCTAATTCTTTGCCTACTTTAAGCTACTCACAGCAGAGATCCCACCACTGCAATATCTAACGTAAACCAAGTACGAAACTGATGGTTAGTTTCATTATAATTTAGCAGAAGGACCTATATTGCAATAATAATATGAATTCATTTGAATAGAACGAGTTCTAATGTGAACAGATAGTAAACTTGGAAATATCTAATCATACAGGTGAAAAATACCAAGAAAAGTCGGTATAAGCGAGGGGGGTGATTTGGTAGGCAAAGAGTTAATGAATGAGTAAATAAATATAGTCAAACGTAGCCTTGTGATTAAAACGTTAAATTTTCTTAATTATTGTAATCTTATACTAGGAAAAGTGACATTCTCACGTGTTAGTTAATTTTTGAATAAAAGAAACGTATTCATGCGATGATTGCTTGCGGTTTGTTTTCTTTGTTTAATGGCATATAAACCTTCGTGGGTAATCTAGTGTCAAGGCAATCTTTGTAGAAAAACAGGGTTTGTACCATTCAAGCCATACCGAGTCGGGTGAGGGTTCATATCTTTACCTGTAGTATTAGTTCGAGAGTGGATGTAATAGCGTTGATGGAGTCGAGCTCGCTTACTAGGATGTCTTATTCCCGAATATTAGCCACAAAGCCACGGTGACCCCTCCTCAAAATAAGTATAGGTATATTTTTTAAAACCTCCCAAATTAAAAATATATTGTTTCTTGAATCATTCTTTATAATCCTCACTCTCAGAAATGACGCAATATAATCTTCTTACAAATATTTTCACTATTTTTGCTGATATTAAGCTAAAAAGAAGCCGGTGATATTCTAAAGAAACTACTACAGATGCTGACTATGCAGATGATCTAGTGATTCTGGTAAATAAACTTGCTCTAGTCCAATCACTGCTGCAGAGCGGAGAGAAGGCTGCAAGAGACATTGCCTCTACGTGAAATCAGATAAAACGAAATTTTGTGCTTTAAACAAAATCGAGGCTCATTGGATAATAAGCATACTAATTTTGTCAAATCACTTAATTTGTTTTTTTTTCAAACAAAAATTCCTTATTTATTGAATGACCCTCGTATATATTCTATTCAATGTACTGTCTACCTGAATGTTAAACTCGGTAAACTTACGTTCTCTGAGAAAATCTCGTAAGTTTTAATAATTAATCTGTTGGTTGGTTTTGAAGGCTATCACAATGCAAGTGTAAAGAAAAAGAAGGTAACTATGGTGTTGTTTGTTAACCTGTGATTTAAAAAAGATTGTTGCTTAAATAATTCTTTATAATCCTCACTCTCGGAAATGACGCAATATAATCTTCTTACAAATATTTTCATTATTTTTGCTGATATTAAGAAAAGTTAGTCTTTACGCTAAAAAGTAGTCGGTGATATCCTAAGAAACTATTATTAAATCACAGGTTAACAAACAACTCCATAGTTACCTTCTTTTTTCTTTACACTTGCATTGTGATTGCCTTCAAAACCAACCAACAGACCAATATAAGCACAATGCTTCAAGCAAATTATAAAACCATTTTTAATAATAATAATAACATCATCTTGCTCTACTTAAAGACTATTGAGAACTTGTTTTTACTTATTCATTGAATAAAAATCATATAAAGGTTGCTCCTTATTTTCAGTATCAACACCTCGGTTAAATAATGGACCATTGTTATAGAGAAAGAAAGGGAAGAAAAAGTACATGCTACATACCGGGTTAGCTCAGTCGGTAGAGCGTTCGGCTAGAAACTACAAGGTTCCTAGTTCGATACCGGTCCTCGCCAACTCAGCGTATGTGTAGCACAGGGATCTGTGCGGTAAATGATAGAGTGAAGGGGTGGGCGGTTGGAAGTGATAACGCTAATCTGTTTCAATCGATTATAATGAAAGTATGAAAAGAAGGGAAAAAAGAAAAAAAAAGTGAAAGAGACACTTTTTACATAGTGAAGTATTTTACAATAGCTCTAAAGTAAACATATCAAACGTTGTAATAATTAAAACAATATACAGTCGTATATCCACAGGTCCTGTTCGTTTAATAATAATTACTTTATAAAAAAAAACGAGCATAAGCGTACGTATGTCCTAAACTTGGTGGATAAATCTATTTATGCATTCATTGAATTAACAGGTAGCTCTGCCTGAATGTCTCATAACTCAATTTCCTCATATATTAAATCAATTTTCCCCATTGAAATAAACTAAAATGCTATTAATCTGTTCCAGCCCCAAAAAACAACCTACAGACTTCAGGATAGAGGATGGACATTTACCCCAAAGACAGCAGTGGAAGTGAACACTGCCTATTGTATGATAGTTATAATAAATATTAGTATTGGATTTACCATCTTATGGTTTACACGTGTGAGTGTAGCCATCTTTATATGATTAAACAAAAGTAAGAAGATTTGGTTTAGTTAAACTAATGGACAGAAAGTAAGTACACTGCCTATTGTATTATTGTTATAATAAATATTAGTATTGGATTCTCGATCTTATGGTCCTTAAATGTTGATATTTAAAACTTCCCACTCATTTTGTGTGAGGGTTTCATGAATTAATAAAGACCCTGTGCTTTAACCCGTCTACGTGGAAGGATGAGACAAATAAAAATTAGTAATATTTCTTTTTCTATTTCAGTTATTTAAATCTTTTTGATAAATGCAATGGAAATGTTCTTGGCTAAGAAAACTATTTGAAAAGTGTTGATTCCAGCCCAACTTTTCATCCTGGAAATAACTTTTGAAATTGTGAACAACACAGGAATTTTCCTACAATGTCAGATTTAAGATAAGCTGACACTTGTTAATATCCCAACTGACAGTCGGAAATCGTTCATATTTTGGAAATGTTAATCTCGACCAACACGGCCCCCACAACAACTCCAAACTATTTACTTTCGGCTAGACAAGACGTCATTTGAAATTATCGCCACTATCTATCCTACCTAGGTACGTCAATAAGTCCTTAGCCTAATGGGGAAAATCTTACTCGGGTGACGGACTTATTGATCAACCCTCAACCAGGTATATATTACTGTATATACTCATTTAAACGTCGAGGTTTTATGACAAATTCTTTTTGAGATCATATAAGTAGGTAAAAGTAAAGTCGTCGGGGTGGCCTAAAGTCGGTATCAGCCAATCAGTGAGGGAGTATATCCCCTTTTCACTAGCGCTAGACCAAGGAGATTGTTTTTGCATCTGAGGTGGAGCGCCACACCAACCATCAGCTCCTTACTTTACCGCACAGATTCCTGTGCTACTCATAACGCTGAGTTGGCGAGGACCGGTATAGAACTAGGAACCTTATGATTTTTAGCCGAACGCTCTACCGACTGAGTTTACCGGCCCATGTACTTGTCTTTTCATATAGTTATAATTCTTGTACGAAGGAAGAGGAAGAGGAGGAAATATCAAAGTAGTTTTGACTAACGAGAAGAGAGATGCTTGGGTTTGAATTCTGAGTTTTCCTATGCCTAGACCTGTTGCGAAATTAAAGAGCCCAGTATATCTTACTATTTACCCATATCTGGAGGGAGAATAGTTTGATTCGTACCATTCCCAAGGGTATTGGTGCTATGTGAAATGCAAACAGCCGCATCCAGAATTTGAACTCGTCCAGTCGTGTCCATTTCGTACGACAGTAACCAATACACCACAGACCTTCAATTAAGGTACAAGGTCAGATAAAAGGCTAAAAATAGGGAGCGTGTTTGGAAAATCAGCATATAAAATCCTGATTTGTTGGGCTCGAACCACGACCTCTGGTATAGACCTAAAAATACATAACCATTAGTCATTATGGATACCTAATGCTTATTTGCTATACGTAAAGAAGTTGAGCTCATTGGCACACCAAGTGGGGAGGAAATTCAAGTTATCGGAATTTGCTCATGAATAATTTTATATTCTTTCAAGAAAAATAAGCTACATATATTTTACATGAAAAAAAAAAAATAAATAAAAAACGATAGATATATCCACTAATAAATATCAAGTCATTCGAATCTAACAGAATGGACCTATAATTCATTGTCTATTATCCGAAATGTTTTCTTGGCATTGTTTTTGTTTACGGGCGGATAAAAGTTTATTCACATCTTATTTTGGGCTGCTATTAATAGCGATTCCCTTCCTCTCTTTAAGGTGTCCTGGGTAAAATGTTAAACTGGGTCTAATGGTGAAGTTCTAATTCTAGATCTTTGGGAAGTGTGGAGTACCCATCCATTACCATTACTCTCCCCCTTCCACTCTGACCCCGCAGTGGTAGTACCTGCTAGGGTACCATCTATGGTTTAAATTACAAAAATGAGTTGTTAAAAATGTGTTTAAAAATTGAATGTAAAAAAGAAATACTCATAAAGAATAAATAAAACGTCTTTGGTATAAAATAACCCAACAATAACCTGCCCTAACTTGCCAAATTGCTTTTATACAGCTATGTTTCTGCTTCTGTAATGCACAGCTAGACTGTTTTCAACAATATATGCTTAAATATACTAAAAACTTTTTTTCTTGAATCTGACCTATGGTAATTCTTTCCTATGTCAATAACTTTTGATTCAAAACAGAAAATCCCAAAGACTCATTAAAAGCAAATATGCACATCCCATGACACACTAAATTAAAAAAACCTATCAGCATCAATGTATATAAAAAGAAGAAATGTCAGCCTCTTTTGATTCAAAACCGAAAATGTCTGCCTTAATTGGAAAGAGTTTGTAAGGATTTCTGTGGCATCTTTGGCTCAACCAAACACAAGGGATTGTGCTAAGTTTGAACGTTAGATGCAGGAAAATAATGTTCGAAAGCATTTTTAAGGGGACAAAAATAAAATAAAATTGGTCATACTAACTCAAGATGCAAAAAAATTGTAAAAAAATAATACATGAATGTAGAGGTCGTACCAATTATAATTGGTACCTTTGAAACGGTCCCAAGGGTCTGGAAAAGCGTCTGAGTGAACCGGAAATCAGAGGAAAAATAAAGATCATACAAAATAAATAATTTTTAAGATCGGCTAGAATACTCAGAAGAGTCTTGAAGAACCAAGGATACTTGCAGGCTCTAGTGAACTACCGACTACGGCAGGTGTGAAAGACTTATTAATAATAAACTTCGGAAGGGGATCTTGTGATGAACTTTTCTGTCAGAAAGAAGAACCCCTTTTATCTAATCTGTCGTTCACCTTTGAAAAAGGTGTAGAAACCCATTTTTATAGATTTAGGTTAATTCAAACCTTTTAAGTCCGGAAAATAACAAAGTTAAATATTTATTCAAAATATTTATTGTCTTATCTTTTCCTTGAGATTCTTACAGAGATCTTCAAAACATCCAAATCAGTTTTCCGTACGTCATGCTGATTGTAAATAATGCAGCAGATTTCTAGATAAATAAATGATGTAGTTTGAATGAAAGGAAAAAGAAGAAATGATATTTCACTGGAGAAGAAGCGGCGCCAGTATGTGATTTCTTTTATAGAGAGATACCAAATAAAACAGAAATAAGTAGCAAATGGAGAAAGTAAGGATAAAATCCAACTGAAAATAAAAGTCGAGACATTCGTTTCGGTGAACTTGATGAAGCAACGTGTTAGTCGGAAAGATTAAAAAGGGACACACCAGAAAAGTCGAGAGAAACGTAGATGAATGAGAAGATTTAAGAATAAGCTGGAACTAGTGAGATCCTAGGAGAAGCAGAGGCGCTTCGAAAAACCAAGACTCACTTACTTCCCATTGTTACCCCCTTCTCGTGTTTTTTTTATTTTAACTTTCCAAACCATAAAAATAATTCGTTCTTTAAATAAGAATAATTTTTCCAAACTTTAATTAACACAAATCAAAGTTTAATTTGATATTAAATTTTAATTCCAATTAAATTGTAATTTTAATTTTTAAAATAATTTTCCTTTTGTTTGTTTGTTTGTTTGTTTCGATGGTTGGGTGTACTTAATTACATGTCAATCTTTAGGTTCTTAAATAATAATAATAATAATAATAATAATAATAATAATAATAATAATAATCTTATTATAATGGAGATTGCGTGTTTTTCTGTCTGTAACCAAAACTATATCCTGACTTAAGTCACAATTCCATTTGTTATTTACTTCACATTCTCCATGATTTTATTTTGTTTTAAACTCAATTATTAATAAAAATTGTTTTATATTATTAATACGGTCTACATGCTAATGACATGTAATTATATTTATATATACAACAAAATAGCAGTTTACAGTGTGAACGGGAAGGCTAATTTGCATATTGATATTAAAAATTTGATTCTAATAAATATGTGTTTGATATTATTAATTTCTAATTCTTTGGTTTTATCTTAAATAATATGAGCAAAAATCTCTTCAATAAATCTTAAAAGTAACCTATTAACAAGAAGAAATAATTGCAGTTTTATTCTTTACTTCCTTTTTTAACTAAATAGTTAAATTAGGAAAATTCAGCAATGAAAGTCGGTAATGATGAAAGAGTAAGTTTCAGCTGTTCTATTATTCTATTATACCACCTCATTTTCAAATCATTTTATCTACATTCTTATTTAGTTTCACTAGCCTTTCTAATTGAATATAATATTTTATTACATTAAAACTTAAATACTTGCGCCCGGAGGGTGCATATATTTGCTAGTAATAATAATGAAAGTGAAAGTGATACCAATTGTAGTTGGTGCACTTGGAACAGTCCCAAAAGGATTGGAAAAGGGCCTGGAAAGTTTGGAAATTAGAGGAAGGATTGAAACCATTCAGAACACTGCACTACTGCAATATGTCAGAATACTCAGAAGAGTCCTGGTGATCTAAGGAGACTTGCTGTCACTCAGACTCCAGTGAAAGACCATCAGCTAATGCTGATGTGAAAACTCAAAAGGAGTAAATAATAATAATAATAATAATAATAATAATAATAATAATAATAATAATAATAACATCAATATCCTTTCAGCTAGTATATTAGGTCTGAGACCTGTCAGCTGTTCCTTATAAATATTCATGTTAATTCCACAGTATATGTATAATCTTTCCACAGATTATCTAACATTGCCTTGAAGGAGTTTAGAGATGGGGCATTCACTATTGATGAAGGTAGTTTATTCCATGTATTTACCCCTCTGTTACTAAAATAAGTTTGTCTTGCTTTTGCTTTACACAATTTTGTTAAAGAGTTTTAATCTATGACCCCTGATATTGATATTTTGAGCAAAGTTTAGTATATCAAAGTTCGTTGAATAAAAACCATGTGTATATTTGTAGGCTTCGATCATAACCCCACTTGTACGTCGATAAAACCAGACTTGGTAAGTCAATTTTCCTAAGTCTTTCTTAATACGAAAGGGTTTTTAAATCATTCCCTAATTTAGTAGCTCTCCTCTGAACTCCCTCAATGAGCTTTGTGTCCTTGATTAAATGCCGAAGATGTTTTTATTTATTCTGGTTGGGTATTCATATTTTTAAAACTCATTTTGAAACACTTTTTAGAACTTATATTTTTTTATCAATTAACCCATAGGTGGAACCCTAACAGGTACTACCACAAGGGGTCAGAGAGAATCTGGGAGTAATGTCAATGAAAGGGTACTTCACATTCGCCAGAGCTCCAGTACTGGAACCTCAACATTCTATGCAGTTTAATGTCATACCCAGGACACAATATTCGTTTCAGTCGACCGAGATAAAAATATAAACTAATTCTCGTGTACCCATGTAACGGCGGTAAATAACGTAGACATAAAATAAACCCTTAAATAAGTCTCTTGAATAATTCCCAGTGTATCAGCTTCGTAATTTCTTTCTTCAAGCCATAAGTAATTATGTTACATAATCATTAGTTTCTTAATATTTATGTACAGTAGTGTAGAAATCAAAATGGCTGTTATAAGTTGCAGCCCACGGCCTTGAAGGATGAGTGACAAGGCTTGACCTCATCCTGATCCTTCCGATTGATACTGTGAGAATCAGTGGAGGAGACCCTCTTCTGGTTTAGATTAGAAATAGATTTTAGTCAGATCGGCCGAGACCACGACGGTGGTAAGTCGTGTTATGCACGCGGCCGACTCGATCTGCGCAGGTAGTCTGGTGGGGATTTCGAAATAAAATGTGATCTAAATAAATAGAAGTCTTGTGTTATTATCTAAAACTAACAATGACACAGGGCTTCTGATAAAGAGAAATCCCCAATGGAAGACCAGACACGAAGTCCCCAAGACGAAGTCCAGACGCTAGAAGCGATGTTAGAAGAAGACGTAAGATAGAAAAAAACGTCAGAAGAAGAGTAGAAGAATAGAAGTAAAGAAAGAGGTATACAACAAATACTGAGCTCAAGTGACAGCAAGTGTTCTTAGTACTCCAGTATTCTCCTTAGTATTTTAGCTAGTTTTTTTTTTAAAATGCTGTTATGTAAGTAAAGTCGTCGGGGTGGTCTAATGTCGGTATCAGCCAGACAGCGAGGCAGTCTATCCCCCCTTTCACTAGCGCTAGACTAAGGAGATTATTTTAGCGTCTGAGGTGGAGCGCCACACCTACCACCAGCTCACACTTTACCGCACAGATCCCTGTGCTACTCATATGCAGAGTTGGCGAGGGCCGGTATCGAACCAAGAACCTTGTGATTCCTAGCCAAATCCTCTAAACCATCCCGTTTAATGTTGTTATGTAGTTGTTTTCAATCCTGCCGTAAATTATCAATTCTATTAATCTAAGACAGCCGTCAAGTTATTTTCAATATTATCTGTCCGGATTTTTGAGATGAGGCTTGATAATTTGCATTAATTGGATTTTTCGTACTGTTGTCCTCATCTTTATTGTTTTATGTACAACGTTTCGGTTAATGTACCCTCCTCGTGTGTGTCTTCATATTGTAATCGGGTGCCTTCACGAAACTTCGAACCGAACCCTTTATTCAATCCATAGGGGGTAGACTGTTCTTATTCCGTTAACCATTACCGGGTACAAGTGTTAAGCTATGTTAAGTATTCTATTTTATTATTGCCTATGGTCAGGATTGAACCTGCAACCTACAGATGACTGTCTTTTAGAATTGAATTCTTATATCTGTTGCGATATGTGTCCAACTGGACAGGAATGTTGCCGAGTTTGACAATATACACCTGATGAAGGCCTGAGGGCACATCGGTCGTAACGTTTGTATAGCACTATGAAGATGAAGACAAAAGTTTGAAAAATTCAAAGAATACAAGTTATTTTCAGTTATAAAATAAACCCTTAAACTTATTCATTTTTCTTACGTTTCCTTGTATGCAGTCTCGAGGACTTCTCGAGTGAACTAATTGTATTTCGTCTAATCTATTAATAGTGGAGATTCACTGTCTATCTGTCTGTAACAAAAACTACGTCACTGCTTACGTCACAAAACCCAATACCACCATACTCTCGCCCTTTTTTCAAAAGGTTTACAAATAAATAAATACCTACGATGTTGCGTAAAATTTGTGTATGAAATATTGAAAATAATTATCTACTTAATAATTAATAGATGCATGCAACATTTTATTTAAGGGGAACAGAACTGAGTTTCAATTTCAAATTGTTTTATTTCTTGATTCCTTTAATAAATTTGATGGTTTTGCTTATGGTACAAACCCTCTCACATTGAATTTTTAACTTCCCACCCTTAGGTAATATCTTTCAAAAATTAATTTTTATACCGCCCGTAGGGTGTTTAGTTTTGCTAGTTATGTTAAATATCATTGTCTCCCTGAATTTAAAACAACACTGGAATAACATCTCATCGACTGGCACTGAAAAAACGTTCCACCATTCTGCTATGCAATTTCTATCCTTCCAATGAATACTACAATGGAATTCGATACATAATGATGAATCTCCTGGACCACGTGATTAATTCCAACCGGGTCAGTGAAGCACACACACAGAGGCAAGTCATTAATTACTCCCACGTCTTTCCCATTGTTCTCAGTGACAAACTGTTTCTCTTTAGCATGCAATGAAGACCGTTTCCAGGTAGAGTGTTTTTTCCCCTTGAGTGACTGCAAACAAAGCACAGATATCAAGTAGGTTCCAGATAAGCATCTAAAGTAAAAAGGGATTTCATTTCCCATGGCCAACTCTGTGTAGCCATGTGTAGAGTTGGGAAATCAACAGGAGGCTGTGATTTCTATTCAAAAGGTCAAACACGGAGGATATATTCTTCACAAATAATCTTGTCTATCTGGAGATTCTTTCAGGATGGAAATATTTGTGATATCAGATTTTGAAAGAGATATGCTTGTTGTGCTGTATACCCTTTCTTTACTTCTATTATTCTTCTGCTCATCTTTGGTATCTAACGTTCTTCTTCTAGCGTCTCTTCTAACGTCTCTGTTCTTGCTGGTTGTTCATCCTTGATTCATTTCTTCTAGGTCAGTCTTGTTGCCGAGACATTCATAAACCACAAAACCATATTATTTATTTAAACTTTTATTTACTTAACTAAACATATTTCTCTAACTAAACACAACGCGCGTGTGTAGTGAGCTACAGCTAAAGCAGACATCTTATCTGTCTGACGTCCAAGCTGAAACTGAGAGCCAACCAGGTCCCACGTGACTTCACGTATTTCGCAGGCTTTCAGTAATATTCCATGGAAAGTCCCGCCCGTGATATGAAAAGGGGCCATCCCTTCATAAATACAGGGGGTTGACAATAATCTATGCATAGATTATGTAACAGTTGGACCTAAGCAAATGAAAAATATTAACAGAAAAATCATCATCATCATCATCATCATCATCATCATCATCATCATCATCAACAACAACAACAACAACAACATCATCATCATCATCATCATTAGGTCGGGTTGGTACAACGGATATCCCAAGACTCTCTTTCACCAACCGTCCCAATCGGTCATCGCCCCAGGGAGGTGCGCGCACAGCATCCAGAAAAACCACAGAACTTACTGGTGTAGGTTTTTGCTGGTTGACTTACACTGGTGAGTCCATGTATAGGTGTCTACAGGAGAACGTCATGTATGATTTCGTCCTTGTGTCTCCAGCAGTGCCCAGAATGTTTTCTTCGTCTAACTTAGACAGTTTGTCTAATTGCAGGCCAGTGGATGTACAGCTGCTTTTTGTTGTGTGTTGATTCTTAGATTTGTACAGGACAACACCCAGTATCCTTGTATAGCTCCCATGCAACTTTTCCCCTTAGCGCTTCGTTAGAGTGCAAGTAGTACATATGATCGATAATCTGTCAATAGCAGTCCATGCTTTTCTTATTGACATCACTTTCTGTAGATAACATATTACTACCTAGGTATGCGAACTGGTTTGCTATTTTTTAAAAGTTGTAAACACAAAGAAAAGGTTCAACAATCTGAATAAAATTTGAAATGTTAATAGTCCATTTCAAAGTTTTCGACCCCCCCCTCCCAACAAAACAAACAGATTATCCGTCATAAATGAATGAATTGCGACTTTGAATTAAAAGACATGCTTAATGTAACGGTTATTGTCGTTTAGAATCGTGTCGGTGATCTGGGTTCAATTCCTGGATGTGTCTGTTTATGTTTTACTACGTGCTGACAACCTTGGGAAAGGCATGCATCCATCTCTTTTCTCTCCAACTATGGGTAAAAAGTAGGTCATACTGGTTCTTTAGCCTTGGTTAGGCAACCTGTCTAGGAGAAGGAAAACTCTGAATTCAAAACCTGATAAAATCCGCTTAAGAAATTGGCCTTGTGTCACATCCAACTCGTGCGGATAAACATTTTGTTGTTGGTTGTTGTTGGCATCTGTCCGTCTACTAAAGACGATGGCGTAGTGTCCACTTTTTTTTATCTGCAACTGCGTGAGTTGCTGAACAGAACAATTTTTGAATGGCAATCTCTGGTGCAGTGACTGCAAACAAACAGTCATGTTTGCTGGAGTTGATGTTGTCTCTCCTTCCTAATGGCTCTCTTTTCTGTGGCGGCTTCTTTCCTCTTTTCTTCACTCATTTTCGTCCCTTGTTTGACGAGGAGGAACCAGGTCTTCTGCACAAGCCTCCCATGTGTTGGTGTTGATGTGGCATGTCTTCATGTCCTTCTTTCAGACATCTTTAAAGAGCAGGTGTGGTCTCCCTACTGGTCGAGTGCCTTCTACTAATTCGCCATACAGTAGGCCTTTCGGGATGTGGCCTTTGTCCATCCTCCTGACGATAAAATCCACTTAAGAATTTGACCTTGTGTCACATCCAACACGTGCGGAGGAGCTGGTAAATATGTATGTATATGATAAAAAGGGTTGAAGATTGTCATCAGAGCAATAGAGGAGAGACAATCATATAGTTGCTAGGGAAAATGATTGGCTATGCTTATCCATTATGTCACAGTCATTTACAAATTAATGTGGGAAAGAAATAGATTTATCCTTCTGGAAAATGATACACAATTCCAATTTGCACTTTTTTAAAGTTAAATCGTTAGTTTGTGTGGGCTACAAATATAGCGTAATACAAATTATGAACTAATGCGTGTTCTAATAGCTTGCTGCACTCAGTATTTTGTCATAAGAAAATCGAATACTTTAATATCCGTTCAGAAATAGAAAATCTTATTTTATTCCGGTATCTTTTCTCGATAGCCGTGTCAACTTAAATATGCACGTCAACTTTTTAGATGACAACGCAGTGGGTAGGGTTGTACAGACACGTTTCAAATACAAATGCCAGTGTTATATTTTGGGTCTAATGTTAGGAAATCTTAGAAGTGCCCTTGAATTTCATGTCATTTACAAGACAAAGGAGAATTACAATCTCGAGAAATGGGCTTCCTGCGAAATTGAGTAAAGAAAGAAAGATTGGTAAGAATTTTAACATCCTACATGTGATAAAGCAGTTCGGTAAAACTTACTCTATTTAGTTCGCCACCATTTTGAATAGCCTCAAAAATATATTTCTGTGCAGTTAAAATATTGTTGCTATAAACTAATTCCAAACAATGTAGAGTTTATATTCCACTCTGAAAAATATTTTTATTTTCTAGGAAATCCCCCCCCCCTATTTATTGGTTTGAATTTAGAATCATCCTTCTCTTAGACTGGTTGCCTAACCCAGGCTAATTAATCTCCTTTTAAGACACTGAAACTGAATTATTTTTAGGCAACGTAGTTACTAGCCAAAAAGAAAACAGTTTCATCACAGAGAAAACACTATCTCGGATTGGGTTCAACATCTCAATGCCATCATCATCATCTTCATTAGCATCATCATTATAATGTCGTGTTAGCAGCACGGATATCCACGAACATCTCTTGCCAATCATCCCTATTGGTCATCGCCCCCGGAGGTTCCCTGTATCATTCAAACCCACACAGAGTTGATCGATTTTGGTATTGTGATATCAGATTTTGAAGGCAATATGTTAGGCTTAAAAAAAGATATTAAGACAAAATTTTCCCACATTAATTACATCATCACCGTCATCCTCATCACAGATATCTATTACTCTCTCTCTCTCTCTCTCTCTCTCTCTCTCTCTCTCTCTCTCTCTCTCTCTCTCACACACACACACACACACACACACACACACTTTATCTCGCCAATCGTCCCTATCATCCATCCAGAATCTGTACAGAGCTGATCGATGAAGGTCATTGCTGGACGACCCACACTAACGTGCAGTCTCCACCGGCGAACGTCACTTATGAGTTCCTCCTTGCTTGCCCGTCATGTTATTTTCGGCTTAGGTGGTTTGATTGATTGGGGACAAGTTGTCGTACAACTGCTTTCTAGTGAAGTGTTCTTTTCACGATTTGTTATAGACTACACGCAGCTCTCTCCGCAATTTTTATCAGGGCTTATTCTCTCGTTGCTTCGTTAGGGTCCAAGGGGTGCAGTGGTGCAGCTGTACAGTATCACATACAACTAAGGCTTGGAAGAATTGTAGTTTCATTACCGGTGATATGATTGGTTATCTGCCTATAAAACGGTACCAGTTGGGGAAAACATTCATTGTATTTATTGGACCCAAAGCGGATTAATTACTGGACCAAGACAAAGTGTTACACCAGACAGAAAACTGTATCATGGAGTGGGTCCAAGATCTCAGTTTAAACGGTGTCAACTGGGAAAAAGTTAGGATCAGTACTAACGAAATATCAGAGTAACTCTCCTTTAAGTAGGACAGTTGCCTCTCGTGACAGATGCATTGTCGGAGCTAGAAGCAAGGAGAAATGGGGCTTCAGCCGTGACACACATGAATTGGTACATGAGATAGTCGCACACAAAGTTCTTAAGTCACTGTTTTTGTGCAGAAGCATTTCTCTATACTGCATTAAATAAAACCATGTTAATTTCCAACAACCCGGTCTTGTGTTTTCATTCAGTACTTCGTATTTTATTTGTATGTAAAAGTATTAACAGAAAACATTATTTGTGTTTAATGGACGCCAAATCGGATTAACTGCTGGAACCGAGACAAAGTGTTACTCCGCAACTGTTGGGTGAAAAGTTGTTTTATTTGTATGTCCAAGTAGAAAATAATTCCTTTCTAATCATGGAAACCGACTTTTGCTGCATAAACTACAGTTGTTCATAAATTGCAAATGCGACACAACATGTCACGTTTGATCAGTCGTTGCCGAGAATTTCAAGATATCGAAAAATACATCAAAGAATTAAAATAATCGAAAGGGTAATCATTTCTTTTATGATTGAATACACAATTTATTTGAAAGTTGTCAAAGTTTATATAAAGTCATAGAAAATATTACGATGACTAAATTATGAATTTACATGAATAAACGAATAAAAGAAATGCTAAAAAATGTTTATATCATTCGAATACAATGCTGTGTGTTATGAAAACAAATCCAAACTGAACAATATTTAATTCTAAAGTCATCTTTGTAGAAAACAATAGTGGTAGTATTTAAACTAGGTAAGGCCAAAATGTTAGGTGCTTTTAAACCCACATGAATTAATATTTTAAAAAACTCGGAGAAATGAATGAAACGAAACGTAATTTTACTGTATTGTGAAAGAATGTTTAAAAATCACTAGAAAATTATTTATTTTACAATCTTTAAAAGGGGAGAAGTTTAGAAATTTAAATGTGTATCCGTCAAAATGACACAATTTTTGCTGTTTTTCTCTCTCATGAAATTGTTATATTTGGAGTTATAAACAGATTAGGCATTAGATAACCCACAAGGATGATATGCCATAAAGCCTCAACCAACCAGCCAATTATCTTTGGTATTATTTGAATTATCGGACTATTGTCCTCATCTTTCTTTATTGTATCAGAGATATCAGATTTCCATATATGCGCCCTTGTCCAATTGGACAATTCAGAATGAAATTCTGGAACTTATAAATCTAATGTCCAATCTTGTCTTATTGCATTAAAAAAAAATTAAATCTAGCCTTTTTAATTATAGGGTTCCATATTGAATTCATCTGTATACTTTGTCTATTTAAGCGGTTACTATAGCCTAACAAATGAGCTGATTTTTTGTTAGTAGCTCTCCCTCTGAACCTCCCGCAATCCTTGTGTCCTTGATTAAATGCCGAAGATGTTTTTTGTTTATTCATTCTGGTTGCTATTCATATTTTTAAAACTCATTTTGAAACACTTTTTAAAACGTATATTTTTTAATAAATTAACCATAGATAGAACACTAACATGTACTACCACAAGGGGTCAGAGAGAATCTGGGAGTAATGTCAAATGAATTCGCCAGAAGCTGCAGTACTGGAACCTCAACATTCTATGCAGTTTAATGTTATACCCAGGACACAATATTCGTTTTCAGTCGACCGAGATAAAAATATAAACTCAGTCTGGAGGTTCGGGGAATGTGGAGCACCCTTCAATCACCATTGCTCCTGGTCACTCCTGACCCGAAATGGTAGTACCTGTTAAGTCCCATCTATGGGTTAAATAGAAAAACATGAGTTTATAAACAAATTGTATTATCCATTAAAAATGAAATTATTTCAAAACTTGTTAGCATAACCATTTTTTTTACATAGAATATTCGGCATAAAATCGACCAAGGATTGACATGCCGTAAAACCAACCAACCAAACAAAACCAAACCAAATATAACTGATTCTCGTGAACCCATGTACGGCGGTAAATAAGTAGACATTAAAATAAACCCTAAATAAGTCTCTTTGAATAATTACCAGTGTATTCAGCTTCCTCATCGTAATTTCTTTTTTCAGCCATAAGTAAGTATTGAGCTCAAGTGACAGCAAGTTTTTCTTTGTACTATAGTATTCTCTTAGTATTTTACTAGTTTTTTTTTTAAATGCTGTTATGTAAGTAAATCGTCGGGGTGTTAATGTCGGTATCAGCAGAGGTAGTCTATCCTCTTTTCACTTTCACTAGACCAAGGAGATTATTTTAGCGTCTTAATATCAATTCTATTAATCTAAGACAGCTGTCAAGTTATTTTCAAATATTTTCTGTCGGATTTTTGAGATGAGGCTTTGATATTTGCATGAATTGGATTTTTCGTACTGTTGTCCTCATCTTTATTGTTTATGTACAACGTTTCGGTTAATGTACCCTCTGTGTGTGTCTTGTTACCTTCAATTGTAATCGGGTGCCTTCACGAAACTTCGAACCGAACCTTTATCAATCCATAGGGGTAGACTGTTTCTTATTCCGTTAACCATTACCGGTACAAGTGTTAAGCTATGTTAAGTATTCTATTTTATTATTGCCTGTGGTCAGGATTGAACCTGCAACCTACAGATGACTGTCTTTTAGAATTGAATCCTTATATCTGTTGCGCTATGTGTCCCAACTGCAGGAATTTCCCGAGTTTGACAATTTACACCTGATGAAGGCCTGAGGGCACATCGGTCGTAACGTTTGTATAGCACTATAAAGATGAAGACAAAAGTTTGAAAATTCAAAGAATACAAGTTATTTTCGTTATAAAATAAACCCTTAAACTTTTCATTTTCTTACGTTTCCTTGTATGCAGTCTCGAGGACTTCTCGATTGAACTAATTGTTTTCGTCTAATCTATTAATAGATGGAGATTCGCTGTCTATCTGTCTGCAACAAAAACTACGTCACTGCTTACATCACAAAACCAAATACCAACATGCTCTCGCTTTTTCATAACAATGTTACTAAAGTTTACAAATAATAAATACCTACGATGTTGGTAAAATGTATGTATGAAATATTAAATTGTTATCTACTTTTATTAATAGATGCATGCAACATTTTATTTAAGGGAACAGGAACGAAGTTCAATTTCAAATTGTTTTATTTCTTATTCCTTTAATAAATTTGATGATTTTGCTTATGGTACAAACCCTCTCACATTGAATTTTTAACTTCCCTCCTTAGGTAATATCTTTCAAAAATTAATTTTTATACCGCCCGTAGGGTGTTGTTTTGCTAGTTATGTTAAATATCATTGTCTCCCTGAATTTAAAACAACACTGGATAACATCTCATCGACTGGCACTGAAAAAACGTTCCACCATTCTGCTATGCAATTTCTATCCTTCCAATGAATACTACAGGAATTCGATACATAATGATGAATCTCCTGGACCACGTGATTAATTCCAACCGGGTCAGTGAAGCACACACACAGAGGCAAGTCATTAATTACTCCACGTCTTTCCCATTGTTCTCAGTGACAAACTGTTTTCTCTTAGCATGCAATGAAGACCGTTTCCAGGTAGAGTGTTTTTTTCCCTTGAGTGACTGCAAACAAGAACAGATATCAAGTAGGTTCCAGATAAGCATCTAAAGTAAAAGGGATTCATTTCCCATGGCCAACTCTTGTGAGCCATGTGTGAGAGTGAAATCAACAGGAGGCTGTGATTCTCTTTAAAAGGTCAAACAGGAGAATATATTCTTCACAAATAATCTTGTCTATCTGAGATTCTTTCAAGGTGGAAATATTTGTGATATCAGATTTTGAAGAGATATGCTTGTTGTGTTGTATACCCTTTCTTTACTTCTATTATTCTTCTGCTATCTTTGGTATCTACGTTCTTCTTCTAGCGTCTCTTCTAACGTCTCGTTTTCTTGCTGGTTGGTCTCCTTGATTATCTTCTTCTTCTAGGTCAGTCTTGTTGCCGAGACATTCATAAACCACAAAACCATATTATTTATTAAACTTTTATTTACTTAACTAAACATATTTTCTAACTAAAACACAAAGCGCGTGTGGGTGATCCCAGCTAAAGCAGACATTTTATCTGTCTGACGTCCAAGCTGAACGAGAGCCAACCAGGTCCCACGTGACTTCACGTATTTCGCGGTCTTTCTGTAATATTCCATGGAAAGTCCCGCCGTGATATGAAAAGGGGCCACTCCCTTCGAATATAGGGGGTTGACAATAATCTATGCATAGATTATGTAACAGTTGGACCTAAGCAATGAAAAATATTAACAGAAAATCATCATCATCAATCATCATCATCATCATCATCATCCAACAACAACAACAACACAACAACACATCATCTCATCATCATCATCATTAGGTCGGTTTGGTACAACGGATATCCCAAGACTCTCTTTCACCAACCGTCCCAATCGGTCATCGCCCCAGGGAGTGCGCGCACAGCATCCAGAAAAACCACAGAACTTACTGGTGTAGGTTTTTGCTGTTGGCTTACACTGGTGAGTCCATGTATAGGTGTCTACAGGAGAACGTCATGTATGATTTCGTCCTTGTGTCTCCAGCAGTGCCCAGAATGTTTTCTTCGTCAAACTTAGACAGTTTGTCTAATTGCAGGCCAGTGGATGTACAGCTGCTTTTTGTGGTGTGTTGATTCTTAGATTTGTACAGGAAACACCCATTATCTTGTATAGCTCCCATGCAACTTTTCCCCTTAGCGCTTCGTTAGAGTGCAAGTAGTACATATGATCGATAATCTGTCAATAGCAGTCCATGCTTTTCTTATGCGATGACATCACTTTCTGTAGATAACATATTACTACCTAGGTATGCGAACTGGTTTGCTATTTTTTAAAGTTGTAAACACAAAGAAAAGGTTCAACAATCTGAATAAAATTGAAATGTTAATAGTCCATTTCAAAGTTTTCGACCCCCCTCCCAACAAAACAAACAGATTATCCGTCATAAATGAAGAATTGCGACTTTGAATTAAAAGACATGCTTAATGTAAGGGTTATTGTCGTTTAGAATCGTGTCGGGATCTGGGTTCAATTCCTGGATGTGTCTGTTTATGTTTTACTACGTGCTGACAACCTTGGGAAGGCATGCATCCATCTCTTTTCCTCCAACTATGGGTAAAAAGTAGGTCATACTGGTTCTTTAGCCTTGGTTAGGCAACCTGTCTAGGAGAAGGAAAACTCTGAATTCAAAACTGATAAAATCGCTTAAGAAATTGGCCTTGTGTCACATCCAACTCGTGCGGATAAACATTTTGTTGTTGGTTGTTGTTGGCATCTGTCCGTCTACTAAAGACGATGGCGTAGTGTCCACTTTTTTTATCTACAACTGCGTGAGTTGCTGAACAGAACAATTTTGAATGGCAATCTCTGGTGCAGTGACTGCAAACAAACAGTCATGTTTGCTGGAGTTGATGTTGTCTCCCTTCCTAATGGCTCTCTTTTCTGTGGCGGCTTCTTTCCTCTTTTTTCACTCATTTTCGTCCCTTGTTTGACGAGGAGGAACCAGGTCTTCTGCACAGCCTCGCGGTGTTGGTTTGATGTGGCATGTCTTCTGTTCTTTCTTTTAGACATCTTTAAAGAGCAGGTGTGGTCTCCCACTGGTCGAGTCCCTACTAATTCGCCAAACAGTAGGTCTTTGGGATGTGGCCTTTTCCATCCTCCTGACGATAAAATCCACTTAAGAATTTGACTTGTGTCACATCCAACACGCGGAGGAGCTGGTAAATATGTATGTATATGATAAAAAGGGTTGAAGATTGTCATCAGAGCAATAGAGGAGAGACAATCATATAGTTGCTAGGGAAAATGATTTGGCTATGCTTATCCATTATGTCACAGTCATTTACAAATTAATGTGGGAAGAAATAGATTTATCCTTCTGGAAAATGATACACAATTCCAATTTGCACTTTTTTAAAGTTAAATCGTTAGTTTGGTGGGCTACAAATATAGCGTAATACAAATTATGAACTAATGCGTGTTCTAATAGCTTGCTGCACTCAGTATTTTTGTCATAGAAAATCGAATACTTAATATCCGTTCAGAAATAGAAAATCTTATTTTATTCCGGTATCTTTTCTCGATAGCCGTGTCAACTTAAATATGCGCGTCAACTTTTTAGATGACAACGCAGTGGGTAGGGTTGTACAGACACGTTTCAAATACAATGCCAGTGTTATATTTTGGGTCTAATGTTAGGAAAATCTTAGAAGTGCCCTTGAATTTCAGTCATTTACAAGACAAAGGAGAATTTACAATCTCGAGAAATGGGCTTCTTGCGAAATTGAGTAAAGAAGAAAGATTGGTAAGAATTTAAACATCCTACATGTGATAAAGCAGTTGGGTAAAACTTACTCTATTTAGTTCGCCACCATTTTGAATAGCCCAAATATATATTTCTGTGCAGTTAATATTGTTTGCTATAAACTATTCCAAACAATGTAGAGTTTATATTCACTCTGAAATATTTTAATCATACTCCCTCTGTTCCAAATCTTTTTATCTGCATTCTTATTCAGTTTCATCAGCCTTTCTAATTCAATATGATATTTTATATTAAAACTTAAATACTTGCACCCGGAGGGTGAATATATTTGCTAGTACTCATAAAGAATAAATAAAACGTCTTTGGTATAAAATAACCCAACAATAACCTGCCCTAACCTGCCAAATTGCTTTTATACAGCTATGTTTCTGCTTCTGTAATGCACAGCTAGACTGTTTTCAACAATATATGCTTAAATACACTAAAAACTTTTTTTCCTGAATCTGACCTATGGTAATTCTTTCCTATGTCAATCTCTTTTGATTCAAAACAGAAAATCCCAAAGACTCATTAAAAGCAAATATGCACATCCCAGGACAAACTAAGTTTAAAAAAACCTATCAGCATCAATGTATATAAAAAGAAGAAATGTCAGTCTCTTTTGATTCGAAACCGAAAATGTCTGCCTTAATTGGAAAGAGTTTGTAAGGATTTCTGTTGCATCTTTGGCTGAACCAAACACAAGAGATTGTGCTAATATTCGAAGGCATTTTTAAGAGGACAAAAATAAAATAAAATTGGTCATACTAAATCAAGATGCAAGAAAATGGTAAAAAAATAATACATGAATGTAGAGGTCGTACCAATTATAATTGGTACCTTTGAAACGGTCCCAAGGGTCTGGAAAAGCGTCTGAGTGAACTGGAAATCAGAGGAAAAATAAAGATCATACAAAATAAATTATTTTTAAGATCGGCTAGAATACTCAGAAGAGTCTTGAAGAACCAAGGATACTTGCAGCCTCTAGTGAACTACCGACTACGGCAGGTGTGAAAGACTTATTAATAATAAACTTCGGAAGGGGATCTTGTGATGAACTTTTCTGTCAGAAAGAAGAACCCCTTTTATCTAATCTGTCGTTCACCTTTGAAAAAGGTGTAGAAACCCCATTTTTATAGATTTAGGTTAATTCAAACCTTTTAAGTCCGGAAATAAACAAAGTTAAATATTTATTCAAAAATATTATTGTCTTATCTTTTCCTTGAGATTTTACAGAGATCTTCAAAACATCCAAATCAGTTTTCCGTACGTCATGCTGATCGTAAATAATGCAGCAGATTTCTAGATAAATAAATGATGTAGTATGAATGAAAGGAAGAAGAAAAATGAAATTTCACTGGAGAAGAAGCGGCGCCAGTATGTGATTTCTTTTATAGAGAGATACCAAATAAAACAGAAATAAGTAGCAAATGGAGAAAGTAAGGATAAAATCCAACTGAAAATAAAAGTCGAGACATTCGTTTCGGTGAACTTGATGAAGCAACGTGTTAGTCGGAAAGATTAAAAAGGGACACACCAGAAAAGTCGAGAGAAACGTAGATGAATGAGAAGATTTAAGAATAAGCTGGAACTAGTGAGATCCTAGGAGAAGCAGAGGGGCTTCGAAAAACCAAGACTCACTTACTTCGCATTGTTACCCACTTCTCGTGTTTTTTATTTTAACTTTCAAACCATAAAAATAATTCGTTCTTTAAATAAGAATAATTTTTCCAAACTTTGATAAACACAAATCAAAGTTTAAATTAATATTAAATTCTAATTCCAATTAAATTGTAATTTTAATTTTTAAAATAATTTTCGTTTTGCTTGTTTGTTTGTTTGCTTCGTTGGTTGGGTGGACTTAATTGCATGTCAATCTTTAGGTTCTTAAATAATAATAATAATAATAATAATAATAATAATAATAATAATAATAATAAAAATGAAAGTGAAAGTGATACCAATTGTAGTTGGTGCACTTGGAACAGTCCCAAAAGGATTGGAAAAGGGTCTGGAAAGTTTGGAAATCAGAGGAAGGATTGCAACCATTCAGAGCACTGCACTGCTGCAATCTGCCAGAATACTCGGAAGAGTCCTGGAGACCTGAGGAGACTTGCTGTCAATCAGACTCCAGTGAAAGACCATCAGCTAATGCTGATGTGAAAACTCAAAAGGAGTAAATAATAATAATAATAATAATAATAATAATAATAATAATAATAATAATAACATCAATATCCTTTCAGCTAGTATATTAGGTCTGAGAGCTGTCATCTGTCCCTTATAATTATTCATCTTAATTCCACAGAATATTTATAATCTTTCCACAGATTATCTAACATTGCCTTAAAGGAGTTTAGAGATGGGGCATTCACTATTGAGGATGGTAGTTTATTCCATGTATTGACCACTCTGTTACTAAAATAATTTTGTCTTGCATTTGTTTTACAACATTTTTTTAAAGAGTTTTAATCTATGACCCCTGATATTGATATTTTGAACAAAGTTTAGTAGGTCAAAGTTCGTTGAATAAAAACCAAGTGTATATTTGTAAGGCTTCGATCATAACCCCACATGTATGTCGATAAAACCAAACATGGTAAGTCAATGTTCCTAAGTCTTTCTTCATACGAAAGGGTTTTTAAATCATTCCCTAATTTAGTAGCTCTCCTCTGAACTCCCGCAATCCTTGTGTCCTTGATTAAATGCCGAAGATGTTTTTTGTTTTATTCATTCTGGTTGGCTATTCATATTTTTAAAACTCATTTTGAAACACTTTTTAAAACGTATATTTTTTTAATAAATTAACCCATAGATAGAACACTAACATGTACTACCACAAGGGGTCAGAGAGAATCTGGGAGTAATGTCAATGAAATTCGCCAGAGCTGCAGTACTGGAACCTCAACATTCTATGCAGTTTAATGTTATACCCAGGACACAATATTCGTTTTCAGTCGACCGAGATAAAATATAAACTCAGTTCTGGAGGTTTGGGGAATGTGGAGCACCCCTTCATCACCATTGCTCCCTGGTCCACTCTGACCCGAAATGGTAGTACCTGTTAGAGTCCCATCTATGGGTTAAATAGAAAAACATGAGTTTATAAACAAAATTGTATTATCCATTAAAAATGAAATTATTTCAAAACTTTGTTAGCATTAAACATTTTTTTTACCAATAGAAGTATTCGGCATAAAATGACCCAAGGGATTGACATGCCGTAAAACCCAACCAACCAAACCAAAACCAAAACCAAAATATAAACTGATTCTCGTGTACCCATGTAACGGCGGTAAATAACGTAGACATAAAATAAACCCTTAAATAAGTCTCTTGAATAATTACCAGTGTATCAGCTTCCTCATCGTAATTTCTTTTTTCAAGCCATAAGTAAGTACTGAGCTCAAGTGACAGCAAGTTTTCTTTGTACTATAGTATTCTCCTTAGTATTTTAGCTAGTTTTTTTTTAAATGCTGTTATGTAAGTAAAATCGTCGGGGTGATTTAATGTCGGTATCAGCGAGGTAGTCTATCCTCTTTTCACTTTCACTAGACCAAGGAGATTATTTTAGCGTCTTAATTATCAATTCTATTAATCTAAGACAGCTGTCAAGTTATTTTCAATATTTTCTGTCTGGATTTTTGAGATGAGGCTTGATAATTTGCATGAATTGGATTTTTCGTACTGTTGTCCTCATCTTTATTGTTTCATGTACAACGTTTCGGTTAATGTACCCTCTTTGTGTGTGTCTTGTTGAAAAGCCTTCATATTGTAATCGGGTGCCTTCACGAAACTTCGAACCGAAGCCTTTATTCAATCCATAGGGGGTAGACTGTTCTTATTCCGTTAACCATTACCGGGTACAAGTGTTAAGCTATGTTAAGTATTCTATTTTATTATTGCCTGTGGTCAGGATTGAACCTGCAACCTACAGATGACTGTCTTTTAGAATTGAATCCTTATATCTGTTGCGCTATGTGTCCAACTGGACAGGAATATTCCCGAGTTTGACAATTTACACCTGATGAAGGCCTGAGGGCACATCGGTCGTAACGTTTGTATAGCACTATAAAGATGAAGACAAAAGTTTGAAAAATTCAAAGAATACAAGTTATTTTAGTTATAAAATAAACCCTTAAACTTGTTCATTTTTCTTACGTTTCCTTGTATGCAGTCTCGAGGACTTCTCGATTGAACTAATTGTATTTCGTCTAATCTATTAATAATGGAGATTCGCTGTCTATCTGTCTGCAACAAAAACTACGTCACTGCTTACATCACAAAACCGAATACCAACATGCTCTCGCCATTTTTCAGTAACAAAATGTTAACTAAAAGGTTTACAAATGAATAAATACCTACGATGTTGTGTAAAATGTATGTATGAAATATTCAAAATTGTTATCTATTTAATGATTAATAGATGCATGCAACATTTTATTTGAGAGGAACGGAACCGAGTTTCAATTTCAAATTGTTTTATTTCTTTATTCCTTTAATAAATTTGATGATTTTGCTTATGGTACAAACCCTCTCACATTGAATTTTTAACTTCCCTCCCTTAGGTAATATCTTTCAAAAATTAATTTTTATACCGCCCGTAGGGTGTTTAGTTTTGCTAGTTATGTTAAATATCATTGTCTCCCTGAATTTAAAACAACACTGGAATAACATCTCATCGACTGGCACTGAAAAAACGTTCCACCATTCTGCTATGCAATTTCTATCCTTCCAATGAATACTACAATGGAATTCGATACATAATGATGAATCTCCTGGACCACGTGATTAATTCCAACCGGGTCAGTGAAGCACACACACAGAGGCAAGTCATTAATTACTCCCACGTCTTTCCCATTGTTCTCAGTGACAAACTGTTTCTCTTTAGCATGCAATGAAGACCGTTTCCAGGTAGAGTGTTTTTTTCCCCTTGAGTGACTGCAAACAAAGAACAGATATCAAGTAGGTTCCAGATAAGCATCTAAAGTAAAAAGGGATTTCATTTCCCATGGCCAACTCTGTGTAGCCATGTGGAGAGTCGGAAATCAACAGGAGGCTGTGACTTCTCTTTAAAAGGTCAAACAAGGAGAATATATTCTTCACAAATAATCTTGTCTATCTAGAGATTCTTTCAGGATGGAAATATTTGTGATATCAGATTTTGAAAGAGATATGCTTGTTGTGTTGTATACCCTTTCTTTACTTCTATTATTCTTCTGCTTATCTTTGGTATCTTACGTTCTTCTTCTAGCGTCTCTTCTAACGTCTCTGTTCTTGCTGGTTGGTCGTCCTTGATTCATTTCTTCTTCTAGGTCAGTCTTGTTGCCGAGACATTCATAAACCACAAAACCATATTATTTATGTAAACTTTTATTTACTTAACTAAACATATTTCTCTAACTAAACACAAAGCGCGTGTGCGGTGATCCCCAGCTAAAGCAGACATTTTATCTGTCTGACGTCCAAGCTGAAACTGAGAGCCAACCAGGTCCCACGTGACTTCACGTATTTCGCGGTCTTTCTGTAATATTCCATGGAAAGTCCCGCCCGTGATATGAAAAGGGGCCATCCCTTCAGAAATATAGGGGGTTGACAATAATCTATGCATAGATTATGTAACAGTTGGACCTAAGCAGATGAAAAATATTAACAGAAAAGTCATCATCATCATCATCATCATCATCATCATCATCAACAACAACAACAACAACAACAACAACATCATCCTCATCATCATCATCATTAGGTCGGGTTGGTACAACGGATATCCCAAGACTCTCTTTCACCAACCGTCCCAATCGGTCATCGCCCCAGGGAGGTGCGCGCACAGCATCCAGAAAAACCACAGAACTTACTGGTGTAGGTTTTTGCTGTTTGGCTTACACTGGTGAGTCCATGTATAGGTGTCTACAGGAGAACGTCATGTATGATTTCGTCCTTGTTTCTCCAGCAGTGCCCAGAATGTTTTCTTCGTCTAACTTAGACAGTTTGTCTAATTGCAGGCCAGTGGATGTACAGCTGCTTTTTGTGGTGTGTTGATTCTTAGATTTGTACAGGACAACACCCATTATGCTTGTATAGCTCCCATGCAACTTTTCCCCTTAGCGCTTCGTTAGAATGCAAGTAGTACATATGATCGATAATCTGTCAATAGCAGTCCATGCTTTTCTTATGCGCACATTGACATCACTTTCTGTAGATAACATATTACTACCTAGGTATGCGAACTGGTTTGCTATTTTTTTAAAGTTGTAAACACAAAGAAAAGGTTCAACAATCTGAATAAAATTTGAAATGTTAATAGTCCATTTCAAAGTTTTCGACCCCCCCTCCCAACAAAACAAACAGATTATCCGTCATAAATGAAAGAATTGCGACTTTGAATTAAAAGACATGCTTAATGTAAGGGTTATTGTCGTTTAGAATCGTGTCGGGGATCTGGGTTCAATTCCTGGATGTGTCTGTTTATGTTTTACTACGTGCTGACAACCTTGGGAAAGGCATGCATCCATCTCTTTTCCCTCCAACTATGGGTAAAAAGTAGGTCATACTGGTTCTTTAGCCTTGGTTAGGCAACCTGTCTAGGAGAAGGAAAACTCTGAATTCAAAACCTGATAAAATCCGCTTAAGAAATTGGCCTTGTGTCACATCCAACTCGTGCGGATAAACATTTTGTTGTTGGTTGTTGTTGGCATCTGTCCGTCTACTAAAGACGATGGCGTAGTGTCCACTTTTTTTAATCTACAACTGCGTGAGTTGCTGAACAGAACAACTTTTGAATGGCAATCTCTGGTGCAGTGACTGCAAACAAACAGTCATGTTTGCTGGAGTTGATGTTGTCTCTCCTTCCTAATGGCTCTCTTTTCTGTGGCGGCTTCTTTCCTCTTTTTTTCACTCATTTTCGTCCCTTGTTTGATGAGGAGGAACCAGGTCTTCTGCATAAGCCTCGCGTGTGTTGGTCTTGATGTGGCATGTCTTCCTGTTCTTCTTTTAGACATCTTTAAAGGGCAGGTGTGGTCTCCCTACTGGTCGGGTCCCTTCTACTAATTCGCCATACAGTAGGTCTTTGGGGATGTGGCCTTTATCCATCCTCCTGACGATAAAATCCACTTAAGAATTTGACATTGTGTCACATCCAACACATGCGGAGGAGCTGGTAAATATGTATGTATATGATAAAAAGGGTTGAAGATTGTCATCAGAGCAATAGAGGAGAGACAATCATATAGTTGCTAGGGAAAATGATTGGCTATGCTTATCCATTATGTCACAGTCATTTACAAATTAATGTGGGAAAGAAATAGATTTATCCTTCTGGAAAATGATACACAATTCCAATTTGCACTTTTTTAAAAGTTAAATCGTTAGTTTGTGTGGGCTACAAATATAGCGTAATACAAATTATGAACTAATGCGTGTTCTAATAGCTTGCTGCACTCAGTATTTTGTCATAAGAAAATCGAATACTTTAATATCCGTTCAGAAATAGAAAATCTTATTTTATTCCGGTATCTTTTCTCGATAGCCGTGTCAACTTAAATATGCGCGTCAACTTTTTAGATGACAACGCAGTGGGTAGGGTTGTACAGACACGTTTCAAATACAAATGCCAGTGTTATATTTTGGGTCTAATGTTAGGAAAATCTTAGAAGTGCCCTTGAATTTCACGTCATTTACAAGACAAAGGAGAATTTACAATCTCGAGAAATGGGCTTCTTGCGAAATTGAGTAAAGAAAGAAAGATTGGTAAGAATTTTAACATCCTACATGTGATAAAGCAGTTGGGTAAAACTTACTCTATTTAGTTCGCCACCATTTTGAATAGCCTCAAAATATATATTTCTGTGCAGTTAAAATATTGTTTGCTATAAACTAATTCCAAACAATGTAGAGTTTATATTCAACTCTGAAAAATATTTTTATTTTTTCTAGGAAATTCCTCCCCCCCCTATTTATTGGTTTGAATTCAGAATCATCCTTCTCTTAGACTGGATGCCTAACCCAGGTTAATTAATCTCCTTTTAAGACACTGGAACTGAATTATTTTTAAGCAACGTAGTTACTAGCCAAAAAGAAAACAGTTTCATCACAGAGAAAACACTAACTCGGATTGGGTTCAACATCTCAATGCTATCATCATCATCATCATTAGCATCATCATTATAATGTCGTGTTAGCAGCACGGATATCCACGAAAATCTCTTGCCAATCATCCCTATTGGTCATCGCCCCCGGGATGTTCCCTGTGTATCATTCAAAACCCACACAGAGTTGATCGATTTTGGTATTTGTGATATCAGATTTTGAAGGCAATATGTTAGGCTTAAGAAAAAGATATTTAGACAAAATCTTCCCACATTAATTATCATCATCACCGTCATCCTCATCATGGATATCTATTATCTCCTCTCCTCTCTCTCTCTCTCTCTCTCTCTCTCTCTCTCTTTCTCTCTCACACACACACACACACACTTTATCTCGCCAATTGTCCCTATCATCCATCCAGAATCCGTACAGAGCTGATCGATGAAGGTCATTGCTGGACGACCCACACTAACGTGCAGGTCTCCACCGGCGAACGTCACTTATGAGTTCCTCCTTTGATTGGGGGGACAAGTTGTCGTACAACTGCTTTCTAGTGAAGTGTTCTTTTCACGATTTGTTATAGACTACACGCAGCTCTCTCCGCAATTTCTATCAGGGCTTATTCTCTCATTGCTTCGTTAGGGTCCAAGGGGTGCAGTGGTGCAGCTGTACAGTATCACATACAACTAAGGCTTGGAAGAATTGTAGTTTCATTACCGGCGATATGATTGGTTATCTGCCTATTAAACGGTACCAGTTGGGGAAAACATTCATTGTATTTATTGGACCCCAAAGCGGATTAATTACTGGGACCGAGACAAAGTGTTACACCTGACAGAAAACTGTATCATGGAGTGGGTCCAACATCTCAGTTTAAACGGTGTCAACTGGGAAAAAGTTAGGATCAGTACTAACGAAATATCAGAGTAACTCTCCTTTATAAGTAGGGACAGTTGCCTCTCGTGACAGATGCATTGTCGGAGCTAGGAGCTAGGAGAAATGGGGCTTCAGCCGTGACACACATGAATTGGTACATGAGATAGTCGCACACAAGTTCTTAAGTCACTGTTTTTTGTGCAGAAGCATTTCTCTATACTGCATTAAATAAAACCATGTTAATTTCCAACAACCCGGTCTTGTGTTTTCATTCAGTGCTTCGTATTTTATTTGTATGTAAAAGTATAACAGAAAACATTATTTGTGTTTAATGGACGCCAAATCGGATTAACTGCTGGAACCGAGACAAAGTGTTACTCCGCAACTGTTGGGTGAAAAGTTGTTTTATTTGTATGTCCAAGTAGAAAATAATTCCTTTCTAATCATGGAAACCGACTTTTTGCTGCATAACTACAGTTGTTCATAAATTGCAAATGCGACACAACATGTCACGTTTGATCAGTCGTTGCCGAGAATTTCAAGATATCGAAAAATACATCAAAGAATTAAAATAATCGAAAGGGTAATCATTCTTTTATGATTGAATACACAATTTATTTGAAAGTTGTCAAAGTTTATATAAAGTCATAGAAAATATTACGATGACTAAATTATGAATTTACATGAATAAACGAATAAAAGAAATGCTAAAAAATGTTTATATCATTCGAATACAATGTGCTGTGTGTATGAATAAAACAAATCCAAACTGGAACAATATTTAATTCTAAAGTCATCTTTGTATAAAAACAATAGTGGTAGTATTTAAACTAGGTAAGGCCAAAATTTTAGGTGCTTTTAAACCCACATGAATTAATATTTTTAAAAAACTCGGAGAAATGAATGAAACGAAACGTAATTTTACTGTATTGTGAAATAATGTTTAAAAATCACTAGAAAATTATTTATTTTACAATCTTTAAAAGGGGAGAAGTTTAGAAATTAAATGTGTATCCGTCAAAATGACACAATTTTTGCTGTTTTTTCTCTCTCATGAAATTGTTATATTTGGAGTTATAAACAGATTAGGCATTAGATAACCCACAAGGATTGATATGCCATAAAGCCTCAACCAACCAGCCAATTATCCTTTGGTATTATTTGAATTATTCGGACTATTGTCCTCATCTTTCTTTATTGTATCAGAGATATCAGATTTCCATATATGCGCCCTTTGTCCAATTGGACAATTCAGAATGAAATTCTGGAACTTATAAACCTAATGTCCAATCTTGTCTTATTGCATTTAAAAAAATTATAATCTAGCCTTTTTAATTATAGGGTCCCATATTGAATTCATCTGTATACTTTGTCTATTTAAGCGGTTACTATAGCCTAACAAATGAGCTGATTTTTTTAGGCGTCTTCTCTTCCGTTGTTCTTCCCTATCTATTATCTTATCTTCATCCCATAAGGGCATATAGTTTCCTTTTCATACTATATATGGTTAGCCATACCCGAATTTTCTATTTTCGAGTTCAGAGTTCCGTGAAGGATTCCGATAACGAGTTCGACCAGAAATTTACCGAATTCGAAAAGAGTGTTCCTCAGTTCGAAGACATGGTTTCCAAGTTCGAAGAGAAGGTTCTCGAATCCGACAAGAAATACCCGAAGAGGTCAGATTGGCCTAAACGTTGTGTAGATAACAATAAAGATGAGGATAATAGTCGGAATGATTCAAATAATACAAATTATGAAGCCTCATCTCAAAATCGAGATAAACAATTATCTTTCGTACTCTTCATCTCATCGTTGTCTCCAGCAATTTTCATCGAGACCCACAATGCAACATTTAATATAAAAACTCTACACTTAGTAACAATAGTAGTAAGTAAAGTAGGTGGAGAGGCCAACGAGAGAGTCTATCTCATTTTCATTAGCGCTATACCTGGGAGATTATTTTTGCGTCTGATGCTGCACATTAGCCTCCTATCAATTCGCTACATCATCGAAAAGATACAAGCTGCGCTAGTCATGCACTGAGTTGGCGAGAGCCGGTATCGAACACGGGATCTTGTGGTTCGGAGGCAGATGCTCTTCCGACTGAGCTTCTAATGAATAAACAAAATAAAGACATCTGTAGTCCAAACAAATCTTAAAATGATAATGAGTAATCTTAAAATTATAGAATCTCCCTTTAAATATGATATTTTGTGTATATATAAATATTTACTATAATGTAACGAGATAATGAAGATCCTGGCTTTTGTGAGCGAGAACTACTATATTAGAAAAGGAGGAAGAAAGAAATAAGTGAGAGAGTAAAGGTTTTAAAAAAGAGTAATGAACACAAAACAATTTGACCGGAGCGTGACATCCGAATGGAGAATTGAGTGTCAACCGGAAGTCGGGTGTTGACGTGGAACAACGAAGCAAGGGACCGGCTTCTTTTTGCTTTCGGACGCGTAGGAGAACGGACGGGCCTTTGGTGCCTAGTATGGGGTCAGTAATCGAGTAGTGTTCTCTCTCTCTCTTTCTCTCTGCCTTTCCTCCTCTCTGATACGAACCCACGAGACGAGCACGAAATAAAGGCTAGCAGTTGTGACTACATATTCCTCGCGTTGTAATTTTTTATCAACAAGAATACATTTTTAGTACCGTGAATATATTGCCGCCACCACAACCGCCCCCTTATGTATATCGCTTTGGGTACTGTGACCAGATATACGACAACGTTACAGATATCGTTTTAGTGCCCGGAAAAAAAAGCACAACGTTACAATAACTTAATGACAAATCCAGTTCCCTAATACATTAAAAAAATCAATAAATAAATTGACACACACACACACATAGATACTCTTAACCAATCCTTACAATCTAGTATATACAGCACTAACACCTGCGGCACCATTACCACTCTGACACCCCCCCCCCCATCTAGGGAGAAGAAAATTCACTACCCACCCCCAACCACCCTTCTCCCTACTGACGACCTTCTGTTTCACCATTTTGAGAATGTCCATCATTGAAGCAAGAACTATATCCAAGTCCTGAAGAAGGTCTAACAGACCGAAACGTTGCATCGTCGGCAATAAACATCCATTTTCCATAACATCCCGTGTTTGTCTACCTTTCTCCACACATATCTTTACATAATCCTGTAGTTCGGAGGCCGATGCTCTACCGACCGATCTTCTAATGAATAAACAAAATAAACACATCTGCAGTTCAAAACAAATCTTAAAATGATAATGAGTCATCTTAAAATTATAGAATCTCTCTTAAATATGATAATCTTTTGTGTATATATATCTTTACATAATACGGTAGTGATCGGCTCAACTTTACACGGGCACGCAATTGTGTAATCAAGTGAAATCGATAAGCGCTATCACTAATGACCTTTAATAGCAGCTAAACTGTTTTAAAAAGATCGGCAAGTAGTCATCATTATGTTATTTTTTCTTTTCTTGTTGTTGTTGCTACTGCTGCTGCTGCTGTTCAAATCGATTGGGGAAGGCGATTATTTCGTTCATTAAGAGTGCAATATACTTTGCCCCGAGGAAAGGAAAACAAGACAAGATGGAAAATTGGAGAGAATAGAAAAGAAGGAAAAGGGGAACTAAAAAAGGAAATTAAGAAAGAAAGATATAAAAGGAATAGTAAAAAAGTAAAAGATATATAATACATACATATAAAGAGATAGATAGATAGACAGATAGATAGATAAATAGATAGACAGATAGATAGATAGACAGATAACTGGATAGATACGAATAGATAGATATGTAGATATGGATAGACTAAAGATATATAGATAGATAGATATGTACAGACACGGATAGATAGACAGACAGACAGATACATAGATAGATAGATAGATAGATAACTGGATAGATACAAATAGATAGATATATAAATATGGATATACTAAAGATATATAGATAGATAGATATGTACATACACGGATAGACAGACAGACAGACGGACAGACAGATAGATAGATAGATAGATATATAGATACGAATAGATAGATATGTAGATATGGATAGACTATAGATAGATAGATAGATAGATATGTACAGACACGGATAGATAGACAGACAGACAGATAGATAGATAGATAGATACGAATAGATAGATATGTAGATATGAATAGACTAAAGATAAATAGATAGATAGATATGTACAGACACGGATAGATAGACAGGCAGACAGACAGACAGACAGATAGATAGATAGATAGATAGATAGATAACTGGATAGATACGAATATATAAATATGGATATACTAAAGATATATAGATAGATAGATATGTACAGACACGGATAGACAGACAGACAGACGGACAGACAGATAGATAGATAGATAGATATATAGATACGAATAGATAGATATGTAGATATGGATAGACTATAGATAGATAGATAGATAGATAGATATGTACAGACACGGATAGATAGACATACAGACAGACAGATAGATAGATAGATAGATAGATAGATACGAATAGATAGATATTTAGATATGGATAGTCTAAAGATATATAGATAGATAGATATGTACAGACACGGATATATAGATAAAAATAGTTGGCTTGATATAAATAGACTGAGGATAGACAGACAGACAGACAGATAGATAGATAGATAGATAGATAGATAGATATGAATGGGTAGAGAACTACATAGATGGAAAGAAAAATAGATATAAATAGACTGAGAATAGTTATTTAGATAGATCGATAGTTAAAAAAAGCTCGAGATAGATAGATATGAACACACATAAAGATAGATAGATAGATAGATAGATAGATAGATATGAACAGACATGGATAGATAAATAGATAGATAGCTACGAACCAATTGAGGATAGGTTGGTTGGGTTTTATGGCATGAAAGCACACATGATTATATTATGCCGAAAACGCTTTTGTTTTATTTCTTCTTTGAGAGGTTTTTTTTATGTGAGTAGCTATTTTTATATCATTTTAGTTTTTGGTTGTATAGGTAATTGGGTATAGGGATAGGGGATTAGGTATCTGCTGAAATCAGCAATTCTGCTAAGGATTTGAATATCAAGAATGTATATATGTAGGTTTTGTAGGTCTATGAGCCTACTTCCTTAATAGGAAGCCGATTATTTTCAGAAAGTTCATTACGTTCTTAGAATCCATAATTCGAATGCTGATTTTAAAGTCTCATATTATTACCGAGTTCTCCAAAACAGTATTCTTGTGTCCGACATGAATTGTGATGGTTAAGGGAGTTGCATATTTAGTACCGAAACAGTATTCTTGTGTCCGACATGAAATCTGAAACATTGTGATGGTTAAGGGAGTTGCATATTTCAATACCAACACAATTTGTAATGGGGTTCCCGTGATGTAGTGACTATTACATTCATTTTCGCACCACTCCCTTATCATCTTGCAACATACACTGAGAAGGTCTAAATTGTCCAAAATGAAAATGGAAGAAAAAGACATGCGACACAGAAAAAATATAAGAAAGAAAGATGGGGAGAGGGGTTCAGGGGGTGAGCACGCAGAAGCGATAATACTAACCGGTTTCAATCGAACAACGAAAAGAAAATAAAGAAAAGAGTGAGAGTTAAAACAAAATTATCATACTTTTTACATATTGAACTATTTAGCAATAGCTCTTGAGCAAAAATAATTAAATTATCATTCTGTGATATAACCACAGGTCTAGCCAGTAATGGCAATTTTTAACGTCAATGAATATATAGTGAAATGGAAAGGTATGAATGAGCTCATCCCTACAGCCAGGGTAAATAGTACGAATGCTGTTCTTCTACAAGGATGGCTTTGGTATTAAAAAAGAACATGAAGGTTGATATGCCGTTTGACAATGTTGAAATATATTGATATATAAGGTGTGCTACAATACACCACTTAAATTCATAGACTAAGCGAGGTCACGTGATTTAAACCTCAGGCAATCAACAGGCCGAATGCGTGGTTGGTTGACTACTCAATCACCGATACTGAGAGACATCCATATGCAAACATTGACGAAGGAATTGCAATATCGAGGAGCACCAAGGAACAACCAAAATATTCTTTACCAAGGATTTCCGCTGGACAAGAGCTCTGGCTTGAAGCCTAAATGATTGTCCATAAAATTGTAACAGAGAAACCAAACCAAACTAAACAAATATGTTTGTGCATAAGAAGTAGTTCAAAATACACTCATAAGGATTGCATCTCCATTTATCCACAGTAAAACAAATAATTTACAAATAAGGGTGTGACGGAGTACGTGTACCGTACTCATTTGGAAAAGGAAATACATTGTCTTGCCTACCGGAGTCGAACTCGCGCTCCCTTGAATGCAAAGAAATGCGATTCAGGCGCTGGATGGACGCGAGGTGTAATTCACGTGCCCAGATGTAAAGAAAAATAAATTGACCAATATGAGGTCAGTTCCCTTATGTTAGAAACTTCACGTATAAATTTGACTAAGGACCGAGTAATATCATCCATTCATCTCCAACGTCACTGACTGAAATGTTAATTCTAGACAACTAATCATTTCATAATGGCAACCAAGGTTATTAACGAAGCAAATGGAAAAGTGGTCGCTGAAGACGGCTTTTCAGCTGCTGGTCGAAGACGAAGACGAAGACTGTGTTGACCAAAAGAAAGTTTGACCTGCGAGAAGACGGTGGACTCGCTTTCTTTTCGGTCCCCCCTCAGCAGGAACTTGTTGACTCAAATATTTATTCCTCCCACCTCTATTTTTTCCTTCTATAACGGGGCATCAAAACTATCACCAAGAAAAACTCGAAAATAATAAATGAGGTAAAATCCAACCCACATATCAACTTGAGAGAGGTGCAGACCTCTCTGAAAACATATGGAGTAAATGTATATATGTCTACTATCAGACGAAAATTGAATGGACATTACATTCATTGGAGAGTTGTGAGAAGTATACCTTTGCTCTCAACGAAGAATAAAGTTGACCATTTCAAATTTGTTCAGAGAACACTTGGACAAACTAGAAGACTTCTGAAGAGCCCATTCTCAGGACTGATGAAACAACGATAACCTTTTTGATCACAATCAAAACTGATATGTTTAGAGAGAATCCAATTCGGCCTACAAGTAAAGAACTAATTCCAACAATGAAGCATTGTGGTGGAAATCTTCATAGTTAACGGAATAAGAACAATTTACCCTATTGGACTTAATAAAGGTTTCTGTTTGAAGTTCCATGAAGGTTCTCGATTATGACATGAAGGCTTATGTGTTTGACAAGAAACACCAGAAGACCGGCGGGGACATCAGTTGATGGTTTGGTTGGTTGACTTTACGGCATGTCAACAGTTATTGGGTTATTTCAGGCCAAAGACATATTGTTCTATTCCTGCTTGATGGTTATTCAGAAAATTTTAAAACTCATTTTTATTTACTTAACCATAGATAGGACCCTGAACTGGCACCACCACTCCAGGTCAGAGTGGAATTGGGAGTAATGTCAATGAATGAATATTTCACACACCCTCGAGCACCAGAATTCGAACTTCATAAACAGATGCAGTTTAATGTAATAAACGAGGGACACCAAGGAAGACCCTCAGCCACTATCTTCTAGCGCATATATGATTAAAAGGTTATGTATTGCCATAAGAAAAATAGGGAAGGGAGAGCTGTTATGTTCACTCTATAGAGTCATCGAAATATGAACTGTTAGTCTTATCGACAAATTGTGGATCAGAATTTTCTATTACCAGTGAAGGAGTTGAAGTTTGGTCGAAAACGGGTTCTGCAAAAAGACAATGACCCTAAACATACCAGCCAAACTACCAAACAATAGCTTAGAAAATATTCGTACTCTGGATAAACCTAATCAAATTCCGGATCTTAATCCAATAGAAATATATATATATATATATATATATATATATATATATATATACAGAGAGAGAGAGAGAGAGAGAGAGAGAGAGAGAGAGAGAGAGAGAGAGAAGAACAAGAATTTGTGTGTATTTTGACGGTTTAGCTCAGTCGGTAGAGCGTTTGGTTAGGAATCACAAGGTTCCTCGTTCGATACCGGCCCTCGCCAACTCAGCGTATGAGTAGCACAGGGATCTATGCAGTAAAGTGAGGAGCTGATGGTAGGTATTCCGCTCTACCTCAGACACTAATCACTAATCAGACACAATAATCTCCTTGGTATAGCGCTGGTGAAAAGGGGATAGACTCCCTCTCTGTCTGGCTGATACCGACATTAGGCCAGCCGATGACTTTACTTACTTTATATATGAGAGAGAAGTGACAGTCAACACACACACACTCTATTACTCTCGCCTTTTCTCATTCTATCTCTCTATCTCTTTATACATGCACAGATAGACAGAGATAATATATATATATATATATATATATATATATATATATATATATATATAGAGAGAGAGAGAGAGAGAGAGAGAGAGAGAGTGAGACTCTCCGTGTGTGCTGTCTACCCTTTACCCTTCACTCCCGTTTGTATCTTAGTTAAGTCAAGATTATATGCTCGAACAACTGAAGATCGGATTATTCTTTAGAGACTCCAAAGCCATAGAAAATATACATATAAAAAATCATTCAAAAGTTCTTGTCTATTTTTTTTTTTATAAAAGAAATCTAATGCAGTCTGTATTTGCCTTATAAACTCCATTTTGTAAATCTTTATGGCCGATCTGAAAGGGCGGGAAATTCAGTGTAATTATTCCCTTTGATTTTATTAATCGTAAATTGGTCTCAGGCGCGACGAAAAATTGGAACGAATTCATCCCGTAAAGCCAGGCCTGTCTATATCTGTCTGCGAAATGAGTTATTTAAACACAGAGTTCCGGTACGTGTCCATAATTATGAAGTTGTTACTTGAATCTGAACATTAACTGCCGGCGTAATTGTGAAATACGTAACTATCTTAGCAGGAGTTTGCAGGAGTGGGGCGTCCTTTGAGGACTGAACAACACAAGCAATTTGGTCGATGAGATGAGCTTTCTATAGAGCGCACTACGCAAGGTTTATATATGAACTTGATCTGGCACAGGATCACAGATGTGCAATAGCCAGGGAGGATTAAACTATTCTAACCAGACGAACGTGCTCAGCCTCGCGTATGAAGGGTGCCTTAGAGAATGTCGTAATATGCATGATTTCCTTGGGAAGGATGGCTATTATCCTTCTATAATGAAGATAACGAGGATAGCCGAGGAAAATACATAAAAAATATAATTGCTGAATACGGAAAAAAAGGATAGAGTTAAAAATGAATGTTGACGAAAAAAAAAGATTGATAGACAGAGAGAGATAGAGAGAGAGACACACGCACACACAACACACACACACACACACACACACACACACACATATATATATATATATATATATATATATATATATATATATAGACCTGACAGAAAGAGACAGAGACAGAGACAGAGATCAGGAACAATAAAGTGAGGGGAAAGAAAAAGGAGAGACAAATTCATAAAGACGAAACAATATTAAATCGGAAAATTATATATATATATATATATATATATATATATATTTTTTTTTTTTGGGGGGGTATGTGCTTAATTGAAGTCGTACCTAATTTTGAAAGTTAATTAATTAATAATTAATTAATTAGTTGGGCATACCTATTCAAATGTGAGGCTAAACAAATCGAGAAAAATCAATCTCTGTATGTACATTTAGGCACATATTCCCCCCAAAAATTGTCGGCTAAATAAAAGCCATATCAAAACATATCGTTTGTGTATTTACTACTCTCATATATATATATATATATATATATATATATATATATATATATATATACTTTGTGATATGGCTATTTTCAGCCGACAATATTTGGGAGAATATGTGCTTAATGAAGTCGAACCTAATTTTTGAAAGTTAATTCATTAATAATTAATTAGACGGGATTACCTATTTAAATGTAAGGCTAAAATCGAATGGTTTACAATTACCGACTATAGTTTCTTGCAGTATCGCGAATCTTCATGGTATTTTTCGTCCTACCACCGGTCTTTATTTTATAACCATATCAGTTATAAAATAAAAACCGATGGTAGGACGAAAAATACCCTGAAGATTCGCGCTACGGCGAGAAACTATAGTCGGTAATTTTAAACCATTCTATTTTAAACGTATATTTAGCTCTTTATATTGAGCACTTTTTAATCTGTTTTAGGAAAAAATCCAGAAGTAAATAATATTTTATATTTGTTTCCTTGTGGATTTGATAGTAACTGCGATATATATATATATATATATATATATATATATATATATATATATATATATATATATATATAGCGCGTGTGTGTTTTTTAGCGCAGTCCACCCAAGGCCAAAAGAGTTATTGTTCAGTTGACCGTAATCATTTCCCATTGACAATTATATCAACAACGAAGTTGAGGGTGATGAAAAAATTTACTAGGCTAAATGTCAAGGCCAAGCAAAATATCGTTCAGGCACGACTAAAAATGTATTTTCCTTTGTTAGCTTTGCTTTGACTTCGTGAAAGAACACTATTTCTGATGCAAGATAGCTGATGACTGCTGAGAGCAATACAAAATAGTCACGTCCTGATACGGCGGCTACAGAATAATATTTCAGAATTTGGAGGAGGAATTTTTTTTTATTGGAGCTCGCGAATAAAGATAACAAAGACGATGAAATGGGAGGGAGAGAATCAATGTATAATAGCAACAGATGATATCAGATATTCAGATAGAGTCTAGAGAGTAAAGTATCTGAAGTATAATGACGAATGAACTGCAAATAAAGACGAATGAACTGCAAAAAAAAATCAATGAATAATAAGACTGGAAGATATATGGATATGAAAAGACTTTAGAGTACTCTTCGCGGAGTTCCGTTCCGGCTTCCTGCCTCAAAAACCGCTTGTTGGTGACTGCTGAAAAAAAACACCAGCTATGATTGAAGTCCGTAGCCGAAGCGGTATCACTTGAAAAAACAAAATAAAAAACCAAACAAACAAAAAAACCAACCTACTTAGAGTGTTTTTTTCCGAAAACCCAACCCCAACCCCCATCCTAACTGTTGTACCGGCCGTTCCTACAGTGGAGAATATACACCGGTTCTCACTATAAATAGTGAGACACCGAGTGAAAAGGTTGTACTGTTACCGTTAACGGCAAGCTAGCCGTTCCTGTACCATTATTGTAAATACACTTTTCTTATTTTACCCTACCTCGACTTGACTTCTTTTTTACTGTTGGATTAACATCACAACACTAACCATAAACCCTAACCATAAACCCTAACCATAAAATTAACAGTTTTATTACAAAATTTGTGGATTTTGCTTTTTAGAGAAAAAAAAAGCCCAAACTATTTATTTATTTTCCTATTAAACTAACCCGAAACCCCAACACCAACCCTAACCCAAACCCTAACCCTAAACCTAGTTCTTTTTCAAGTAACACCACTTCGGCTACTGACTTCAATCGTAGCTGGTGTTTTTTTCAGCAGCCACCGGCTAGTGGTTTTTGAGGCAGGAGGCCGGTACGGAAATCCGCGAATATACCCGACTTTAGATATATAGATAGATAGATATAAAAAGACTTTAAATAGATAAGAAGATATGGAGAGACTGTGTAACTAGATTAGTACAGATATATATAGATATGGTCGGACTGAGGTAGATACTAGATAGAAACGAATGATATATATATAATATATATATATATATATATATATATATATATGTGTGTGTGTGAAGAAAATGTTTTCAAAAATATAACAACACAGGATGTTACGATCAAGGGAAAATTTTATATGTCTATACTTAAGTATTTTCGCTTTATGATAAATAAATTTTGTAAGGGTGAAAAATGAGAATGTTAAGTGTATGGTGAATGTGTGAATATAATGTTATTCACCGTTATTTTAATATGTGTTTATATACGAAAGCTGATGACGTGATCATTGCATGTGAATATATATATATATATATATATATATATTATATATATATATATATATATATATATATATAAGATTTGAATGTTTGTTTTTTTTTAGAAGCATTGTCGATAATATTTATTTTTGCTTGAAGGCAACTACAATGCGAATATCGCATAAATTCGATAATTATAGAAGATAATAATAATGACAAGTGAATTCCGCAAAGAATCACTCGTGTGTGTAGAATATCGTACAGACTGTTCAACTTCATTAAGTCTCATCAGCGATATATACTAACGACTCCCTCCGACAGGAATCGAAACCGTGACCTCTAGCAGGATAGTTAAACACTGTACTGATTCAGCCATGGTACAGCACCGAGAAACTCATGCGAAATTAACCTTGTCATTGATACTGGGCGACTACTGCCATATGAGGCAAGTGAGTCGCTGAGTGGATAATAAATAATAATAATGCTAGAGGTACGGTATAAATATATATTATATATATATATATATATATATATATATAGAGAGAGAGAGAGAGAGAAAGATAGATAGATAGATAGATAGATAGTTAGTTTTGATTTGGGTTGGTTTTATTTTGTTTGTTTAATGTTATATTAACGGTCGTGGGTTATTTAATGCCAAAGTATAGTCATGGTACTATCTAAGCCATATCTGTGGGTATGAAAAAGAATCATACCTATCGCAAGTGTACCAATCTGAAAATCAACTTAATAGCGTAACTGGAGTTCGAACACGTATACTATGATATCGCATTCCAGCACCTTAGCAACTGCAATATAAATGAGGACTCCTCAATATATATATAGATATAATATAAACCGACTGAGATAGATAAAAATAGATAGATATATAGATATGGACAAACTGAAAGTTATAGATAGATAAATCGTGTGATATATGGTAGATAGAGAATAGATAGATAGATAGATGGATAGATAGATATTAATTCAGTCGACAGTTCGTCTGTCTCTCCTCTCTGTCCCTCATTGCCATCGTTCTGTTGGCTTGGAAACAAAAGCTACATTATATATATATATATATATATATATATATATATATATATATGTGTGTGTGTGTGTGTGTGTGTGTGTGTGTGTGTGTACATATAACTGCATTGAGTCATATATTTCTTTACACATATGTACCTACCTTTATTACTTACATAGTATTGCGTGATTTATAGACGTGACTTCATTTTGTAGAAGTACCTCTGCTTTATCTGTATAATATTCCTTGCTTTCTCGTTGTGATGGGCTCAATTTCCGAATCCCATGCGATTTCCAAGCCTAGGTATATCCTGCCAAACCTTCCACTCACTACAATGCAGCCACATGATACTTCAGGCTCGTCGTTGTTATCCAACAAAATTATTTCCGGGAGAAATGAGGCAAAAAAAAGCAAAAATAATCCATCAGTCGGCCGCACAGCGATTAGCCAGTGACATTCCCATAATTCCTTTGCTCGGCATCCATTATGTCCTGTTGCCTCAGCTCAATCGATCCCCCAAATAGCTCCTCTTCATACAAACCGTTAAATCTCAATAAACACCCACCTCAGGTCTCGGTTGGGTCGGAAACCTGACTACAGATGGTGAATTCATGTTTCTGTCATCTGTATTTATATTATTTCGCTCCTTGCAAGTTTTTCATACCAGCATGAACTGGTGGTCTTTCACTGGAATCTGAGTGACAGCAAGTCTCTTAAGGTCTGCAGGACTCTTCTGCGTATTTTATTATAGTAGATTATAATACTTTTTACATACTGAACTATTTGGCAATTGCTCTTAAATATACATATGAAACGTTGTAATAATTGAATTTTCATAATGTGGTATATCCGCAGGTTCTGCTAGCTATTATTATTTACTACTTTTGAGTTTTCACATCAGCATTAGCTGATGGTCTTTCACTGGAGTCTGAGTGACAGCAAGTCTTCTGAGTATTTTGGCAGATTGCAGCAGTGCCGTGTTCTGAATGGTTTCAATCCTTCCTCTGATTTCCAAACTTTCCAGACCCTTTTCCAATCCTTTTGGGACTGTTCCAAGTGCACCAACTACAATTGGTATCACTTTCACTTTCATATTCCATAACTTTTTCAGTTCTCAGGCAAGGTCAAGATATTTGTCCATTTTTTTCATTTACCTCTAGCTTCACCCTGTTATCTGCTGGCACTGCAAAATCCACCAGTTGACAAGTTCTTTCTTTTTTGTTTATCAACACTAGGTCTGGTCTTCTTGCTGGGATAAGGTGATCCGTTTTTATTTCAAAGTCCCAGAGAATTTTATGTGTTCCGTTCTCAAGAACAGATTCTGGTTTATGCATATACCATTTTGTTGTATGGTCAAAAGTTAATTTTTTGCATAATTCCCAGTGGATCACCTTCCCAACCCAGTCGTGTCTAGTTTTGTATTCTCGTTGTGCTAGTTTGCTACATTCACAGAGAATATGGTTTACAGTCTCATCTCTATTACCGCAAAGTCTACATTTACTATTTTGTTGGGTCTTATCAATTTTCGCTTTGCTATAGTTTGTCCTTATGGAATTATTTTGTGCAGCAATTATAAGTGATTCAGTTTCTCTTTTGAGGTTTCCTCTTCTTAAACAGGTCCAAGTCTTTTTATGTGCAACCTCTTCTATTTGTCGTTTGAAGATATAATTGTTTTTCTTCCCATTTTTGTTTTCTAGTCTTTGTTGTTTTTCTGTTTGTCCATCTGTCGCTTCTACTATTGTTGGCAGCCATAAGTAGTTTGTCTTTGCTCTTTCTTATGTAATCTTCAAGTTGTTGGATTGTGGTTTCTACGCATCTACTCTATGTTGGCAAGACCTCTTCCCCCTTCCTTTCTTGACACATATAATCTATCTCTATCATCTCTAGGGTGAAGAGCCTTGTGCATGGTCATTAATTTTCTCGTCCTTTGGTCAATCTGTCTTCTTTTGTCCATTTCAAGAATGGTCCTGAGTATCTTATAATGGGGACAGCCCAGGTATTCATTCCTTTGATCAGATTTCTGCTGTTATGTTTGGTTTCTAGAATTTTTCTAATTCTCCTGAGATATTCCTTTTTAACTTTTCCTTTCATTTCTGCTTGCATGATATTGTCCGCTTCTAAAATTCCTAAGTATTTGTAGCTTCCATTTTCATCAAGTGATTTTATACCTTCCTGATTTAGCAGTTGTATTCCATCCATTAGTTTTCTTTCACCCCGTTTTATTACTAGCATAGCACATTTTTCAATTCCAAACTTCATCCCTATATCCTGGCTATATATTCTAATAGTTTGTACTAGGCTCTTTTTTAAATTTTATTATTATTATTATTATTATTATTATAAAAATAACATTTTTCTCTATGGTTATGTTCATTCCCCCTCGTATTTTACCTGAACACCTTTTATAAAATATGAGGTAGGATGTGGTGGCCAGGGGTCTTAATGTCCTTGGTATGACGTTAAACTGAATCTAGTGGTGAGGTTCCAATTCTGGAGCTCTGGGAAGTGCGAAGTCCCGCTTCATTGTCATTACTTCCAGAACCACTCTGATCCGGAAAGGTGGTACTCGTTAAGGTATCATCTACTGGTTAACTAGATAAAATATTAGTTTTAAATATGTGTTTAAAAGAAAAGCGTTTAAAAATATGAATACACCACAAAAATGAATAAAACAAAAACGTCTTCGGCAAAAAAATAATCCAGGGGTTGACATGCCGTGAATTCCAGATAAACAGACAAACAAATTCCCATTTCACATCTTTATTTTCCAGTTTTAATGTTTGATCTCTCTTTAATTCTAATTATTTTAATACTGACATAATCATTTCTTCTCAACTCCTTTCCTAGCACAGTCGAGAGAATCCTCTTTGTCTTAGTTGCTAAAAAGCCGCGTTGGAATCCTCTTTGTTTATTATTCTTATAATGTGTGTGTTATTTCTTGTGGTCCGAGTGGCGTCTTTTAGTCTCGCTACTCCAAGACTTCCTAGGGTTCACATCGACTAGAACACGGAAAAGAATTTGCAGCAGAAGCAGGAGAAATAAAAATAGTCTTCGTAGTAGCAGCAACAAGTGGGAATGACACAGCATAAAAGTGGTAAAGATCACAGCAATGGCGAACCCATATTATCTTTCATTACAGCCCAGAATAAGATTTAGTTCTTAAGAGAAAACATTCTCGCCTTTGCTCATGTTGCCCAGCCAAAGACAATTAGGCAACACGTTTTTCACTGTCAAAAATGTAAATGAATAAAACAGATGAATATCAGTATGAAGCCTTAATTTCATTGTCTTAACGAGACCAGCGTGCAGCTACACTCTATGCTGACGAATTATCTACTTTCCTTTTATATAATTTAGAAAATATTGGTTACTTGGTTGGTCTAAATGAACTTTCGGGTTGTTTAATGTCAAATCTTGTTTTTCTATTGACATGATTTGTTTAAGAAATAATTTCCTTGAAGTTCATATGTAAAAACAAATTGGTAGGAATGATTTTCATTAAGTTCATGAAGATGCGTGTTTATAACATGAAAAAATAAAAATAAAAAATAAAATAACGACACAAAAAACGCGTCCATTTCTGAAAACCGTCTCTGAAGATAAAGTTTACTTTGAAATCGATAAGAGTAAAAACATATTTTTGTTTTTATATTATATGCATTGTAATTGCCTTCCAATCATTAATATATAAGTTCATATGTATTAATATGGAGGCGGGTGAGCTAGTGGTTAGAGTCATGGAATATAGACTCGTCGATTCGAGTTTAATTCCTAGACGAAGCTGTTGGCATTTCACATAGCACTAATACCCTTGGGAAAGGTATGAATCCATATATTCGCCCTCCAGCTATGGGTTAAATAGTAGGGCAGACTGGGTCCTTCATCCTTGGGTAGGTAACCAGTCTAGGATAGGGATAACTCTGAATTCAAAATTCCTGAGGTCGGTCGTTGATTGGGTTTGTGGCAACCCTTGATGCACCAATTCTTTCCTATCGACTGTGCCAAAAAGTGTGGATGGTCCAACACAAACCTTCACCATTATAAACAAATCACTGTATGGATGTTTATTGTATGAACACTCATACGTCGAAATCGACGGGAGAGTCGATCATTAATAGATACTGCTGGTCGCCCATCTAGCCTAAAAAAAGGGCCGAAACGGAGTTTTGCCTGTCACAGAATCAATTTGTACCCGGGAAACAAACCACTCAACTTCAACAATCTTGTCCTTAGGCATTACGGGTCACCCTCCATTGCAAACTAGTAGCCTCATTATTGGGGGGGGGGAGATTTTTTGGGATATAAGGCGTGTGGTAAATGCCCACTCTTACTTATAGACTCGCCGTATGGATTTATAGATTTCCTTATCTTGGATTATTTGCGATAATGAGATTAAAGAGCCCAGTCAACCCTGATATTTATCCATATCCATAGATCTGTACTTTAACCCATAGCTTCAAGGATAAGGAGTTCGTACCTTTCCCAAATGTTACTTCTGGATGGGTGGATTCAGGCGGTATAGGATGTTAAGAGTTTTAAAACACATTTATTTATCATGTTGAGATATTACTACCAAGTTATGAGAACTGGTCTACTAATCTATGTTGAGATATTACTACCAAGGTATGAGAACTGGTCCACTAATTTCATATGCTTACCATCCAGTGTGTTGATGTCTCCATCTTGTTTAAAACACATTTATTTATTATGTTGAGATATTAAGACCAAGGTATGAGAACTGGTCTACTAATTTTAGAGGCTTACCATCCAGTGAGGAGATGCCTCCATCTAGTTTAAAACAGAGAACCACGTGACCAACCTATTGGCCAATCACTGGCAGTATTCTGCTGCTGATATTGTTACTTATACCGGCTGTTCTAATCTTAGCTATTTACAACTACTTGAACCTTCGTGGACGACAGAACATAGGATTATATCACTGGACCTTTGACACTACGTAGGATTACATAACCCAGGACTTATTCACTTACCAAAGGATTCTATAGCTCAGGGATTACTTAATTACTTTAAGTCCTTTTCAACTGGCCAAGGATGGCGGTCAGAAACTTAGCAGGGGGCAGTCAGCGTATTCTGCAGCTCAAGCCGACCGGCCGAGTTAGGAAAGACCCCCAACTATCCCGTAGTATATAGTGGATATATATTTGTTCCTTTTCAGTTATTTGGATTACTCAGAAAATTTGAAGTTAACAGCTGTTTAATATTACTGTTTCAGAAACTCGAAACTGAGTTATAATTGACAAAATGCACAATATCAACCAACATTCATTAGGCTGTCGTTTAACCATTCTGTAGAAATGGGCATATTCTTTTTTTTATTGATATAGCAATGGGTTTGTGTATTTCTTTTGTTGATAAACCTCTGATAACTGCCTCACCAGCGATATTGTTTATTTTCGCAACAATGGCTGACAGATTTAGTTTTGTAGATAGAAAATAACACACACACACACACACACACATACACACACACACACAAGCACACGCACACATATATATAATAATATATGTATATATAAAGAGAGAGAGAGAGAGAGAGAGAGAGAGAGAGCAAGAAAGAAAGAAAGAAAGAAGGAAAGAGCATGTATGAGGACTTATTATATTTTTATAACTACTAAATATATGCACCCTCAACCCGTTACAAGTATCTAAATTTTGATGCAATAAAACATTATATTAAATCAGAAACTCAATAAGAACGTCTATAAAAAGTTTACACTTATTTTAATTTCATCTTAATGAATGTCTATATAAAATTATACAGATAATTATTTTTAATATGTTTGAGAATAAAACAATCATATTAGAAATCAATTATACGAATACATTTCTATTAAAGCTGGTTTTGAGAAAACCAGTATTCAAATTTTCCACACTATATGTTATGTAAACATCTATTTCTTAGTGAAATATAACACACTTTGCAGGATTTTGAACGCCTCAATAACATGGGCTGGTTTGAGACAAATATAACTCAGCTAGTCTTGAATAGAGACATTGTTCATTAATAAAATATTAATTAATATTAGATAAGGATTATTTAGTAATCATTGTAAATATAACATCAATAACAAAAGAAAGAATAAACTATATATATATATATATAATATATATATATATATATATATATATATATATATATATAAAATCACCACTGCTTTGTTCAAACTACTACCATTCCAAAAACCTCCACTACAATTGATATTACCTCCCACTAATTCGTTGCTTCTACTCGTTTTCGTTAAAACGAGACATGAAAACTATTCCATCGTTTCCACCTGAGGATGGCAAAGTGCATTGCCGAAAGCGCTAGTGACGAAACATTCGGTGGACTGGTATACCAGTTCCACCCTGACACCAGAAGGATGGCCCGAACATTAGAACGGATCGGCGAAAGACAGGAATTGTCTGTTTAATTCAATGAAACATATATATATATATATATATATATATATATATATATATATATATATATCTGTGTGTGTGTGTCTCTCACACAATCTGATATATATATATATATATATATATATATATATATATATATATATATGAAGATAGGGCGTCGAAGTAAAAATCCGACAGTATGAGGTATGTTAAAAGGAAAGGTTAACAAAAAATAATGACTCAAACGAGTAGAAGTAGGAGAGAAATATTTCGTCCTTCTTACGCGAAGAACATCATCAGTCTAACTTTATTCAAAGCAAAAGTACGTACATTTGTATTTATAGAAGAGAAATTGAGTTTGTGGTGAAATTGAGGGGTAGGGACATTAGAGAGAATTTAATTGAACAGAGAATAACATCATATAAAGTAGAGCGGGTAGTTCAGAAGATATTGGTGTGTATGGGAAGATGAGATGAGGAGGTTGCTAGGTGCTTGTTGGGAAGGGGGGTGGTTGGGAGAAGTGGTTAAAATTCTTTGTTAGAGGAGAGTTTCGATTTATTGCATGGGGATTATATGGAGGACGGTGGTATAGGGTGTCACTAGATTAGGCCGTCAGTTTTATGGTGGGTTTGGATAGGAATTTTGATTCTTTGCGAGTGGAGGGGGAAGAAACGAGATGAAATGGGGTAGGTAGTCAATATTTATGTGGTTGGCTGGGGAAGTTTTTACATTTTGGTGTTGCATTTTTTAACCATATTCTTGATGGATCTTAATTTTATTTTCGCGAATTATAGTTTTTGCGATTGATATATCGAGATTAAAAAATCCTGGTCTTATGTTGAACGTCTCAGTGTGAGCTATTATTGCTGATTCGCATAGACGTCTTAAATGTTTCTTATGTATTGGTTTAATGAGTCTGGCCTGGGAGAAATTAAACTCATTAAACCAATACATAAGAAACATTTAAGACGTCTATGCGAATCAGCAATAATAGCTCACACTGTATTTCCTTGATGTTTAACTAGATGGAATTAAATTGTGCTTGAATTTTACCTAGAACTGTGTAGGTCATGTCCTTGCACCATAGACCACAAACATATCAATTAGTCCTTGTTTAATTTAAACTCGTTTTTGATATTCCGGATAAAGATTTTATTACTAGCAAAACCTTCATTTCCTCTTTTGCTTTTGATAAAATTACTTACGTCATCTGCATATATTAAGTGGTTGTGTTTTTCTTGTGATTTTATGTAATTAATATTCTCTATTAAAATTCTGTAATGTAATCAAGCAGTACATTTGCTAAGATGAAAAGTAACAGAGAGAGAGAGAGAGAGAGAGAGAGAGAGAGAAGAGAGAGAGAGAGAGAGAGAGAGAGAGAGAGAGAGAGAGAGTGTGTGTGTGTGTGTACGTGTGTGAGTGAATGTGTGTGTATTAGAAAATGCCTCATTTTATGTTGATCTCATCTAAAGGATTGACCTGCATCAGTTTTCCATTGCCAGTGTTATGTATTCCACCAGATGTTTTAAGATTTTTTAACATATTTCTCCATTCTACCATTCAAAGTTGTGGTGTCCATTTTAATACTATTTAGTAATATATTTACACTATATTTGAACGTCTGGGAATATGGGTAAATTTTTATCCAGTTTACCTTTCGACTTCCAATTCACCCCTCGTTGAAAATCCCTCAAGATTTCTAGCGAGTAAGATGTCTCTTCGCTATTTCTTCCTTTAAATTTTACCCCTATGTCGAAGTCTAGTCGATGTATTCTAAAGCCCCAGATGACAGGGAAATGTATTCGACAATGCAAGTTTAAATCCTGTAAGAGACTTTTTGCATCTAGTATCATATGAGCGATGGAAGAATTGGGTAAATAAATTATACTGGCCTTGGGCTAAACTAACTATATTCTAGTGAATCCCTGTGATAAATGACCGATGAAATATATATGTTTATAAAAAAAATGAACGAAAATTTAACAATTCAAAAATAATTAAATTAATGAAATAAGTAGAATGATAAAATTAACATATTTCTTTTTTTTTTTGGTGGGGGCGGGGGGCGGAGAATATGTGCTTATTTAAAGTCGTACCTAATTTTGAAAGTTAATTAATAATTCATTAATTAATTAGGCGGGCATACCTATTTAAATGTAAGGCTAAACAAATCGAGAAAAATCAGTCTCTGTATGTACATTTCGGCCTATTAGGCCTCATCAGCAGAGCTATAGATAGGAAGACCGCCTTGTGATGAGGCCTAATAGGTCGAAATGTACATACATAGATTGATTTTTCTCGATTTGTTTAGCCTTACATTTAAATAGGTATGCCCGCCTAATTAATTAATTATTTGTTAATTAACTTTCAAAATTAGGTACGACTTCAAATAAGCACATATTCTCCCAAAAATTGTCGGCTAAAAAAAGCCATATCAAAAACACATCGCTTGTGTATTTACTTCTCATATATATATATATATATATATATATATATATATATATATATACATATAGACTGGTGGATAGCTTAAATGGTCTTGCGAAATGTTGACTAAATTAGGTTTAGTGGTCATCACTAAACATAGTTTGGTACAAGGACACACATTAAGAATATTCAAGAAATACTTAGAGTGTATGTTAACACTTTATTGCGCATCATTGCCCAACGGCTTTCCTTCTGACATTGTCGTTGTTATTTCCTAAACTTTGCCAAAATATATTGGATGTTCTGGTACACATGCATTAGTTTGCTCACAGTACATGTTGTTTCTCAGCGGTCACCCATCTATGCATTGAGTAGATTCATTATTTCTTAACTTTAGTAATCTGACACTAACCAATGCGCACAACTTAACATGGCTGTATGTCTAAAATTCTTGCATTTGTTGGCAACGAATTTTAATCTTATTATAATTTACCGGTTATAGACTTGTTATTACTTACTATTATTCCTTGTTATTAGGTTAAAATGATGCTTTTTTAAAGAATTAAGAGCATGTAAAATATATGGCAAAGTAAAATATTGTTTAATGTTGAAGAATTGTTGGATATTGTACAAACGGAAATATGAATTTCCGGTTAAATTAAACAAAGCGAACAAAAGAAGGATGGGAAACAATAAGTTCGGAGATAGTTATCAGATCAAGGGTAGAGATGCGTAGGCGTATCGTCAATACAAAAGCCAGAGGTCAGTAGTGAACAGACCCCAGTCAGGAGAGAGACGACGGACCGACGCGGTCACGCACCGCCACGGCTAAGGCCGGTGAGGCGCGCCCACCACCTTCCACCACACCAGCAGTAGTAGTTCCCATTGTCAACGCTCGCCACCCACCACGTACAGCCGAGAAGAAGAAATAAAGTAAAATCTACTACTATACCATGTGTTGTGATCTTATTAAGCGTCTACTAACATACATCGCTTTGGGTACAGTGAAAACCCGCAACATACCAGCAACGTATACGATTCAGAGTAGCGAAGAAGGGCTATGCAACAGAATTATTTTTTAATTTTGATTTCACTAACCAATTTTGGATCTTAGATGTTAGATGAAGCAGACACATTTTGTTACATGATGTTGAACTAATTCTTTAAGTTTAATGTATTTCTTTATTTAGGGACATCAAAATTGATTACCATATTTGAACTGGGATCTGACAAGACTTTTGTCGAATAGTTTGAATGTGTCCACTATCAATATTTCGAAATGCTGTTTTTTTTATTCAAATCATAGAATTCATTTTATTAAGTTTGATTGGCATATCAACTTTTAGTTTTGAGTTTACCATTTTATACAAATCTTTGACATTATGTCAATTCCTTATTTCATCGTCCTATGTTTATCTCGTTTTCCTCGCCTTTCATTTGTAGATTATTGCTTCCCTAAACAAAGTAAGCAATTTTTGTACAGCATTTTGTATATGGCTATTAATATTTTTAAACAGAGTGCGTGGATTTTGTAATGTCAAGTACCGCCTTCTCCTGTAATGTTTCGTTGATTTGATTTTAGTGTCTATACGTTTATCTCTCTCTCTCTATATACATATATAAAGGGCAGATGTGTTAATCTGTATGTCCGGAGGAAACTTCGAAAATAAAACAATTGACGACAAAGTAAATATATATACACCTTAAATATCACCAGGGCCCGGTTTCTGAGCAAAAATAATAGAGATTTGATTTATATTCATGGAGATGATTAAAAAATAAAATTTAAATGATATCAACATGGATTTTTCCATTTAATATTGTCGACATAAATTTCTATTTTCAGAGTGACTGGATCAACGCAAGGTCTTTCTTTACGTAGGGATTTTAATGGGACACCCATGGGAGATCCAATTCATAATTCAGTAATAATGGATCTGCGAGACTAACTTTTAAAAAATTCCCCTTCTACACAGGCGACGCCGGGTAGCCATTTCTAGTATAATATACAGGTTATGATAGGTAAATTGACACAATTTTAATTAGTTTGATTGGTTGCTTTGTTTTTGTTGCAGAGTGGCTGACACCCCTTCAGCCCTCTACCAGATGGACTGGCTCATAGCCATAAAATAGCCTACGACTAAAGTAGATTAACTGGCTGAATATCATACAGACTGACTTTGCTGTGTTGGCTATACCCGAACTGACCCTCCTCTATTAGTGTACGTTTGTCTTGTTAATTGTTTGTGCTTATTTGTTCAGTGTTTGTATGCGTCCGTTTAGCACCGGATGCTGTAGCTTAATAAATGTGTTAAGCGCAAAATTCATCTGTGTATCTTTCCACCTCGCGATACAACAGTTTTACGGCATATCAACCCTTTTCTAGTCATTTAATGTCGAATCATTTTGAAGTTATTTTGATATTCGGTTTCTTCTAATACATGCTCTTGCTTAAATGGGCACTCATCTAGGAATTGAACAGGCTTATTGCTGTTTAAGTACGGTGATCTAGAACCGCAAGTGACCATTTTTAAATTATTCATTTTGCACATGTACTTTGTTTACTCAATCTTTACTTTTTACTTTGTAAATGTATATAACTGCCCATTGTATTTATATATTTATCAACCCCTCTGCACGAGCAGGATGCGACACAAGGTCAATTTCTTAAACGGAGTTCAGCAGGTTTGAATTCAGAGTTTTCCTTCTCCTAGACCGGTTGCCTAACCAAGGTTAAAGAGCCCAGTCTGCCCTACTATTTACCCATAGCTGGAGGGAGAGTTGGATTCATACCTTTCCCAAGTATATTAGCGCTAAATGAAATGCAAGTGCACATTATATATATTTGTTGAATATTTGAAGTAAGACCCGCCTTTCTTATTTGTCTAAATTTTTTATACGTGGTTTGATAATTTGTATTGTTCAGATTTTTCGAACTTTTGTTCGCTTCTTTATTATTATATACACAATGTTTTGGTCGATGTATCCTCCAGAACGGCTATAAGGGTTGAGTTAATACAGTTCTAAGAGTCAGTCATCTGTAGATTGCTGATTCAAACCTGACCATGGGTGAAAATAACATAGAATACTTAACAAAGCTTAACTCTTGTATCCGGTCATGGTTAACAGAATGGGAAAAATAACCCAGTACATTAAATAAAGGGTTCTGTCCCAAGTTCCGTGATGGCTCTCGATTATGACATGAAGGTTTTGATGGCAGAAAGGTCAACTAGTAATTGATTTGAGAAGAGTCACAAACGATCTTAAATGCTTTATGTCCTCGTCTCTCATCTAGATATGATTTAAAGTATGCAGGAGGATGTCTATAGGTTATATGTAAATAATAGGTCTTTTTATATATGGAACTTGGGAATCTGTAGACTTTGATGTCCATTGGAACCTTGGGATCAATCTCTAAAGGATATTAAAATGCTACCGGAGAAAAAGAGTGGCCCATTCGAAGAATTGGCGGAGATATGAGGCTTTAACATCCCCGACTTAATGCTTATCATAGTGCATATTTTCGACAAAATTAAGACCTTGATTTTGTTGGATTTAATGGGTATTATAGTTAGTTGGAAGGCTATGTGGCCTTTCAACGTGGGTACATAAAAGTACAAGACATATTCCGACAAAGGAGTTGAGAAGTGTAACAAGCATGGACTTTAATACACGAGCACGCGGAGAAGCATTTATAAAGGAATACGTATACAAATGACAAAGTAGATACATAAGTCACACATATAAGAGTAGAAGTTATACAAAGGTGTATAAGGAAGTTACATAAATGTATTACAAAGAAAGTAGGACGTAGGCTTTTGTCCTGTAGAAGTGACGGAGAGTCCATGAAGGAATATCACTTACTTATGACGGCTGGGTGGCTAAGCCACACATAAAATGTATAGACGTAAACGTCTAACCCATTGTTGCATACCTCTTTACTTTCTTTCTAACTTCTTCTATTCTTCTTCTGTTCTTCCTGATATCTTAAGTTCTTCTATCATCTCTTCTAGCGTCTGGACTTCTCTTGGGGACTTCGTGTCTCGTCTTCCATTGGGGATTTCACTTTAACAGAAGCCCTGTATCATTGGTAGTTTTTAGATAATAACACAAGACTTCGATTTACTTAGATCACATTTAATTTCGAAATCCCCACCAGACTACCTGGGCAGATCGAGTCGGAGCGTGCAATACACGACTCACCACCGTCGTGGTTTCTCGCCGACTGACTAAAATCTATTTCTCATCTAAACCGGAAGAGGGTTTTCTCCACCGATTCTCACGGTATCCACCGGAAAGGATCAGGATGATGTCAAGCCTTGTCACTCTCAATCCTTCAAGGCCGTGTGCTGCAACTTATAGCAGCCATTTTTGATTTCTACACTACTGTAAATAATTATCAGGAATCTAATAATTATGTAACACCATGTGTACTGGTTGCTGTCCCGGAGACAAGAGGATTCAAATTTGGCGCTTCCATGATTAAATAGTCAACATCCCTAGCGGTCAATACCTGAAAACAAGGGAAAATAACTCTTCTAGTTCAAAGAGGGGCAGACAATCGCTACAATTTTATTGTCGTTTCTTGTTGAGTTCGATGCCTAGATTACAATGTCACCGATGAAAATGATCAATTCGAAGAATTAGCGGAGATTAGATGCTTCTCAATATGGGGAAAATTGATTTGATATACAAGCAAATTGAGTTATGAGCGGAGCTAACTAAACTCGTAAGTGAAGGTAGATCGTATTAGATAGGGATCCTAATGAAGTAGATGATAACTTACCAAATGAACTTTGTTCAATTTATGTAGCAATTTGTCTTAGATCTATTCGCGCACTTCTTAGACTACATATGTAGAACATTACATAAGCCTCACAGAACATACTCCGTGAACTCTTTGTTGATTAAAAAGACGAACATACTTTTGATACTCGTCAGTAGTGTTCCTTTATTCTTAATCTTTTTTTCAGTGAAACTGTTTTCTCTCATTATTTTCTGTTTGGTGTTGTTATCACTGTTCTATCTTTAATTTTTATCTTTTTCCTTCAACGTTTTATTATCTGTTGCTTTTTGTAATTTCATTTTGCCTCCTCTTTGACGTTTCCTTCCTTCCCAAGGGTCTTTACTAATTAGTCGATAATTAGCCGCCTATCGAAAATGTAAGGACAAGCTGCAGGTGCGCGTTTTAGAAGAAGCTAGAGAAGAAAATAAAATGGTTGCCAATTGCGGAAAGGGAGCAGGAAGATAGTTTGCATAATATTCAGAGAAAAGGGGTTAAACGATGTATGGGATAAAAAGGGGCTGTGTGCAGGTGAAATATTTCAGAAAGTGAAATAGAATGGGAATATTGGAGGAGGAGATGTGTGTGTATGTTGTGTATGTGTGTGTGTGTGTGTGTGTGTGTGTATGTGTGAGAGAGAGAGAGAGAGAGAGAGAGAGAGAGAGAGAGAGTGAGATTTTATTTGAAAGAGAAAATAGAGAAGAAAGAGAGAGAGAGAGGAGAGAGAGAGAGAGAGAGAGAGAGAGAGAGAGAGAGAGAGAGAGAGAGAGAGAGAGAGAGAGAGAGAGAGAGAGGAGAGAGAGAGAGAGGATTATTTTTCCATCCCGTTACAAAGAAAGCAGATAAATTGTGGCGAGAGAGAGAGAGAGAGACAGACTGACAGATAGAGAGGCAGAAAATATCTATCTATCTGTCTATCTACCTATATATATATATATTATATATATATAATATATATATAACAAAGAGAGAGAGAGAGACAGAGACAGAGACAGAGAGATAGGGGGAGAGAGACAGAGAGACAGAGAGACAGAGGCAGACAACAGGCAGAGAAGAGAGAGAGGGGAAACAGAGAGACAGAAAAACCGACAGACATAGAGATTTTTTCATTAGGAGAAAACGTACAAATAAAGAAAATAAATTCTGCGAGAGAAAGAGATAGATAGATAGATAGAGATAGAGAGATAGATAGATAGATGATAGAGAGAGAGAGAGAGAGAGAGAGAGAGAGAAGAGAGAGAAGTAGGAGTGAAAGAAAAAGAGACAAATAGATAAATAGGGAGCGAGCGAAAGAGGTAGAGATAGCAAGATAGATATAGACAGACAGATAGATAAATTGATAGATATTTAGATAGATAGATATTTAGATAGACAGATATAGATAGATAGATAGAGAGAGAGAGAGAGAGATAGATAGAGAGGAGAGAGAGAGACGAGGGGGAGAGAGATGGAGGACTTAAAAATAAACATAGAAAGTATGCAATGGACAATTATCCGTAGAGAATTATAGGCTTCTTCTCGCAGGGCGTCTACCTTTTTGGTAAATAACATGGCGATGGAAAACATATCTGGGAAAACACAAGCGAGCCAGTTTTTTGACAAACGAATACGGACGCACGTGCAAACTAGAATCAGTATGGGCGCAATGAGGCTTTACATATACCTACATATTAACACACACGCTCACTTATACACACACACACACACACACACACCACACACACACACAAGCATACTTACATTCTTTACCCTACCAAACTTGATGCAGTTCCACTCTGCTTCATAGATATTTACGTACTGGCACTCATGCACTTGAATACACGACACTATAATAAGGTTTATCATTTTTAGTGTCACTCAGAGGCACACATGTGAAACCATTTGCTCCCCTGCCCAATAAAGAAACTTCGTTAAGGACCTGGTTGGGGAATATTTGCTCATGTTGAGGATTAGTGAATTATTTAGATTGGCAGACAAAAAATATTTAACCTACACAGCTTATTTGGAGAACGCCTGTCAAAGAAAAATAGTTAGCAAGATTGGCTTGCCAGTTATTCCTACTAATTTATACTTTTAAAGGGTTCGCCATTATCGCCGTCTTTTAGCAGACAAAGTCTTGTACAGAAAATTTCCCCAAACAAACAAGAAACAAAAAACAAACAAAAAAACAAAAACACAAAAAACAAACAAATAATTGAGTGCTTGTTACTGCATAATAGTTAACAAACCAGGCTCGTACATTAATGTTAATGGTCTCGAGTCTAAAAATATGCTGAATTATTGTGTCCTTGTGTCAGACATAAAAATTGCCTACTTGAAACTTGGTTTGGTTTGGTTTGTTTCTTTAATGGCATATCAGCGTTCATGATGATGATGATGATGACGATCATCATCATCATCATCATCATCGTTACGCTGACAGTACGGTTCCCCATGACTATTTCTCGCCGTACATCCCTATCGGCCATTGTTCCTGGTAAATCCTCCTCAAAACATCCAACATCCGCACACAGCTGATCAATATAGCCTATACTGGTGCGTCTACAGGAGAGAGAACTTCTCTTATGAAATGGTCCAAACTTCTCCAGCAGTGTGCATTATGTCTTGTTTATCATACTTTGATGTTTTGTGTGATATGAGGTAAATGGGAGTACATATACTTATTTGTGGGGTAGAAGCTTTCAAGATTTGTTCAGGACAGCGTGGAGCATCCTTGTGTAGTTTTTCCCTAGCTTTTTTCCAATAGTTTCGTTCAGCCTCTCTGCTGGGGCGTTAGAATGTACCGACTGCACCTCTGCAGAGGTGTAAGACTCCCCCAATGGGGCCACCTGTTGACTGTGGGTGGCGACCCGTGATGCTTAAGCATAGAACCCAGGTGGTTGAGCAGACCATGCCTTGCAATACTCCACTTTGGCCCTTTCTTGGGCTAGACGGATGGTCGGAGAGGCCTCCTCCGATCAATCGGCTGGTCACGTCAAGCCATAGCACCTATATGATTGCCCAAACGCTATTGCCCTTATGGCAATCCCCAACTCTTTTTATCATATGGGTGCTAGAAGGCAGGGGTCTACATGTCCTGGAAATTACGTTATACTCTATCTGATGGTGAAGTTCTGGAGGTTTGGGGAATATTAAGCACCCCTTCATCACCATTGCTCCCTGGTTCACTCTGAACTGGAGTGATAGTACCTGTTAGGGTCCCATTATTGGGTTAAATAGAACAATGTGTTTATAAAAAACATTGAGTATACATAGAGTATGAATTTTTTTTCAAATCTTTATCAGTATTAACTGACGCACTGAGGTTGGTATGCCGTAAAACAAAACAAACCAAACCAATCGTTTCGTTAAAGTCCACGTGGTACTTTAATACACTAATACTGGCTCATTTACGTATTGGAAGTATTCTCACTTTGTCTAATCTGAGATCAGATTTCCATACAATCGATAATCTGTCAATAGCAGCCCATGCCTTTCCTATGCGTATATTGACATCGCTTTCTGTGGATGAGACATTACTACCTACGTATGTGAATTGGTCAACTAATTTCAGAGCTACCCCATCCAGTGTGGAGATGTTTCCATTTTGTTTAAAACGCATTAACTCTGTTTTATCTGAGTTCACATAGTGGCCAACGTCTCTTGTTGCTTTCTCCTGGCTACACAGTAGTGATTCGTATTTGCGAGAAGCTAAATCATCTGCCGAGTCGGCTTCTGTAATAGTTTCTGTGGCATATCACCTGCTTCTCGCCTTTCGTATCGTGAAGCCTGTCTAGATTAATGTAAGCTTGTTAAATATCTGAGAGTGTTTTTGGTCGAGGTAGTTGTATATTTGCCCAGCCTCAGTCATTTGTGTTTTTGTCTAGATGATAAGGTAGAATTTTGAATGTTATTTTCAAGACAATCTTAACTTTAAAGATTGGCGTATCAAACTCTTTTTTACATTGACTTTTCGGACCATATGACCTTAAGGCACCCCTTTTTAATCTCAATTAAGAAAGGACATGTTTTTCATTTACACCGTCAATATCCGGTTGTTTGTTAGGGGTTAGGGTTAGAGGTTAAGGTTCGGGTTCCGGTTTGGGTTAGTGGTTTTTTTAGTTTTATAATTAAAAAATAATCTAAAAATCGTCTGTTAAAACAACGTATATTGACGGTGTAAATGAAAAACATGTCCTTTCTTAATCAAGATTAAAAAGGGGTGCCTTAAGGTCATATGGTCCAACTTTTCTAATTCAACTATATACACATATTTTCAAAAACATTGTATAATAAACCGGGGTGTGAACAATGCGGGTAGGAATACTGTTATAACTGAAGATTGGCTAACTCAACAGTCTAAAGCCTGGCTTAGCCCAGTACATGATAATGACGTCCCATCGTGATGTTATAGTTAGCATGATAGTCTCACTGATCATTACTAGTGATTTAGCGAGTTCGATCCTTCCTGGATGTATACTTACAACTGTGGAAGAAGAAGAAGAAGAAGAAGAAGAAGAGAGAGAGAAGAAGAAGAAGAAGAAGGAAGAAAAAGAAGAAAGAAGAAGAAGAAGAAGAAGAAGAAGTAGGATAGGGGTGACAGAAGAAGAAAGATTATGATGTGAAGAAGAAGAAGAGAAAGAAGAAGAAGAAGAGAAGAAGAAGAGAGAAGAAGAAGAAGAAGAAGAAGAGAATAGAGAAGAAGAAGATGATGAAGAAGAAGAAGAAGAAGAAGAAGAAAAAGAAGAAAGAAAGAAAGAAGAAAAAGAAGAAGAAGAAGAAAGAAGAAGAAGAGTTCAGATGGGAGACAGAAGAAAAATTGAGTGAAGAAGAAGAAGAAGAAGAAGAAGAAGAAGAGAAGAAGAAGAAGAAGAAGAAGAAGAAGAAAGAGAAGAAGAAGAGAAGAAGAAGATGGGGGAGAGAAGAAGAAAAAGATGAAAAGAAAAGAAGAAGAGAAGAAGAAAGAAGAGAGAAGAGAAAAGAAGAAGAGAGAAGAGAGAAGGTGAAGAAGAAGAAAGAAAAAGAGGAAGAAAGAAGAAAAGAAGAAGAAAAAGAAGAGAAAGAAGAAGAAGAAGAGAGAGAAGATGAAGAGAAGAAGAAGAGAAAGATGATAAGACAGATAGGGGGAGACAGAAGAAAAAGATGATGAGTGAAGAAGAAGAAGAAGAAGAAGAAGAAGAAGAAGAAGAAGAAGAGAAGAAGAAGAAGAAGAAGAAGAGTTCAGATAGGGGGTCAGAAGAAGAAAGATGATGAGTGAAGAAGAAGAAGAAGAAGAAGAAGAAGAAGAAGAGAAGAAAGAAGAAGAAGAAGAAGAAGAAGAAAAGATTATGAAAGAAGAAGAAGAGAAGAAAGAAGAAGAAGAAGAAGAAGAAGAAAGAAGAAGAAGAAGAAGAAGAAGAAGAAGAAAGATTCAGATAGGGGAGACAGAGAAAAAGATGATGAAGAAGAAGAAGAAGAAGAAGAAGAAGAAGAAGAAGAAGAAGAAGAAAGGAAGAGATAAGCTGAAAGATAGAAGATAAAAAGAAGAAAGAAAAAGAATGTTATATAGAAGAAGATAACGAAGAAAAAGAGATAAAAATCAAACATGTGCTTGTTGGTGTTGATCTAAAGGAAACGTGTGTGTCCCGGGTGTTTTTGGTTATATCAGATTGTAGAAATCGTTTGAAAATGTATCACACCCCGAAGCAATTTCAAACACTACACTGATTTTCTTTTCTATCTCATTGACTATGTTTTCGTCATTCTTCTAAAATTTCCGATAAACAACAGGTCGTCCAATGATTTCAAAATTAGTCAGTCTTCTAGAATCGATTCTGTTCAGAAGGAGAAGTTGTGATGTAGGGCTATCAAAATATATTTTCGTATCAAGAAAAATTAACTTACGCGGAATATGATATATAATTTTCATTTAAATAGACATTAAAAACTTAAATAAGCCAAATTCAATTTACGAGAAACATTGTCAAAGAACAGCATATCAACCAATAGCGTTGAAAATTTACAGTATACATGAATGAAATATCCACTTTTTTAATTTTAATATATAGAAATTTATATGAAATACAAGCGATATTCAAGAATGATATGAAAAGACATCGAGATATCATAATATCATCATTTTATAATAAAATGACGATTTATTTCATCCTATCAAACATTTCTAGTTTTTTGTAAACGAATTATTTGTCAAATTTCTTGATGAAACCAGAAAACCACGAAGGAACCTAGGTATCTATTAAAACAACCATTCCACCAGTGTCACAACACATGGTTAATTTGTAAGCGTGGTAGATATGTTATGAATTCAGATTTTTCGTTTCACCTAGACTGATTGTCCAACTACTACTAAAGAATCCTGTCTGTTATACTATGTAACCATAGCTAGAAGATGAAAATAAGCCTTTTCTGCGGACATAAGGGCTAAGTGAAATGCAAATAGCCTCATCCGGGGATTTATAGTCGGGTCACCGATTCCATTTCCTTACGATAATCGTTAAGCTAAGTGCACCTTTTATCTTTCTAAACAAAACAGGATTTTAAATCCAAGACAGTAAGTAAAGTCGTCGGGGCGGCCTAATATCGGTATCAGCCAATCAGCGAGGGAGTATATCCCCTTTTCACTAGCGCTAGACCAAGGAAATTGTTTTTTTTTGCATCTGAGGTTGAGCGCCACACATACCATCAGCTCCTTACTTTACCGCACAGTTCCCTGTGCTACTCCTACGCTGAGTTGGCGAGGATCGGTATCGAACCTACCATCAGCTCCTTACTTTACCGCACAGATTCCAGTGCTACTCATACGCTGAGTTGGTGAGGGCCAGTATCGAACCAAGAACCTTGTGGTTTCTAGCCGAACGCTCTACCGACTAAGCTAAAAATTATCTTCTTTCCTTCTGTTTACAAATAAAACGAAGAAGAACACCCAAAATCTTCAGTTAACATAGAGATATTTTTTTAATTAATTAGTTCATAGAAAATTGTGTATACATAAGTTAAAGTCCCGGGGCGGCTTAATGTCGGTATCAGCCAATCAGCTGAGGGAGTCTATTCCCTTTTCGCTAGCGCTACACCAAGGATATTATTTTAGCATCTGAGTTGAAGCGCCACACCTACCATCATCTCCTTACTTTACCACCACAGATCCCTGTTCTACTCCTACGCTGAGTTGGCGAGGATCGGTATCGAACCACGAACCTTGTGATTCCTAGCCGATTGAGCTAATCCCATACGTAGTCTACTTAATTCCATGTTGAATATTTATTGTATATAATGTACTTATATTGTAAACATTTCATATAGAAATGTTGCCAACAACTAAATATCTAGCAAGTAATATATTGAAGGCTCTTTTATCAAAATAAAAATAAAAATCATTTTATGTTCTATTATATTTTGGGTCATAATTCGTATAAGTCAGGATTTAGAATCTTGATTCTCAAGACCACCATCTTCCCCCTCCTCGCAAAACACGATCTTTCTAAAAGTCTTTGACTTTGTGCCATGGCGTTCTAGATTAAAAAAGGCCTACTCACAGAGCAGGCAAAAAATCAACAGATACAGGCACAACAAACACTTCCGGTTTGAGATTTCAACTCTTCCTCTATCTGTTGTCGACCAATGACAGATAATTTAAAGACGTTAATTTACGTCATTAGCAACTTTGATGATAAGTTATACGATTTGTACAATTCTGTCAATTATGAATTAATGGCAGACCTGGAGGATTAGATAGTATGCCTCTTAGAATTGTATACCTTGTGGTTACACCGTACCTTAGTTCCATTCATATGACGGAATTTTGAGTTGTTTAAGCAT
>CM042137.1:137295297-137319243 GCA_023376005.1 Doryteuthis pealeii | reverse complement strand
GGGAGAAGAGATACAGCCAGTATAAGTAAAAATATCAGCTCAGCAGAGTACGGCCAGTGGTTGGCAATAGGTTTGGTTCACATGGTTATCCGGCGAGTCTAATAAGTACGATGGGGATTTAACACACACCTTATATGAAAAATCTACAAACAGAAATGATTCTAGAACTTCTAAAAATTGTTTTATATAAGCATTCTGGCATAGGGAAACCCAAAATTGCTAATTAAAAAATCAAAATATTAACTGAATTTTCGTTATTGCTGATTTCTGATTTTTCGATACAAGAATCAATATCCCGAATTGGCACTGCGTCTACAACAAACATTATTTTCTGTTTATTAATTTCACTTATATTGAACATTATTTGTACCGCAAAAGATAGTTTGATATTTGCTCCAGAAACCGAAGCTATCAACATTTTGTAAAAAACTTTAAAATGTGCACTTCGAATATTTCTGAGTATGGACTATCTCACAGTTAACGCAAGTCCCCAAATTTGAGCTTCCAATTCAAAAATTGGCGGAGTTGTATCGATTCCAAAGAATTGCATAACTCTCTAAATTTGAATGGGGGTCGCAAAAAATGTGCGGACTTTTTGGTAAATCTAGTTTTTGTCTGTAAAATGAGTTCTAAAGCTTCCCTTAACTCCTAGACAGTTGGTGTCTAAGGAGCATTTAGCCAACGGCGAATTCAAAACTGCTGTAGAAAAGCGTATTAAAGTCAAGGCAATTTTAAAGACTATGAACTGATTTCTAATTTGTGCAAAATCTTAACTGATGTGAAGAATGATAGAAAAACAAGATTTGTCATAGATGCAGGGTGCCACATGCGGGATATTGATCTTGCTTGGGAAATTCAGAATCAATCAATAATTGGTTGACTTTAACGCTTTCTGGTGGCATTTTAGGGTTTTGCAGGTGTTGGCAAAAGCTTTATAAACCAATTATTATAGTAGGCGAGAGCCTAGAACTGCATTTGCATTCACTTGAGCAAAAAATAGGTGTGGTTGGATGTGTATTAACAAAAGGCTCGTGATGTATATCTCGCCAACCCCACCTGGATAATTTGGATGAAGTGTTACTACATAATCGATCAGTAACTCTTGGCCGAGTTTGTTTGGAATGCGTAGAAGCTCGAAATTTTGTTGATAATGCGTCGTAATATTGAAGCTAATATGATCCAGCACCTGAAGAAAAATTCTGAAAAAAGTGAAGGGGTGAGTGAAATATTACATTTTTCGTGGATGTTAATGACACAATGGAATACCGGTCGGCATATTATAATGTGCTTCTGGGCGTATCACATAGTGGTGTAGATGAGAGTTACAAGCTCAAATCTTGCAGACCATTTGTTAGTTGGACTCGTGATTCTCATGTGTGTAGAAGGCTCACGGGTCTGGCCATGGGTAGGCCGATCAGGTCTGAGGCTAGAGGTTTTGAGTGACAAATAACTACATTGTATATGTTGCGCATGTAAGTTGTATGTGGAGTGTGTGCGATTTCTATGTAGCTAGGGGGTGTCCAGGAAGGTTACAGCAGCAGGATATCCTGGTTTTTCAAAAATACACCGTTTGTTATTGATTTCGAGAATCACTGGTTAATTGGGAGGAATAGAGTTATATAGAAGTCTGGGCAATTGGGAGGGATAGGAAAATCAATTGCGAACAATCACCATCAATGAATAATGTTTTTTGTATAACTAAGTGCGTTTGTTTTTCAAACCTAGATAGATACGCAGGGTGGGATCGTGCTGGGGACAGGCCGCTGGGTATGTGTTGGAGGTGTGTATCATGGGGGGATGGCGAGTATAGATCACATCTTCTTTCATCTAGAATGAATTGAGGGGATGAGGCTTAAAGGAGGTTAAGTATTATCTGCGTTATTCGGACTTGAAGATGGGGACAATAGTCCGAATAACGCAGATAATACTAATCACTTTTCTTATTTATCTGTTGCTGTTCGATCCATTGTTTAATTTCAATTTAAATCACATTGACTTTAGATATTTTCTAACGGCTAAAATTCAATAAATATTCTCAACATATTTAGAAGTTTTTGATTTAAGGGAAATATCAGGTAACTTTAAATGAAAAGGCCAGTTTTAGCCATTTTTTTAATAAATCCTTATAGGAATGCGACTCTGGATTTAGAAAATTCTCAACAGGATGTTAAGAGTTATAAACAAATCAGCCTGTTAGAAATCTGCCTGCTGTATGTTGACATGTGGGGCTGTATTTACAAGTTGGTCATGATGTCTGATTGAATAGACTGAAGATTTATATTAAATAATGACCATGAAGAATGGTTAATAAGTGAATAGTGAAATGAAGCTGAAAGCAGGAGGGTCAGGTGCTCAATGACTTTGGGGGCAAGTAATTGGAAACGACTAGAAGCAACCATCGCGTTGCACATTTAACAAGACTATTCAATGGTCTCTTCACTGTCTTGTGCGTCGCGACTGGGCAAGTTGGATTCCGCTCTGAGTGGACCGCGCTGCTGGCGTGTGCCTAGTACAACTGTAATTGAAAAAGAAAAAAGAAAAGAAAAAGAAGAGAAATGAGGAATAACAGATAATATTTTTTTAAAAGTAGAAACACTGTTTAGCAATATGGGTATTAGGCTACTGATTATTAGAGTTAGCTGAATCAAGTTAATTATTTGTACTATAGAAATGCAGTTGGAAAATGATTTTTTCATATAAGAATTGACTATTGGATAATGTTAATGTTTACTATAGGAAGGCATTGGGCAAGTGATTTTTACTGGATAAGGAATGCATTGGGCATATGTTTTTTACTAAGTGAGGCGTAAGTGGCATGGAAAATGATTTTTACTAAAAGGAGATGCATGAAGATTGTTTACAATTTGAATGCATTGGAAAACTCATTTTTTGAATGCATTGGAAAATAGATACATTTCGCTCATTTTAAATCCTACTAAACTCATGTCTTTCGACTGTATTGGTGGTGGTGGTGGGGGGGGTAATTTGTGTTCCCGCAAGGTGAATTTTAAATTTTCTATTTTAGGATGTGTATTTTTATTCTTCCATGTTTCGATAAACCCAGAAAGACTACTTTCATTAGTGCCAGACAAAGAACATTTCATTTTCCCTACTTGTCACTAATGCTATAAGGTCGCGTATGGCGGTTGCGTGTGGTGTAATGGTTCTCGTTTTAGGAAATGGACATACCGACACGAGTTCAAATTCTGGACAGAAGCTGGTAGCACTAATACCCTTAAAAGAGGTATGAATCCAAAATTCTCCATTCAACCGACTGGGTTCTTTAACCTTTGGTATGGCAAACTGGTGTAGGAGAGATGAAAAATCTGAATTTTAAATCTTTTAAAGCTCCATATAAAATTATTTACCTATGTGTCACCATCCTGCTCGTGTGGAGGTGTTAGTGAATACATATTTAAGCATATGTCAACTATAACATCCAATAATGTACAGATGTCTTTGTTAACCTTATCATCCTACGCCGTTTGTATATTTTTTCACTAATTGGATTAGTTATTACTGAAATTTTTGAGTTATAAATTTTGATGGTTAAGTCGGTTTATATCTGTTAAGATGTGTCAGTGTTATTTCTATGCATGTGGGGATAAGGATTGTTTTGTTTTACGGCATATCAACCTCAGTGGGTCATTAATGCCGATAAAGTTTTGGAAAATAATTTCATTTTTAATGGATAATACAATTTTGTTTATAAACTCATGTGTTTCTATTTAACCCATAGATGGGACCCTAACAGGTACTACCACTCTGGGTCAGAGGTGGACCAGGGATCAATGGTGATGAATGGGGTGCTCTCCAACATTCCCAAACCTCCAAAGCTGGACCCTCACCATCAGATAAGAGTTTAACGTCATTCCAAGGACATATAGACCCGCAGCCACCGCCTTCTAGCACCCATATGATAAAAAGGGGTTGGGGCTTGCCATAAGGGGCAATAGGGTTGGGAAGTAATCATATAGGTGCTAGGGCTTGACGTGACCAGCCAATTGATCGGAGGGGGCCTCTCGACCACGCGGCCGTCTAGCACAAGATAGGGCCAAAGTGGAGTATTGCATGTCATGGACTGCTCATACACCTGGGTTCTATCCTTAAGCATCACGGGTAGCCATCCACGGCCAACAGGTGGCCCCATTGGGGGAGTCTTATCTCTCTGTAGAGGTGCAGTCAGTGAATTCTAACACCCCCGCCGACAGGGTGGATGTATGATGGATTTCTATGTTTGATGTTGTATATATGATGCTGATACATATTTATATATGTCTATATGTGTATATATATATGCTTATACGGTTACTTACCTCGTATCAAATAAACTATCCAAGTAACACCATCAAGATCTGCTGGGCACTGATGGATCAGTAAGGACGTACTCATAAATGACGTTCTCCTGCGGACGACTATACGGGGACACACCAGTGTTGGCCGTCCATTCAATAAACTTACATACAACAGCTATGTGTGGATACTGTATGCAGTGTTGAGGACTTGCAAGGAGCAATGACGAATAAAGACGCATTTTGAGAAAGGGGCAAGGGAATCCATGCTGTCTGCACGACTTGAAGAAAACGATGATAACTGTTTAGGTATCACACTAAAAAGGCAAGAAACAGGTGATATCCCGCAGAGACAATTATAGATGTGGATTATGCAGATGATCTAGCACTTCTTGCAAATACACTTGCACAAGCCGAATCCCTGCTACATAACCTGGAGAAAGCAGCAGGGAACACCGGCCTCTATGTAAACTCCGATTAAACTGAGTTCATATGTTTTTAAAAAGTAAGGAAGCTTCTCCACACTCGACGGCAAGACGATGTAACAATTCACGTACATGTGTTAGTCTATATTAGGTTTTCTATGCTACTTAATTCACCTGTAGCTAGGATTGAACGTGAAACCTCCAGATGATTGTTACTTAGAACTGTATTAACTTAACCCTTATATCCGTTGCGCCATTTCTCTAGTTGGACGATTCAGAGTGAATTTAGCTAGATGGGCAGTCCGAGAGGCTCCTTCTGATCACTCGGCTGGTCATGTCAAACCCTAGCATCGATATGATTGTCCCGACCATATTGCTCTTAACGTCAAATCCCCAACCCTTTTTATTCATAAATGTGCTAAAAGGCGTGGCTGAAGGACTTTAGTGTCCTGGGTATGACGTTAAACTACATCTCCTGGTGAAGTTCTTCTGAGGAATGTTGAGTACTTCTTTATCACAATTACTCCCAGGTCCACCCTGACCCGGAGTGGTAGTACTAAGTAGCAGTACTCATACACAGATGATATTAATGCACGCAGAGGAAAGGCATGGTCTCTAGAAACAGATTATCAGTCATATAGAAATGTGATCTCACTGATAAGTTAAAGCGACGATTCTTCCGAGCCGAAGTTTTATCAGTACTAATGTATGGATACACCTCTTGGACCCTGATGAAGTGCCTAGAGAATAAGCTAGATGGGAGTCGTGTTGTATATTGAAGATATTTAAAAAGAAGGTGAAACGGAAATAGGGTCTTCCGGTTGGATCGAGGCAGGGAGAAAACGAAAAAGAGTTTTCAAAGGACTTTTTTCTGGGTAAAGCGAACAAGAGGATGAGTAACAATGAGTTCGGAAATAGATTTGTCCGCTGATAAAGATAACAAAAGAAAACGCGTGGGCGTTTGATATATATAAAAGGAAGTCAGGGATTCCAGGTCAGTCAGAGAGTCAGACAGAGGACGGCGAACAGAGCACAAGGAGGGCTGACGACACGGTCCGTCGCGGCCAAGAGCGGATAGACGCTACCAGCCACCCCTTTACCTCACCATCCCAGCAGTAGTAGTAGTCATCGTCAACCCTTGGGCATTCCTATTGTCACGCTCGCCACCCACCAGTCGAGGGAGAGAAATAAATTCAACTTCTACTAGACCCATGTGTTGTGGTTTCTTAAGTCCGACTACATACTTCGCCACGTGATATATATACCCTCAACGTATACAGATACACGATTTAGCAGCGTGAATTTGAAGAAGCCGCTATACAACAGTCGTGCAAGAATACTGCGTGCAATCTTATACAAATCGTAGAAACAACGCCCTAGAAGAAAGCAGCTGTATGGCCATTTGCCCCCATCACACAAACCTTTCAAAGGAGATGATCAAGACATGCTGGATACTGCTATAATAGCAAGGGCGAACCCATAAGTGATGTTCTCCTGAGGAAACATGCACATGAACACATCAGTTTGGGTTGTTCAGCAAAGAAGTACATTGACATGTGGATACTAGGCAGAGGACCTCCCGAGTGTAATAGGATCTCTTGACAAGAGATTGCCTTGGATATCCATGCTTCTAGCGCGATCTGATGATGACGATGTTCAGATATGATGTTTATTCATATTTCTTGCATCTATCCAGGAACACAGTGTGACTTCCGAGCAACCAACTGCAGGAGGTGTCCCGGGAGAGCGGATGCCACTCTGCACCGCACTGACGGACCTAACGAAAGCATCCAACCTGGCCACCCGAAATGTTCGCAGTCACTGCACCAGAGATTCCAGATATTGCCATTCAAAATTGTGCCGCTCAACAACTCACGCAGTTGCAAAAGAGAAAAAAAGTGGACTCTACGCCATTGTCTTTAGTAGACGGAAGGATGCCAACACATATATTGTTGCATAGCGCTTCTTCGCTCAACTCGGGCCACAAAATCGTACATGTTATATACTGTTGCTGGTATACTTCTTAATGAAATCACAGACATGCTGTATGTAGTAGGAGATTTGACTCTTTATTTAATTCCCTCGTGGCGAGTGTGCGGGTGACGGCGTTGACAATGGGAACTACTACTACTACTACTACTACTACTGTTGGGATCTCAGGCACAGAGGGGTGAATGGACCTCACTGCCCGCTGGCAGCGATGGTACGTGACCGCGGTCAAGTACGTTCTCGTCGGCTGTCTCTCTCCGGACTGACTGTCCCCATTGACCGTGCTGTCTTTTGTATCTCTCAAACGCCTACACGTTTTCTTTGTTCGCTACCATCAGGACAAAGTCCTTTGTTATCTTCGTCATCCCCCCTCTATTCAACCGGAAATTCCTATTTCCGTTTGTACAATATCCAACAATATACCTATACCAACTACCAAAGCAATGGACCTTACTTACTGAAATCGAACCCTGTTCACCGAATCTATATCGCTGATCGTTACTGCTTCTTTTATTTTTATTTTTGCATGTAACTGTCTTCATTTTTATTTAAATCCAGACAGGCTTGAAGTTGTTCTAAGAACCTTCCGAAAGCCATTGTAGGTTGAGTTAAGTATGATAAGAATTTTCAAGTTTTTTTTTCTTCTTTGCCATCTCCACGATTTTTCACTAGATGAATACCTCAACATGGTGGAATGGCTATATGTACTCTTCATTGGCAGTCATATAAAGAAACGCCTATTATTGTGCTCCCGCCTATTTCAGATATGTGTTTAAGCTTGAGAATACGAAGGATAATCTTCAAGGCAGACAGGCTAACATTATTACTTACGTTTGGTGCAATAGATTTTTCCTGCGCTATTATGTTCAGTTCACTGTTGTTTCGGAGAACGTACAGCATATATATATATATATATATATATATATATATATATATATATATATATAATATATATATATATATATATATATAAAGGACTAGACACCAAAATATAGCAGGTAAATTAACCATGAATAAATTACTTACGCTACTTTGAATAAGTACTCATCTCATCGCTTACAATGGTACTGCACACTAAAGATAGACATCTATGCATTATATTTGAATATTTTACGTATCAACTTGAGTACTTCCACACAGACACATAGATAGATAGATAGATAGATAGATAGATAGATTCAGAGGACGTATATATATAAACAGTAAAATACAGTATTCGATGTTCAAGAAAGCTGAGTCGATAATTCAGAAGGTAATTGAATCGAGAAAAAATAGCGGTGAACCAAACTGATTCAAATGTCTCATGAACCAGTTGAAAAAGAAAAAACGGTTTATGTATATTTACCAATGCTCCGCCCGAATAGGATGTGGCACAAGGTCACTTTCTTACGCGGAGTTTAACAGGTTTAATTTTAGAGATTTCCTTCTCCTAAACTGGTTGCCTAACCAAGGTTAAAGAGCCTAGCCCACCCTATTGTTTACCCATCCTAGATGGAGAATAGTTGAATCTATACCTTTCCCAAGAGTATTAGCGCTATGAGAAATGTAAAAAGCCTTGCCCGTTATTTGAACTAGTGTCACCGATTCCATTTCGTATTGTTGTATTGTCCTCGCCCAGAAGATAGAACATCCGGCTGAGGGACAAAGAGAAAGATAAAAATATATATTTAAAAGAAAGAGAAAGCGGAACAGATTGTTTCCTGTCAAGGAAGCAGGGTGAAGATAAAGAGATATATACAAAAGGTCCGTTATCAGATCAAAAAGATAAAAATGTGTAGGCGTGTTGTCAATACAAAAGCCAGAGGGTCAAGCCGACAGGATCAGAGGCCGGCCCGCAGTGGAAAGGACACTTCACGTTCCCGTCTACAAAACCCCCTCGGGCACTCATTGTGAACACTGCGCTCTTGGCTAGCCACCGGCATTCTCATTGTGAAGCTCTGCGCCCCTAACTACACACACCGAAGAAAAATAAACACGGGTCTTATATTTTTTACATACGTATCTGTTGTTATTGAAGTCCAGTAGTCGGTAAGGCTGACTACTACATACATCGCTTTGGGTACAGCGAAAGACCCAGTACTAATGTACACCATTGAGAGTAACGAAAAAGCCGCTATACAACAGTATGGCGATACCCATTATGTTAGACGTGCCTCCAAGCAAGATCCGGTAATACTACGCATTAAATGTTCCTGGGGCACACAGTTACAATATATGTGTGAATGACAAACTTAGACTCTGGTAGATGTAGCTCTGTCTCGTTCCTGTCTTGTCGGCTAGGACTGTAGAGTATATTGACTACACTTCTTACCACCTGTTGGCAATTGTTGGCGACCCGTGATGCTTAAGGACGGAGGCCTGGTGACTGAAAAGTCCATGACATGCAACACTCCACATTGGGCCTTACTTAGGTTAGACGGTGGTCGGAGTGGCCCCCTTCAATCGGTGTGGCCCCATGTTATATCAGGAGTTAAGAGCTGTTTGTCATATGGCATCAAATATATTAGATTAGTTCTAATTATGGCCAAAAACAATTTATTACTATTGAAGATCCAGGCCTGAGTGAAAACCAGTAATAGAGATTAGCAAAAAGGATTAATAAAATTAAATTAGTGTAATATTGGAAGAGACTAGTATGGGCAATAATGTCAAAACAATTATGAAATCAGTGACTAGAAATAGATCAAATGATTTCACGCGAATGGAGTGGTTGAAAATAAATAAAAATGAGGAAAATTAAATTGAAAATGAAAGTGTTAGGCTTGAACTCATGTGGACTCGACATATGGAATCTTGGTTAAAAAAAATAAATGATTAAAAATCAATGGTTAATTTATGGTATGACTTAACTTTAAACTTATTCAAAAAACCGGTTAAAGTTTTAAAATGAATAACATTCTCTTCCCAGGAGATTTGACATCGTAAATAATCAACCCAATCTGCAGTCTCATTAATCTGATTTTGGACCCAGAAGCTAAAATAATAATCTCTAATATAGGTTGTGCTTAGCCTTGAACTCGTATAATGGCACTGAAAATTAAAAAAAATAAATGAGTAAACGAAACTGAAATTACTATTTTGTTTTATTTTATTTTGCTTGTAAACTATAATAAGAACCGTGCGTGTATAAGGGATGGAGCCTTTACATACAGATGTGTGTATTGAATAAGTAAAAACCCCTTCGCATTCTATAGGTGACGATGGCCGAGCGGTTAAATTGTCTGACTGCTGCTGAATCGGAGTTCTATCCCGGCTGTAGGTAGCTCACAAAAGGTCTAGCCACATTGAAGAGACTTGATAAGTAGAAACACCTGTATATGGATGACTATATATATATATATAATATATATATATATATATATATATATATATATATATATCAACCCCTCTGGACGAGTAGGTTGCGACGCAGGGTTTTATTTCTTAAGCGGTTTTTAACAGGTTTGAATTCAGAAATTTCTTTCTCCTAGAACTGTTGCCTAACCATGATTATAGAACCAAGTCCACCCTGTAATTTACCCATAACTGGAGGGAGAATATTTGGATGAATACATTTTCCAAGGCTATTGGCGTTATGGGAAATGCAAACAAATTCGTCCAGGATTAGAACTCGTCTCACCGTATCCATCTTCTACGACGATATCCATTATACCACGGCGATATCCATTACACTACGTGTATTAGTATATAACCAACACTGGTTCCTTTTAATCTATCAGTGCATCGCTGGATGCACTAACACTGAACATTTGAACTCGTATTACCGATTTTATATCCTCAAACGATAACCATTAAGCTAAGAACTCCCCCAAATGTAAGAACATTTGTATATATATATATATATATATATATATATATATATGTCTGTATGCATTACAGAGTTAACCCCTTTAATAGTTAGATAACTAGAAACAAGTATATGTGCTTTTGTGAGGAAAAAGATAAACCTTGGTAAAAAGACGAAAAGAAAGAAAGTATCTACCGTTTCAATGCATACATTAACATACACACATACACATACACACACAGATAGATACATACATAAATACACACACACACACACACACACACACACACACACATACATACTGAAAGGAACGTACATCTTTATACATAACTCACACACAAAAACTTTAACCCAGACACTAATATACTCATTCTTATATATGTAAACTCTTTCACCCCTTCCATCATCGCACAAAAAAAAAAAAAATCAGCAGTCCCGGAAACTAAGATCTGAGGTTACTGTGAAACCTTTCTCAATTAATTTACAAAGCCAACTGGCGCCGAGGTCAGACCTGAGATCTAAGGGCTGACAATACCCCCAGCCTCCTTCGTCGGAGCAGTCGCGATGAATGCTACCTCCTACCCACCCCATCTCTACAGAACAAAAGTTTCAATTATTATTATTATTATTATTATTATTATTATTATTATTATTATTATTATTATTGCGGACCTGTTGAATTTTCACACCAGTCGTATCTTGGTAGATGCTACGTGAAATTTGTTAACACTTACATATACATATCAATATACGTGTAACTTCGTACACTACAAAGCTGGGAGATATTTGATGCCTGTTACCCGGGGATCTTACCCTAGACAACACCTCCCAATTAGGATTATGTGACATTGTTAAAAAAACAAACTAATAAAATAAAAAAATGGTTACTTTTTACAAACCAATTTAAAATGCTGGATCGTGTCTTTTATCTTGTACCTTCACGGATTCATCAAATTTAATACTACTTAAAAAATTGTTAACACCTGCATACCAATATGCCCATAACTTCGTGTGATAAAAGCTAAGAGATATTTCATGTCTGTTTGCCAGGGATCTTACCGCTGACAGCACCTCCCATTCCATTCAGCTAGTTAACATTCTGTGACAATCCTAAAAGAGAAAAAACGGTTACTTTTGCACAAAACAATTAAAATGCTGAATCTGGGTACACGGATTTGTCCACGTGTCATATTGTTCTATTGGGTTATAAAGAAAGCACCACTCTTGCTAGGGATCAAGTTCCAGCAAGTCACCCCAGTAGTGTTTGACATATAACAAATATGGGCCGGGTTAGCTCAGTCGGTAGACCGTTCAGCTAGAAACCACAAGGTCCCTAGTTCGATACGGGTCCTCGCCAACTCAGCGTATGAGTAGCACAGGGATCTGTGCGGTAAAGTAAAGAGCTGACGGTAGGTGTGGCACTCCAACTTAGACGCTAAAATAATATCCTTGGTCTAGCGCTATTGAAAAGGGGATAGACTCCCTCACTGATAGGCCGCTCCGACAACTTTACCATACATACGCAGATTTGCCGTAAATATGTGATACTTGACGCGGTAATAAAGTCGACAACAATGTCGTAATCCTTCCTCTATTCTCTCCATACCTAATTGCAATGTGGTCAGTATTCAACATCAGGCGATCATTAAATGCACGATCACAGAAAGACATTGAAAAACAGGCAGAAAGGGATTATCAGTGGTCAGGAATTCATGCAAACATTAAATAGAATGGAGCTATGATGCGGTTTTGTATCTTTCTTTTATGGCATATCAAACGAAACCGTTCTTATAGAATAACGGCAGTGGTATTATCTAACCCATAGCTGGAGGGAGGAGAACGTTCATTTTTTCCCGAGGGTATTTTTCCGAAAATGAATTTAATTGTGTGACTGGAATTCGAACTTGCTATATAATATGCATAATACAAATGCAATGCTAACGATTTTAATATGGTAATGAATTGAATATCGGATAGAAAAGGATAATCGTTGACCAGGGATTAATATCCTCGGCTTTTAAAGACTCATATTAAAATCGTTAGCATTGCATTTGAATTATAGATATATTTATCCTTATACCATGCAGACCATATTAGTAAAACAAAGGAAAAATGGAAACGAAGCCGAGTCATATCAGTATATGAATACTAAAAGAATATACAGAGGATATATTAATTTCTCAATAGATAAATAATTCTGCCTATGTCCTGACGTTTCGGTTTTTATATATATATATCGGCTATATTATCAGGGCAATATTAAAGAGCGATATCATAAAGTGTAACTATTTGCTTTCTTAAAGCCACTCACAGTGGTTCTTCCAACACTACGACTCTACCGTGAGCGCCTTTCAAGGGCTCTCGAACATGTCACTTGTTTACACCGAAAAAGAACTCAGATTACAACAATAGGACTTTATTTGAATTGAATGAGTTCTGAGGGGAATAGAGAGTGAACTTTAAAAAATATCCCATTATAGGGGTAAAAATACCGAGAAAGTTTGGTACAGCTGTGGTGAAAACTTCACTGGAAAATTATATTTTTCAAGGTGTTACATGACATCGCACCTGAATAGTGCTCGGATTGGGGTTAATATATCTGATATATATATAAACTAAACGGTCGAATGGAGGCAGAATGATTTATTAATTGATAAATGGATACATCATTTGAATATTCTTTAATTTATTTATTTACATAATATATATATATATATATATATATATATATATATATATATATATATATATATATATATATATATATATATATCGTAAATGAAATGCTAACGATTTTGCAGTAGAAAGCATTTGAAAATCAGGAAAACAAACATTGTCAACAGTCAGGAATATATACAATCATTACCAACAAGCTATTATATATATATATATATATATATATATATATATATATATATATGTGTGTGTGTGTGTGTGTGTGTGCGTGTGTGTGTGTATGTGTGTGTGTGTGAGGAAGGAGGATTGGACTAAATCCCACAAAATGTAGTAAAAATATGTGGAACAAAGGAACAAAACTCAGACAAGTGTATGTAGAAAATATATTTCGCTAAGCATTAAGCACAGCTGTATCAGTCGTTTATTTGGTCACTAAAGCATAATACAAGTATTTTACAGAAGAGAAAGTGGATGGGAGAGGGGTGGATAGTGATTATGAGGAAATTTGACACTGGATGCTCTATAGAGGACCTGCCAAGAGCGATTACCGATAGGAACGGATTGGAAGAGGAAAAGTGACAAAGTCAAGGAAACCCGTGCTATAAGCACGACTTTATGATTATATATATATATATATATATATATATATATATATATATATATATAATATATATTTCCCCTAGCGGATAGGTGGGGGAAACATCCACTCCCTTCAGACTACGCCTCAAAAACCACAAATCTACCATAAAACTTAAATCTCCACACAGTAAAATCGCTCATCACTTTAACACACCTCACCACAATTTAGATAATCTTAAATGCATCTTAATCCAACAAGGCTTCCCCACCACACAAGCAAGAAAAAAAGCTGAATTAAAATGGGTCATCAGACTAGATACGCACCGGAACGGCTTGAATACAGACACCGGCACTTTAAATCCATACTTATATTTCCAAAACACCCCCATACCACCAACCCCATGACCCCCATAACACGACCACACACAGAGTACAAACCCATTAATCTCCAACGGACCAACCAGCAACAAGCACCACACACCATTCCAACGTACCGGACAAGCAGCCACTGATCACTACTACAATTCACGGTCAGGAAGAAAGGACGTGACTGTCCTGAAAATTCACCACTCGTTTAAGTAAAAGAAACTAAAAAAAAAAAATCAGAGTTTTCTGATATTTATTCCTTAACTAACATATTATGGTAATAACATTAGCATAATATAGTACGTTAATGCTTCACACCTATGCCCAAACTTGGTATATGTATTTCCAACAACGGATACAAATACTGATTATCTCAAATATATATATATATATATATATATATATATATATATATATGACAGAATATTTTTGATAGATATATTTTTGACAGAATAGAACTCTTATATGTCTTTTTTAACTGTTAATTATTATGCAATACGTTCATATACGTTAATATGCGTGTATGTGTGTGTTGGATTTAGAAGCTTAGAATGAAATTAATTTTATCAAAAATTGAAATTATAGAACCTGCTAGATTCTATTTTTTTAAAATATTATATTTATCTTATTTAATTTATTTATTTATTTATTTATTATATATATATATATTTTTAATTTTTAAATTTCTTATTTGTTGTTCTGTTGTGTGTGTGTGGTGTTCTTGTTCTTAAATCCCAACACCATATATGTATGTGTGTGTCTTTAACTGTTAATTATTATGCAATATCCATAATTTCAACCCTTTTCTTTTCATTTTATTTTTCTATATAATCATATTATTTCTCTCACTTATCTTTTGTTTTTCCTATTTTTTTCTTAATGGTTAATTTTATTTTATTTATTCCTTTACTTTATTTCTTTTTGTTTTCTTTCCATTTTTCTTTCTTTGTTTTCATTCACTAATTTACATATTTTTCTTTCTTTGTTGTACATTATTCTTTCCCTTTTCATCATTCGTTAGCTGATATTTTATCTTGGCTGGGTTAGCTCAGTCGGTAAAGAGTTCGGCTAGAAACCACAATGTTCCTAGTTCGATACCGGTCCCCGCCGACTCAGCGTATAAGTAGCACAGGGATCTGTGCGGTAAAGTAAGAAGCTGATGGAAGGTGTGGCGCTCCACCTCAGATGCTAAAACAATCTCATTGGTCGCTATTGAAAAGGGGATAGACTCCCTCGCCGACTGGCTGATACCGATTTTAGGCCGCCCCGACGACTTACTTTCTTTTTAAACTTTTTCTTTCTTTCCTTCTTTCTTTTTCTTTTCTTTTCTTTTCTTTAATCTCATATTTCATTTGTTGATTAAAAATGAATTAAAATATCATATTTCATTCTTTGATTAAAAATGAATTTGAATATCATATTTCATTCGATGATTAAAAATGAATTAAAATAACATAAGCATTAAATAGTACGTGAAAGCAGCTATCAAGATAGATATTCATGAAAATGTTGAGAAAGATAGATAGATGGATAGATAGATAGGTATGAATATGTTGAGAAACCACAAGGTTCCTAGTTCGATACCGACCCTCGCCAACTCAGTGTATGAGTAGCACAGGGATATGCTGTAAAGTAAGGAGCTGATAGTAGGTGTGGCACTCCACCTCAGACGCAAAAACACTCTCCTTGGTCTAGCGCTAGTGAAAATGGGATAGACTCTCTCGCTGATTGGCTGATACCGACTTTAGGCCCCCCCCCCGACGACTTTACTTTTTTACTTTATATAGATAGATATGAATAGGTTGAGATAGATCAAGAGATAGATATGAATAGAGAGATAGAGAGAGGGGAGGAGAGCCCGAGATGAAAAGCCAGAGATAGATTGAGAGATAGATTGCGAGATATGAACACCCTAACATAGATAGATAGATATGAATAAGCTGACACAGAAAGATAGATGGATAGATTGAGATATATACAGATAGATTATGCCTTCAATCAAAATCATTTGACAGCATGAATATCACGTATTGTACAATGGATAGATAGATAGATAGATAGATAATTTATGATCATGCTGAGAGATAGATCGAGAGATAGATATGAATGGATAGATAGATGGACTGGCAGGTTGTTATGAATAGGCTGAGGTAGATAGCTAGATAGATATGAATAACCTAACATAGATATAAATAAGCTGACAAAGATAGATAGATAGATAGATAGATAGATAGATTATTCCTTCAATCAAAATCGTTTAAAAACACATAAATATCGCCTCTGTAGATAAGTAATTATGTGGACTAGCAAATATATGCACCCTCCGGGTGCAAGTATTTAAGTTTTAATATAATAAATTATCATATTAAATTAGAAAGGCTAATGAAACTGAATAAAGAATTCAGATAAAAATATTTGGAACAGAGGGGGTATGATTGAAAAATAGAACAACTTTGAAACTAACTCTTCCATCATTTTCCCTTACTCCCGTCTTTCATTGGTAAATTTTCCTAATTTAACTATTTAGTTAAAATAGGAAGTAAAGAATAATATTACAGTTATTTCTTCTTGTTAATGGATTTCTTTTAAGATTTATCCCCGAGATTTTTTGCTCATATTCAATAAGATAAAACCAAACAATTAGAAATCAATAATACTAAGCATATATTTATTAAAATCAAATTTTCAATATAAATATGCAAATTAGCCTTCCCATTCACACTGTAAACCGCTATTTTCTTGTATATATAAATACAATTGCATGTTATTAGTACGTAGATATGGTCAACAGTCTTAATGATGTAAAACAATTTTATTAATAATTGAGGTTTAAATAAAAAATAAAATCATGGAGAATGTGATGTAAATAACAAAGGGAATTGTGACTTGAATAGTAATATAGTTTCGGTTACAGATATACAAACCCACAATCTCCATTATAATAAGATATACCTCGGTTTTATTATGTGATATAGGTTCAGTTTAAAGTGAGTGAGCTCGGCTAAAAACAGATTCCAGCTATACTGGTTCACCCTATACGCCACTCTGTATCCCGCCCCAAAGGCATGGACATGGCCAAAGGAAGCATGGCACTCTGAACTCAACCCAAAGACCGAAAATGACATTATGAGGACCACCACTCCATTGTCTAAGAGGGAATTAATACTTTGTGAAGGGACTTAACTTATTTTGCTAACTTTTATAGTCTAATGCCATAACAGTGTTTCTCCTTTAGTATTTTTGTATTTCTATCAATTCATGGAACATAACAGCTTATACAGTTGCATAATACTTTGGACTGAAATATTTTGTTAACTCACTATTGTCTATTCTTATTCCTTAATTCCAGAACATGCATGACCTATGACATTTTATAATCTGAGTATACGTCAGCTTGGATTTGAGATCACTTAACAGATACGAGTATATATATATATATATATATATATATATATATATATATATATATATATATATATATATATATATATATATATCTGTGTGTGCATATATATATATATATATATATATATATATATATATATATATGGAGTTGTATGTGCTCATGTTCTGTGTATAAACTTAACGTTAGTACATGGGCGAATTCACGTGAATTATCTATATATATATATATATATATATATATATATATATATATATATATATATATATATATACACACACACACACACTCACACACATATATATATATATATATATATATATATATATATATATATACTCACAAATATATCATGTATATATATGCTCACTCTCTCGCATACACAGACACAGACACAGACACACGCACACATATATATATGTATATATATATATATGTGTGTGTGTGTGTGTGTGTGTGTGTGTCTGTCTGTCTGTATGTATGTGTGTATGCGTGTGTGAGAGAGTCTGTGTCTGTGTATGAGTCTATGTTTGTGTCTGTGTCTGTGTGTCTGTGTGTGTATGCGAGAGTACGAACATATATATACATATGATATATAAGGAAGTATATATATATATATATATATATATATATATATACTTTTTACTTAGATAGATAGATATGAATAGAGTCATCCACAGACACCGTGTTTTGACGCATCATGTTTCTTCAGTGCGGCCCGACACAGACGCACACACACGCATATATATATGTGTTTGTGTGTGTGTGTGTGTGTGTATATAAATTCCCATGTGTTCATGTGTGCGTAAACGTACGCTATATATATATATATATATATATATGAGTGTGTGTGAGTGTGTGTGTGTTTGTTTTGTTGTGTGAAAGCGTATATATATATATATATATATATATATATATATATACATATGCGTGTGTGTGTATGTGTGTGTGTATAAAAATGTATGTGTATGCATGCATGCGTAGCCCATTCTGCTGGGACAGTAGAATACACCGACAGCACTCTGCAGGATGGTGAAATCCACCCAATGCTCCCAACTGTAATTCTTAATGATGAAATCTTGGTTGCTATCACTTAGTGCTGTATCAGTGGCCGAGGCAGTTATTTATCTTCTATAATTATCGAATTAAGCAAAAATATAAATATTAATATATACTTTATTCACCAATGCTTCTAAAAATAAACAAAGATCCCAAAATCTTATTTCCTTCGCCGAAGAGCATAGAGCGTTTCCTTGCCTCATATGGTAGAGACGTCCCAATATCATTGCCAACTTAATTTCGTAGGAATTTCTCGGTGCTGTATCGGTGGCCGAGGCAGTATAGTTTCTGATTATCCTGCTGAAGTCCCGGTTTCAATTTCTGTCGGAGGGAGATCGTTAGTATACATCGCTGATGAGACTTAATAAAGTCGAAACAGCTGCTGTATGATGTTCAACATGCCGAGTAATTCTTTGCGAGATTCACTTGTCAATATTATTTATCTTCTATAATTATCGAATTTTATGCGATATGCGCATTGTAATTGCCTTCAAGCAAAAATATAAATATTAATATATATATATATATAATATATATATGTACGTGTGTGTGTGCGCGCGCGCACGGGCGTATACATAGTGTATATATATATATATATATATATATATATATATATATATATATATAAACTTTTCATGCGTTCACGTATGCGTAAACTCACGCTATGTATAAATTCAAAAACTCTAATATAAAGCGAAATATTATATATATCAGTCGAAAAACTTGGATATTTCGTCCCGTCGTTGGCGTAATATATGGACATTTTATCTTCGGGGAAATCAAAGTAGCGTTATTTCCATTTTTCCCTGCCGATGGTAGAGATGGAAATAGACAAGGAAGAGGACAAAGCACAAAAAGTGATTCATTTGCATAGATGCCTTAATCTACATAAAAACCGACAGTTTATGTCACGTGATACAATCCCCCCACGACGGCAGCCAAACCATGCTCGTCCGGAGAGAATTCACTCTCTATCTGTGTATATCGTCGTTTTCATCTAATACGGACTAATCAAACGATATATATATATATATATATATATATATATATATATATATATATATATATATATATATATATATGCATATTACCATTTATATCTTTACCTTTACAAAACACACCCCTCCCCACACACAGACCTACCATTATCCTCTCTCACATAGACTCTGTCACTCTTTCTTCCTCCCTTCTCTCTCTCTCTCTGTATATATATGTATATATATATATATAAATATATATATATATATATATATATATATATATATACACGCACGCACACATACATATATATATATATATATATAATATATATATATATATATATATATATATATATGCAACTTACTATTAATTCTTAATCTTAACAAAACAGATACCCGCACATACACAGAGCTACCTCTCAAACACTCTCTCTTTCTTTTTTCCTTATCTCTTTGTAATATATATATATATGTATATGTATATCTCTTTGTAATATATATATATATGTATATGTATACATATATATATTGACACACACATATATTCATAAATACATATGTATATGCATCTTATTATTCATATCTTCACTTTTACAAACACACCTGCACATACACTGAGCTACCATAATCTCTCACTCTCTCTTTATTTCTTACTCTACCCTTTCCCTCTCTCTCTCTCTCTCTCTCTCTCTATATATATATATATATATATATATATATATATATATATATATATATATATATATATACCCCTAAATGACACTATTATTTTGTCCTGTCATCACACAAACAATTACTCAATTTGCTGTAAAATCGCAAGAGAATTAGCCACACGATAATTTCACAATGTCCTGAGCCCTCAAAGCTGGAGAAGTGACAAGTTTCCAAAATTCGAATTGCTCAATTCGATAGGGAATGGACCAGAGTCAGATTATTGATATTGCTAATTCTCCTTTCAAATCTGAACTTCTATATGTCATATTTGGATAATAATGGTAATGAGAAAAGGAAGCCACCGCCTCTTGTTTGGGTTCACCTGGCCTATTAAAATGGCGACCCTGAACAAAACATCCATTGTGAGTCGACCAGTAAGCTTATCAGGGTAGAGAAGCCATTTGTAACCACACACCCGCGAGGCTTCATTATCCAATTCAAATTTGAAACCCTATATATCAAATTATTAAGAACCTATAACCACACCAACTGACCACCAAATATAAATTCCAAACACCCAATCTTCCAAATACTGCTCTGATGTAAAAACAAATAACAATATCTTAGCTTTACTAGTTATATCGCGTATCCCTGTTGATATTTGCCTCTATCGGGTGTCTTCGTCTTCCATCCTCGATCGAGTGTTTGTTATATTTATCGGGTTTCGTTTTTGTGGTCAGGCATCTACCCGGTTGCATCCCTGTTGGTTGATTTGTCTCAGCCAGTAGAGCATCAGACTAAGAACCTGTCATATAGTACCTAAATAATGAGAATGGAATCACCTGTTTTTCCTGTAAATAATCTCTGCCGAAACCTCGGAAGAGAAAAATAACTCGATCTCCCGAGACTATTTAATTCAGCCTAGCAATTGCTTCCCTTGTATCTTTGCTTAGTGAAGCTTTTCTCGTATCTCTAATACTCGTAATGTATCTCCCTATTATTTCTCTGTTAACTCCGATACTCGAGTTTCAGCAAAGCAAGTTTCCGGGTTCGATACAGACTATTGCCAACTCAGCACATGTGTTACACATATTGGATCATTGCAGTAAAGTAATGAGCCTTAATGTAGGTATAGCACTCCCACTTGACGCAACAATACGATATCCCTGATCTGACCCAAATAAAAACGGGATAGAAGCCCCCGATGCCCAGCTGATACGGACAATATGCCACACCACAGACTTTAATTTTTATTTTCAGGAACAATACGGAAACATAGTGCTGGGTGCACGTCCGATGCATTGTCAACCCGCACGCGCGTAGGGAGAATCAGAGATGGAAAAACTTCTCCCCAAAAGTGTTTCAATTCAACTAACTTCTAATTCTTTTTTCATAACATCGCCTAGTCATGTGACCCTCTAAGTCAATGAGAGACGCCGTTCTCGTTTACACTGGGTTCAAGGCTGTTTCCATTCAAACTAGCTGACAGTAATTTTCCACTGCTTTACCGTTAATTTTAAACTATTTTGAAATGCTGGCTAAAATAACATTACTTACAGTAGTTTTTATTGTTCACTTGTTTGGGATGCCAGGTTTAATTTACAAAAACCTTAGTGCAACATAATCTTTTATTTATAAATAGATTCATAAGAAACATACATTTGATTAACACAGTATACCATAGACTCAAATAATTTATTATCTTATTAAAGTTTCAATATGCAAACAAATTGCAAATTCATTTTTATTTATAAATAAATTCCAAAAATATAGGCCACAAAAAGATACATTTTATTAATACAATATTCCATCTACTAAAATGAATTATTATTTTCCATGTTGATATAGACTCGTTGATATAGACTCTACCTATCCATTATGTTACCTGGGATGATGCTGATAACTGATGATCCTTACTGAAATATCATACAAGACTCTATATACAACATAATGCAAAGTATCGGTAAATACACTCCCTTATAACCCATCAAAAATAAAACCATTATTCTTTGTAAGCGTTTACTCGTTTGCTTTATAAAAGACCTTTTCAGCGATTACAAGGGAAACATCTATTTACAGAATAATAACATCATCCTTTGGCCCCTTCTTGTATCGACATATCACTGCAGGCCCCACCCACAAAATATCGTCTTTCAAAACTCCCTTAAACCCACAATGTAAGGTGTGTTCAAAACCTATCAATGATTTTTTTCGAAATAGTCCATTTAGTATTCAGTACATTTAATCCTGGAAGATTTTCATTGGCCGAAGCACCTCTAAAACTTTCTCTTCGATTTAGCGCGAAAATGCTGAAAAACGGCACCATCTAAACGTGTGGATTTTTTTTAAATGGCTGAAATAAAGATTTGAAAATAATCCAGTCCTTAATTTTACATACGAGGACATTACAAATAAAATCAACTTTAAAGATGTTTTAATCTATTCATATAGTTGCAACTTTACGACCTCTGTCGTCAAGTCACACTGAAACCACTGGTTCCCGAGAGATCATCGAAGTTAAGCAGTAATGAATTAGTTAAATGCTTACTTGGGTGGCTGCTTACGTAACAGCAGGTAATGTAAGCAACTCGAGTCCTTTGTAAATCAAAATGACTTGATTCGGCATTAAATGATCTGAAAAGGGTTGATACGCCATAGAACAAAAGAACTAACTGACTAAAATCACTACATATACTGTATACAGATAGAGTTGAAATCTCCTCTATTTTAACTACAATGGTGATTTTCTGCATAGATAAAACTGTTGTCATTAGTAATACTAGTACAAAATAATAAACACCCTCCGGGTGATGTAAAATAGATTTTTGAAACATATTGCCTGAGGGGTGGGAGTAAAAACTTTAACGTCAGCGAATTTGTACCCTAAGTAAGTAAAATCATCAAATTCATTAAAGGATTAAAAATAAAACAATTTGAAATGTAAACTTTAAATATGTATTAAAATAAAACAAACTATATATAGATATATAATACCAGTCATGTATTTATTAAAACTTGTTTTAAAAAACAATGAGGACTGTCTAATGTTGCACGTTCAAATTTTGAGCGTATTTATTCTATGTTATGACGATTTTGGGTAATGTGACGTAAGCTGTGATGTAATTTTTGTTACAGACAAAAACCGGAAGCGAATCTCCATTATTAATAGAAATACAACCCAACTAATCATATATCATTTATAAAGAACTCAGTATTATTAAAGAAAAGCTTAAAAGCAGCGAACTCTTAATTATGCCGTAGACAAAACTAAAGTTAATGAAAATGACTAATAACGCCATCTGCACCAAGAACAACAAAATGACAAGAAATAATAATAAAACAATAAACCACCATATGTGTATATATATCGTGATACTTGCCAAAAAAACGAACAAGAACAAGAAACCCTTATACAAACTATAAAGATATACAGCCAGGATTTTAGGATGGAATTTGGGATTGAAAAGTGTTCCATGCTGATAAGGAGAAAGGGGCAAAGATAAACAATAGTAGGAATATAACTAATAAATCAGGATAGCCTCAGAAGACTTGGGAGAAAAAAAGAATTATTGGAAAATGCTGAAAGCTGACACCATCAAACAGAGATGAAAGAAAGAGTAAGAAGAGAGTCCTTCAGAAGAACAAAAAAGTCTCTCAAATGCAACTCTGCAGCAGATATCTCATCAAGAATACACACCTGGGCAGTCATTTTGTCCAAGGCTATCTCTTCTCTTAT
>CM042137.1:137256084-137295197 GCA_023376005.1 Doryteuthis pealeii | reverse complement strand
AAGGAGATAAACAGAGGGGAACAAACTAAACTTGCTTTTCTTCACTCCGTCTTTCAATTGCTAAATTTTCATGATTCAACTATTTAGATTAAATTAGGAAGTAAAGAATAGAATTACTATTAATATTGTTAATGGATTTCTTTTAAGATCTATTTTTAGAAATCAATACTAAGCATATATTTATTTACATCAAATTTTTAATATCAATATGCAAATTAGTCTTCCCGTTGACGCTGTAACCCGCTATTTTGTTGTATATATAAATACAATTACATGTTATTATTATGTAGATATGGTCAACAGTATTAATAATGTAAAACAATTTTATTAATAATTTAAATACAAATAAAATTATGGAGAATATGATGTATATAACTATGTGAATTGTGACTCGATAGTAAATATAGTTTCGGTTACAGACAGAAAAACACACAATCTCCATTATAATAATAATATAATATAATATATTATATATATATATATATATATATAATATATATATAAATGTGTGTGGGGGGGGTGTATACATAATATCTGCATAAAATAGATAGATAGATGATATGGACAAACTGAAAGTTTAGAAGATGATAAATCGTGTGATATATGGTAGATAGAGAATAGATAGATAGATAGATGGATAGATAGATATTAATTCAGTCGACAGTCCGTCTGTCTCTCCTCTCTGTCCCTCATCGCCATCGTTCTGTTGGCTTGGAAACAAAAAGCTACATTATGTATATATATATGTATATATATTATATATGTGTGTGTGTGTGTGTGTGTTGTGTGTGTGTGTGCATATAACTGCATTGAGTCATATATTTCTTTACACATATGTACCTACCTTTATTACTTACATATATTGCGTGATTTATAGACGTGACTTCATTTTGTAGAAGTACCTCTGCTTTATCTGTATAATATTCCTTGCTTTCTCGTTGTGATGGGCTCAATTTCCGAATCCATGCGATCCAAGCCTAGGTATATCCCCTGCCAAACCTTCCACTCACTACAATGCAGCCACATGATACTTCAGGTCGTCGTTGTTATCCAACAAAATTATTTCCGGAGAAATGAGGCAAAAAAAAGCAAAAAATAATCCAATCAGTCGGCCGCACAGCGATTAGCCAGTGACATTCCCATAATCCTTTGCTCGGCATCCATTATGTCCTGTTGCCTCAGCTCAATCGATCCCCAAATAGCTCCTCTTCATACAAAACCGTTAAATCTCAATAAACACCACCTCAGGTCTCGGTTGGGGTCGGAAACCTGACTACAGATGGTGAATTCATGTTTCTGTCATCTGTATTTATATTATTTCGCTTCTTGAAAGTTTTTCATACCAGCATTAGCTGGTGGTCTTTCACTGGAATCTGCGTGACAGCAAGTCTCTTAAGGTCTGCAGGACTCTTCTGCGTATTTTATTATAGTAGATTATTATACTTTTTACATATTGAACTATTTTTCAATAGCTCTTAAATAAACATATGAAACGTTATAATAATTGAATTTTCATAATGTGGTATATCCACAGGTTCTGCTAGCTATTATTATTTACTCCTTTTGAGTTTTCACATCAGCATTAGCTAATGGTCTTTCACTGGAGTCTGAGTGACAGCAAGTCTTCTGAGGTCTCCAGGACTCTTCTGAGTATTCTGGCAGATTGCAGCCGTGCCGTGTTCTGAATGGTTTCAATCCTTCCTCTGATTTCCAAACTTTCCAGACCCTTTTCCAATCCTTTTGGGACTGTTCCAAGTGCGCTAACTACAATTGGTATCACTTTGACTTTTCCATTCCATAACTTTTTCAGTTCTCTGGCAAGGTCCAGATATTTGTCCATTTTTTCATTTTCCTCTAGCTTCACCCTGTGATCTGCTGGCACTGAAAAATCCCCCAGTTGACAAGTTCATTCTTTTTTGTTTATCAACACTAGGTCTGGTCTTCTTGCTGGGATAAGGTGATCCGTTTTTATTTCAAAGTCCCAGAGAATTTTATGTGTTTCGTTCTCAAGAACAGATTCTGGTTTATGCATATACCATTTTGTTGTATGGTCAAAATTTAATTTTTTGCATAATTCCCAGTGGATCACCTTCCCAACCCAGTCGTGTCTAGTTTTTTATTCTCGTTGTGCTAGTTTGCTACATTCACAAAGAATATGGTTTACAGTCTCATCTCTATTACCGCAAAGTCTACATTTACTATTTTGTTGGGTCTTATCAATTTTCGCTTTGATATAGTTTGTCCTTATGGAATTATTTTGTGCAGCAATTATAAGTGATTCAGTTTCTCTTTTGAGGTTTCCTTTTCTTAACCATGTCCAAGTCTTTTTATGTGCAACCTATTCTATTTGTCGTTTGAAGCTTCCATATAATTGTTTTTCTTCCCATTTTTGTTTTCTAGTCTTTGTTGTTTTTCTGTTTGTCCATCTGTCGCTTCTACTATTGTTGGCCGCCATAAGTAGTTTATCTTTGCTCTTTCTTGTGTAATCTTCAAGTTGTTGGATTGTGGTTTCTATGCATTCCTCTATGTTGGCAAGACCTCTTCCCACTTCCTTTCTTGACACATATAACCTATCTCTATCATCTCTAGGGTGGAGAGCCTTGTGCATGGTCATTAATTTTCTCGTCCTTTGGTCAATCTGTCTGAGTTCTTCTTTTGTCCATTTCAAGAATGGTCCAGAGTATCTTATAATGGGGACAGCCTAGGTATTCATTACTTTGATCAGATTTCTGCTGTTATGTTTGGTTTCTAGAAGTTTTCTAGTTCTCCTGAGATATTCCTTTTTAACTTTTCCTTTCATTTCTGCTTGCATGATATTGTCCGCTTCTAAAATTCCTAAGTATTTGTAGCTTCCATTTTCATCAAGTGATTTTATACTTTCCTGATTTGGCAGTTGTATTCCATCCATTAGTTTTCTTTCACCCCGTTTTATTACTAGCATAGCACATTTTTCAATTCTAAATTTCATCCCTATATCCTGGCTATATATTCTCATAGTTTGTACTAGGCTCTTTTTAAAATTTTTTTATTATTATTATTATAAAAATAACATTTTTCTCTATGGTTATGTTCATTCCCCCTCGTATTTTACCTGAACACCTTTTATAAAATATGAAGTAGGATGTGGTGGCTGAGGGTCTTAATGTCCTGGGTATGAGTTAAACTGAATCTAGTGGTGAGGTTCCAATTCTGGAGCTCTGGGAAGTGCGAAGTCCCGCTTCATTGTCATTACTTCCAGAACCACTCTGATCCGGAATGGTGGTACTCGTTAAGGTATCATGTACTGGTTAACTAGATAAAATATTAGTTTTAAATATGTGTTTAAAAGAAATGCGTTAAAAAATATGAATAAACCACAAGAATGAATAAAACAAAAACGTCTTCGGCAAAAGATAATCCAGGGGTTGACATGCCGTGAATTCCAGATAAACAGACAAACAAATTCCCATTTCACATCTTTATTTTCCAGTTTTAATGTTTGATCTTTCTTTAATTCTAATTATTTTAATACTGACATAATCATTTCTTCTCAACTCCTTTCCTAGCACAATCGAGAGAATCCTCTTTGTCTTAGTTGCTAAAAAGCCGCGTTGGAATCCTCTTTGTTTATTATTCTTATAATGTGTGTGTTATTTCTTGTGGTCCGAGTGGCGTCTTTTAGTCTCGCTACTCCAAGACTTCCTAGGGTTCACATCGACTAGAACACGGAAAAGAATTTGCAGCAGAAGCAGGAGAAATAAAAATAGTCTTCGTAGTAGCAGCAACAAGTGGGAATGACACAGCATAAAAGTGGTAAAGATCACAGCAATGGCGAACCCATATTATCTTTCATTACAGCCCAGAATAAGATTTAGTTCTTAAGAGAAGACATTCTCGCCTTTGCTCATGTTGCCCAGCCAAAGACAATTAGGCAACACGTTTTTCACTGTCTAAAATGTAAATGAATAAAACAGATTGATATCAGTATGAAGCCTTAATTTCATTGCCTTAACGAGACCAGCGTGCAGCTACAATCTATGCTGACGAATTATCCACTTTCCTTTGATATAATTTAGAAAATATTGGTGACTTGGTTGGTTTAAATGAACTTTCGGGTTGTTTAATGTCAAATCTTGTTTTTCTATTGACATGATTTGTTTAAGAAATAATTTCCTTTAAGTTCATATGTAAAAACAAATTGGTAGAAATGATTTTCATTAAGTTCATGAAGATGCGTGTTTATAACATGAAAAAATAAAAATAAAAAATAAAATAACGACACAAAAAACGCGTCCATTTCTGAAAACCGTCTCTGAAGATAAAGTTTACTTTGAAATCGATAAGAGTAAAAACATATTTTTGTGTTTATATTATATGCATTGTAATTGCCTTCCAATCATTAATATATAAGTTCATATGTATTAATATGGAGGCGGGTGAGCTAGTGGTTAGAGTCATGGAATATAGACTCGTCGATTCGAGTTTAATTCCTAGACGAAGCTGTTGGCATTTCACATAGCACTAATACCCTTGGGAAAGGTATGAATCCATATATTCGCCCTCCAGCTATGGGTTAAATAGTAGGGTAGACTGTGTCCTTCAGCCTTGGGTAGATAACCAGTCTAGGAGAGGGATAACTCTGAATTCAAAATTCCTGAGGTCGGTTGTTGATTGGGTTTGTGGCAACCCTTGATGCACCAATTCTTTCCTATCGACTGTGCCAAAAAGTGTGGATGGTCCAACAGAAACCTTCACCATTATAAACAAATCACTGTATTGATGATTATTGTATGAACACTCATACGTCGAAATCGACGGGAGAGTCGATCATTAATAGATACTGCTGGTCGCCCATCTAGCCTAAAAAAAGGGCCGAAACGGAGTTTTGCCTGTCACAGAATCAATTTGTACCCGGGAAACAAACCACTCAACTTCAACAATCTTGTCCTTAGGCATTACGGGTCACCCTCCATTGCCAACTAGTAGCCCCATTATTGGGGGGGGGGAGATTTTTTGGGATATAAGGCGTGTGGTAAATGCCCACTCTTACTTATAGACTCGCCGTATGGATTTATAGATTTCCTTATCTTGGATTATTCGCGATAATGAGATTAAAGAGCCCAGTAAACCCTGATATTTATCCATATCCATAGATCTGTACTTTAACCCATAGCTTCAAGGATAAGGAGTTCGTACCTTTCCCAAATGTTACTTCTGAATGGGTGGAATGAGGTGGTATAGGATGTTAAGAGTTTTAAAACACATTTATTTATCATGTTGAGATATTACTACCAAGTTATGAGAACTGGTCTACTAATCTATGTTGAGATATTACTACCAAGGTATGAGAACGGGTCTACTAATTTCATAGGCTTACCATCCAGTGTGTTGATGTCTCCATCTTGTTTAAAACACATTTATTTATTATGTTGAGATATTAAGACCAAGGTATGAGAACTGGTCTACTAATTTTATAGGCTTACCATCCAGTGAGGAGATGCCTCCATCTAGTTTAAAACAGAGAACCACGTGACCAACCTATTGGCCAACCACTGGCAGTACTCTGCTGCTGATATTGTTACTTATACTGGCTGTTCTAATCTTAGCTATTTACAACTACTTGAAACTTCGTGGACGACAGAACATAGGATTATATCACTGGACCTTTGACACTACGTAGGATTCCATAACTCAGGACTTATTCACTTACCAAAGAATTCTATAGCTCAGGGATTACTTAATTACTTTAAGTCCTTTTCAACTGGCCAAGGATGGCGTTCAGAAACTTAGCAGGGGGCAGTCAGCGTATTCTGCAGCTCAAGCCGACCGGCCGAGTTAGGAAAGACCCCCAACTATCCCGTAGTATATAGTGGATATATATTTGTTCCTTTTCAGTTATTTAGATTACTCAGAAAATTTGAAGTTAACAGCTGTTTAATATTTCTGTTTCAGAAACTCGAAACTGAGTTATAATTGAGAAAATGTACAATATCAACCAACATTCATTAGGCTGTCGTTTAACCATTCTGTAGAAATGGGCATATTCTTTTTTTTATTGATATAGCAATGGGTTTGTGTATTTCTTTTGTTGATAAACCTCTGATATCGAGGCTGCAGATAACTGCCTCACCAGCGATATTGTTTATTTTCGCAATAATGGCTGACAGATTTAGTTTTGTAAATAGAAAATAACACACACACGCACACACACACTCACACACACACACAAGCACACACACACACGCACACACACACACACACACATATATATATATATATATATATATAGAGAGAGAGAGAGAGAGAGCAAGAAAGAAAGAAAGAGAGAGCATGTATGAGGACTTATTATATTTTATGACTACTAAATATATGCGCCCTCAACCCGTTACAGTTATCTAAATTTTGATGTAATAAAATATTATATTAAATCAGAAACTCAATAAGAACGTCTATAAAAAAAGTGTACACTTATTTTAATTTCATCTTAATGAATTTCTGTATAAAATTATACAGTGAATTATTTTTAATATGTTTGAGAATAAAACAATCATATTAGAAATCAATAATACGAATACATTTTTATTAAAGCTGGTTTTGAAAAAAACAGTATTCAAATTTTCCACACTATATGTTATGTAAACATCTATTTCTTAGTGAAATATAACACACTTTGTAGGATTTTGAACGCCTCAATAACATGGGCTGGTTTGAGGCAAATATAACTCAGATAGTCTTGAATAGAGACATTGTTCATGAATAAAATATTAATTAATATTAGATAAGGATTATTTAGTAATCATTGAAAATATAACGTCAATAACAAAAGAAAGAATAAACTATATATATATATATATATATATATATATATATATTATATTATATATATATATATAAAATCACCACTGCTTTGTTCAAACTACTACCATTCCAAAAACCTCCCACTACCAATTGATATTACCTCCCACTAATTCCTTGCTTCTACTCGTTCTCGTTAAAAACGAGACATGAAAACTATTCCATCGTTTCCACCTGAGGATGGCAAATTGCATTGCCGAAAGCGCTAGTAACGAAACATTCGGTGGACTGGTATACCAGTTCCACCCTGACACCAGAAGGATGGCCCGAAGATTAGAACGGATCGGCGAAAGACTTGTCAGACAGGAATTGTCTGTTCAATTCAATGAAACATGTATATATATATATATATATATATATGTGTGTGTGTGTGTGTGTGTGTGTGTGTCTCACACAATCTGATATATATATATATATATATATATATGAAGATAGGGGGGTTGAAGTAAAAATCCGACAGTATGAGGTGAGGTAAAAGGAAAGGTTATCAAAAAATAATGGCTCAAACAAGTAGAAGTAGGGGAGAAATATTTCGTCCTTCTTACGCGAAGAACATCATCAGTCTAACTTTATTCAAAGCAAAAGTACGTACATTTGTATTTATAGAAGAGAAATTGAATTCGTGGTGAAATTGAGGTGTAGGGAGGTTGGAGAGGATTTGATTGAACAGAGAATAACATCATATAAAGTGTGCGGGTAGTTTGTATGTGAAAATGAGATGAGGAGGTTGCTAGGTGCTTGTTGGGAAAGGGGGTGGTTGGGAGAAGTGGTTAAAATTCTTTGTTAGAGGAGAGTTTCGATTTATTGCATGGGGATTATATGGAGGACAGTGGTATAGGGTGTCACTAGATTAGGCCGTCAGTTTTATGGTGGGTTTCGGATAGGAATTTTGATTTTTTGCGAGTGGAGGGAGGAGGAAACGAGATGAAATGGGCTCGGTAGTCAATATTTATGTGGTTGGCTGGGAAAGTTTTTAAATTTTGGTGTTGCATTTTTTAACCATATTCTTGATGGATCTTAATTTTATATTCGCGAATTATAGTTTTTACGATTGATATATCGAGATTAAAAAATCCGGGTCTTATGTTGAACGTCTCAGTATGAGCTATTATTGCTGATTCGCATAGACGTCTTAAATGTTTCTTATGTATTGGTTTAATGAGTCTGGCCTGGGAGAAATTAAACTCATTAAACCAATACATAAGAAACATTTAAGACGTCTATGCGAATCAGCAATAATAGCTCACACTGTATTTCCTTGATGTTTAACTAGATGGAATTAAATTGTGCTTGAATTTTACCTAGAACTGTGTAGGTCATGTCCTTGTGCCATAGACCTCAAACATATCAATTAGTCCTTGTTTAATTTAAACTCGTTTTTGATATTCCGGATAAAGATTTTATTACTAGCAAAACCTTCATTTCCTCTTTTGCTTTTGATAAAATTACTTACGTCATCTGCATATATTAAGTGGTTGTGTTTTTCTTGTGATTTTATGTAATTAATATTCTCTATTAAAATCTGTAATGTAATCAAGCATTACATTTGCTAAGATGAAAAGTAACAGAGAGAGAGAGAGAGAGAAGAGAGAGAGAGAAGAGAGAGAGAGAGAGAGAGAGAGAGAGTGTGTTGTGTGTGTGTGTGCGCGTGTGTGTGTGTGTGCGAGTGGAATGTCTCATTTTATGTTGATCTCATCTAAAGGATTGACCTGCACCAGTTTTCCATTGCCAGTGTTATGTATTCCACCAGATGTTTTAAGATTTTTTAACATATTTCTCCATTCTACCATTCAAAGTTGTGAGGTCCATTTTAATACTATTTAGTAATATATTTACACTATAGCTATGATCTTATTTGAACGTCTGGGAATATAGGTAAATTGTTATTCAGTTTACCTTTCGGCTTCCAGTTCATCCCTCGTGGAAAATCCTTCAAGATTTCTAGCGAGTAATATGTCCCTTCGCTATTTCTTCCTTTAGATTTTACCCCTATGTTGAGGTCTAGTCGGTGTATTCTAAAGCCCCAGACGACAGGGAAATGTATTCGACAATGCAAGTTTAAACCCTGTAAGGGACTCTTTGCATGTAGCATCATATGAACGATGGAAGAATTGGGTAAATAAATTATACTGGCCTTGTGCTCAACTAACTATATTCTAGTGAATCCCTGTGATAAATGACCGATGAAAATGTATATGTTTATAAAAAAAAGGAACGAAAATTTAACAATTCAAAAAATAATTAAATTAATGAAATAAGTAGAATGATAACATTAACAGAGACATATATATATATATATATATATATATATATATATATATATATATATATATATTTGGGGGGGGGAGAATATGTGCTTATTTAAAGTCGTACCTAATTTTTGAAAGTTAATTAATTAACAATTAATTAATTAGGCGGGCATACCTATTTAAATGTAAGGCTAAACAAATCGAGAAAAATCATTCTCTGTATGTACATTTCGGCCTATTAGGCCTCATCAGCAGAGCTATAAATAGGAAGAATGCCTTGTGATGAGGCCTAATAGGCCGAAATTTACATACATAGATTGATTTTTCTCGATTTGTTTAGCCTTACATTTAAATAGGTATGCCCGCCTAATTAATTAATTATTGATTAATTAACTTTCAAAATCAGGTACATCTTCAAATAAGCACATATTCTCCCCAAAATTTGTCGGCTAAAAAAAGCCATATCAAAAAACACATCGCTTTGTGTATTTACTTCTTACACACACACACAACACACACACACACATATATATATATATATATATATAGAGAGAGAGAGAGAGAGAGAGAGAGACTGAGGGATAGCTTAAATGGTCTTGTGATATGTTGACTAAATTAGGTTTAGTGATCATCACTAAACATAGTTTGGTACAAGGACACACATTAAGAATATTCAAGAAATACTTAGAGTGTATGTTAACACTTTTTTGCACATCATTGCCCAACGGCTTTCCTTCTGACATTGTCGTTGTTATTTCCTAAACTTTGCCAAAATATCTTGGATGTTCTGGTACACATGCATTAGTTTGCTCACAGTACATGTTGTTTCTCAGCGGTCACCCATCTATGCATTCAGTAGATTCATTATTTCTTAACTTTAGCAATCTGACACTAACCAATGCGTACAACTTAACATGGCTGTATGTCTAACATTCTTGCATTTGTTGGCAACGAATTTTAATCTCATAATAATTGACCGGTTATAGACTTGTTATTACTTGTTATTAGGTTAAAATGATGTTTTTTTTTTTAAGAATTAAGAGCATGTAAAATATAAGGCAAAGTAAAATATTGTTTAATGTTGAAGAATTGTTGGATATTGTACATATATGAATTTCCGGTTAAATTAAAACAAGCGAACAAAAGAAGGATGGGAAACAATAAGTTCGGAGATAGTTATCAGATCAAGGGTAGAGATGCGTAGGCGTATCGTCAATACAAAAGCCAGAGGTCAGTAGTGAACAGACCCCAGTCAGGAGAGAGACGACGGACCGACGCGGTCACGCACCGCTACGGCTACGGCCGGTGAGGCGCTCCCACCACCTTCCACCACACCAGCAGTAGTAGTTCCCATTGTCAACGCTCGCCGCCCACCACGTACAGCCGAGAAGAAGAAATAAAGTAAAATCTACTACTATACCATGTGTTGTGATCTTATTAAGCGTCTACTAACATACATCGCTTTGGGTACAGTGAAAACCGCAACAATACCAGCAACGTATACGATTCAGAGTAGCGAAGAAGGGCTATGCAACAGAATTATTCTTTAATTTTGATTTCACTAACCAATTTTGGAATCTTAGATGTTAGATGAAGCAGACACAATTTTGTTACATGATGTTGAACTAATTCTTTAAGTTTAATGTATTTCTTTATTTACGGACACCAAAATTGATTACCATATTTGAACTGGGGATCTGACAAGACTTTTGCCGAATAGTTTGAATGTGTCCACTATCAATATTTCGAAATGCTGTTTTTTTTTTTATTCAAATCATAGAATTCATTTTATTAAGTTTGATTGGCATATCAACTTTTAGTTTTGAGTTTACTATTTTATACAAATCTTTGACATTATGTCAATTCCTTATTTCATCGTCCTTATGTTTATCTCGTTTTCTTCGCCTTTCATTTGTAGATTATTGCTTCCCTAATCAAAGTAAGCAATTTTTGTACAGCATTTTGTATATGGCTATTAATATTTTTTAACAGAGTGCGTGGATTTTGTAATGTCAAGTACCGCCTTTTCCTGTAATGTTTCCTTGATTTGATTTTAGTGTCTATACGTTTAACTATCTATCCATATATAAAGGGCAGATGTGTTAATCTGTATTACCGGTGAAAACTTCAAAAATAAAACAATTGACGACAAAGTAAATATATATACACCTTAAATATCACCAGGTCCCGGTTTCTGAGCAAAAATAATAGAGATTTGATTTATATTCATGGAGATGATTAAAAAATAAAATTTAAATGATATCAACATGGATTTTTCCATTTAATATTGTCGACATAAATTTCTATTTTCAGAGTGACTGGATCAACGCAAGTTTTTTTTACGTATGGATTTTAATGGGACATCTAGCGGGGATCCAACTCACAATTCAGTAATAATGGATCTGCGAGACTAACCTTTTAAAAATCCCCCTCTACACAGGCGACGCCGGGTAGCCATTTCTAGTATAATATACAGGGTATGATCGGTAAATTGAGCAGGATGCGACACAAGGTTAATTTCTTAAACGGAGTTCAGCAGGTTTGAATTCAGAGTTTTCCTTCTCCTAGACCGGTTGCCTAACCAAGGTTAAAGAGCCCAGTCTGCCCTACTATTTACCCATAGCTGTAGGGAGAGTAGGTTTCATACCTTTCCCAAGTATATTAGCGCTAAATGAAATGCAAGTGTCCATTGTATATATTTGTTGAATATTTTAAGTAAAACCCGCCTTTCTTATTTGTCTAAATTTTTTATACGTGGTTTGATAATTTGTATTGTTCAGATTTTTCGAACTTTTGTTCGCTTTTGTATTAACATATACACAATGTTTCGGTCGATGTATCCTCCAGAACGGCTATAAGGGTTGAGTTAATACAGTTCTAAGAGTCAGTCATCTGTAGATTGCTGATTCAAACTTGACCATGGGTGAAAATAACATAGAATACTTAACAAAGCTTAACTTTTGTATCCGGTCATGGTTGACAGAATGGGAAAAATAGCCCAGTAGATTAAATAAAGGGTTCAGTTCCAAGTTCTGAGATGGCTCTCGATTATGACATGAACGTTTTGATGGCAGAAAGGTCAACTAGTAATTGATTTGAGAAGAGTCACAAACGATCTTAAATGCTTTATGTCCTCGTCTCTCATCTAGATATGATTTAAAGTATGCAGGAGGATGACTATAGGTTATATGTAAATAATTAGGTCTTTTTATATATGGAACTTGGGAATCTGTAGTCTTTGATGTCATTGGAACCTTGGATCAAATCTCTAAAGGATATTAAAATGCTGCCGGAGAAAAGAGTGGCCCATTCGAAGAATTTGGCGGAGTATGAAGCTTTAACACTCCCCTGACTTAATCCCATCAAATAGTGCATATTTTTCGAACAAAATTAAGACCTTGATTTTGTTGGATTTAATGGGTATTATAGTTGGTTGGAAGGCTATGTGGCCTTTCAACGTGGGTACATAAAAGTACAAGACATATTCCGACAAAGGAGTTGAGAAGTGTAACAAGCATGGTCTTTAATACATGAGCACGTGGAGAAGTATTTATACAGGAATACGTATACAAATGACAAAGTAGATACATAAGTCACACATATAAGAGTAGAAGTTATACAAAGGTGTATAAGGAAGTTACATAAATGTATCACAAAGAAAGTAGGGCGTAGGCTTTCGTCCTGTAGAAGTGACGTAGAGTCCATGAAGGAATGTCACTTACTTATGACGGCTGGGTGGCTAAGCCACACATAAAATGTATAGACGTAAAAGTCTAACCCATTGTTGCATACCTCTTTACTTTCTTTCTAACTTCTATTCTTCTTCTGTTCTTCCTGATATCTTAAGTTCTTCTATCATCTCTTCTAGCGTCTGGACTTCTCTTGGGGACTTCGTGTCTCGTCTTCCATTGGGGACTTCGTGTCTCGTCTTCCATTGGGGATTTCACTTTAACAGAAGCCCTGTATCATTGGTAGTTTTTAGATAATAACACAAGACTTCGATTTACTTAGATCACATTTAATTTCGAAATCCCCACCAGACTACCTGTGCAGATCGAGTCGGAGCGTGCAATACACGACTCACCACCGTCGTAGTTTCTCGCCGACTGACTAAAATCTATTTCTAATCTAAACCGGAAGAGGGTCTCCTCCACCGATTCTCACGGTATCCACCGGAAAGGAATCAGGATGAGGTCAAGCCTTGTCACTCATCCTTCAAGACCGTGGGCTGCAACTATTAGGCAGCCGTTTTGATTTCTACACTACTGTAAATAATATCAGGAATCTAATAATTATGTAACACCATGTGTACTGGTTGCTGTCCCGGAGACAGAGGATTCAAATTTGGGTTTCCATGATTAAATAATCAACATCCCAGCGGTCAATACCTGAAAACAAGGGAAAAAATCTTTCAGGTTCAAAGAGGGGCAGACAATCGCTACAATTTATTGTCGTTTCTTGTTGAGTTCGATGCCTAGATTACAATGGCACCGATGAAAATGACCAATTCGAAGAATTAGCGGAGATTAGATGCTTCTCAATATGGGGAAAATTGATTTGATATACAAGCAAATTGAGTTATGAGCGGAGCGAACTAAACTCGTAAGTGAAGGTACATCGTATTAGATAGGGATACTAATGAAGTAGATAATAGCTTACCAAATGAACTTTGTTTAATTTATGTAGCAATTTGTCTTAGATCTATTCGCGCACTTCTTAGACTACATATGTAGAACATTACATAAGCCTCACAGAACATACTCCGTGAACTTTTTGTTGATTAAAAAGACGAACATACTTTTGATACTCGTCAGTAGTGTTCCTTTATTCTTAATCTTTTTTTCAGTGAAACTGTTTTCTCTCATTATTTTCTGTTTGGTGTTGTTATCACTGTTCTATCTTTAATTTTTATCTTTTTCCTTCAACGTTTTATTATCTGTTGCTTTTTGTAATTTCATTTTGCCTCCTCTTTGACGTTTCCTTCCTTCCCAAGGGTCTTTACTAATTAGTCGATAATTAGCCGCCTATCGAAAATGTAAGGACAAGCTGCAGGTGCGCGTTTTAGAAGAAGCTAGAGAAGAAAATAAAATGGTTGCCAATTGCGGAAAGGGAGCAGGAAGATAGTTTGCATAATATTCAGAGAAAAAGGGTTAAACGATGTATGGGATAAAAGGGGGCTGTGTGCAGGTGAAAGATTTTAGAAAGTGAAATAGAATGGGAAGATTGGAGGAGGAGATGATGTGTGTGTGTGTGTGTGTGTGTGTGAGAGAGAGAGAGAGAGAGAGAGAGAGAGAGAGAGAGATTTTATTTGAAAAGAAAAAGATAAGCAATAAAACACTTTGTAGCAGAAGGAAGAGTGAGAGAAGAGTGAGAGAGAGAGAGAGAGAGAGAGAGAGAGAGAGAGAGAGAGAGAGAGAGAGAGATTATTTTCCATTAGGAGAAACCGTAAAAGAAAGCAGATAAATTGTGGCGAGAGAGAGAGACAGACAGACTGACAGATAGAGAGGCAGAAAAATATCTATCTATCTATCTGTCTATCTACCTATATATATATATATATATATATATATATATATATATATATATATATATAGAGAGAGAGAGAGAGAGAGAGAGAGGGGGGAGACAGAGAGACAGAGAGACAGAGGCAGACAAACAGGCAGAGACAGAGAGAGAGGGGAAACAGAGAGACAGAAAAACCGACAGACATACAGAGATTTTTTCATTAGGAGAAAACGTACAAATAAAGCAAATAAATTCTGCGAGAGAAAGAGATAGATAGATAGATAGATAGAGATAGAGAGATAGATAGATAGATAGATAGATAGAGGAGAGAGAGAGAGAGAGAGAGAGAGAGAGGAAAAAGAAGAGAGATTAATATTCATTGGGAAAACGCTTACAAAGAAATTTTAGCCAAAAAGCGATAGATAGATAGATAAAGAGAGATACACATTTTATCAGGAAAAAACGTACATATAAAGCAAATAAATTAGAGAGAGAGAGAGAGAGAGAGAGAGAGAGAGAGAGAGAGAGAGAGAGAGAGAGAGAGAGAGAGAGAGGGGGTGGAGTGAAAGAAAAAAGACAAATAGATAAATAGGGAGCGAGCGAAAGAGGTAGAGATAGCGAGATAGATATAGAGATAAATTGATAGATAGATGGATAGATAGATATTTAGATAGATAGTATTTAGATGATGATAGATAGATAGATAGAGAGAGAGAAGAGAGAGAGAGAGAGAGAGAGACGAGGGAGGAGAGAGACGGGAGGGGAGTTAAAAATAAACATAGAAAGTATGCAATGGACAATTATCCGTAGAGAATTATAGGCTTCTTCTTCGCAGGGCGTCTACCTTTTTGGTAAATAACATGGCGATGGAAACATATCTGGGAAAAACACAAGCGAGCCAGTTTTTTGACAAACGAATACGGACGCACGTGCAAACTAGAATCGGTATGGGTGCAATGAGGCTTTACATATACCTACATATTAACACACACACACACTCACTTATACACACACACACACACACACACACACACCACACACACACACAAGCATACTTACATTCTTTACCTACCAAACTTGATGCAGTTCCACTCTGCTTCATAGATATTTACGTACTGGCACTCATGCACTTGAATACACGACTATAATAAGGTTTATTCATTTAGTGTCACTCAGAGGCACACATGTGAAACCATTTGCTCCCCTGCCCAATAAAGAAACTTCGTTAAGGACCTGGTTGGGGAATATTTGCTCATGTTGAGGATTAGTGAATTATTTAGATTGGCAGACAAAAAATATTTAACCTACACAGCTTATTTGGTGAGCGCCTGTCAAAGAAAAATAGTTAGCAGATTGGCTTGCCAGTTATTCCTACTAATTTATACTTTTAAAGGGTTCGCCATTATCGCCGTCTTTCAGCAGACAAATCTAAGTCTTGTACAGAAGATTTCCCAAAACAAACAAGAAACAAAGAAAAAAATAAAAAATGATTGAGTGCTTTTTACTGCATAATGGTTAACAAACCAGGCTCGTACAATAATGTTAATGGTTTCGAGTCTAAAAATATGCTGAATTATTGTGTCCTTGTATCAGACATAAACATTTCCTACTTGAAACTTGGTTTGGTTTGGTTTGTTTATTTAATGGCATATCAGCGTTCATGATGATGATGATGATGATGATGATTATCATCATCATCATCATCATCATCGTTACGCCGACAGTACGGTTCCCCATGACTATTTCTCGCCGTACATCCCTATCGGCCATTGTTCCTGGTAAATCCTCCCCAAAACATCCAACATCCGCTCACAGCTGATCAATATAGCCTATACTGGTGCGTCTACTGGAGAGAGAACTTCCCTTATGAAATGGTCCAAACTTCTCCAGCAGTGTGCATTATGTCTTGTTCGTCTTACTTTTATGTTTTGTGTGATATGAGGTAAATGAGCGTACAGATACTTTTTTGTGGGGTAGAAGCTTTCAAGATTTGTTCAGGACAGCGTGGAGCATTATTGTGTAGTTTTTCCCTAGCTTTTTTTCCAATCTTTTCGTTCACCCTGTCAGCTGGGGCGTTAGAATGTACCGACTGCACCTCTACAGAGAGGTAAGACTCCCCCAATGGGGCCACATGTTGGCCGTGGGTGGCGACCCGTAACGCTTAAGCATAGAACCCAGGTGGTTGAGCAGTCCATGACTTGCAATACTTCACTTGGGCCCTTTCTTGGGCTAGACGGGCGAGTCGAGAGGCCTCCTCTGATCAATCGGCTAGTCATGTCAAGCCCTAGCACCTATATGCTTGCCCCAAACCCATTGCCTTTATGGCAAGCCCCAACCCTTTTTATCATATGGGTGCTAGACGGCGGTGTCTGAGGGTCTACATGTCTTGGGAATGGCGTTAAACTCTATCTGATGGTGAGGTTCTGGAGGTTTGGGGAATGTGGAGCACCCTTTCATCACCATTGCTACCTGGTTTACTCTGACACGGAGTGGTAGTACCTGCTAGGGTCCCATCTATGGGTTAAATAGAACAATGTGTTTATAAAAACATTGAGTATACATTAAGAATTACTTTATTTCAAATCTTTATCGGTATTAAATGACCCACTGAGGTTGATATGCCGTAAAACAAAACAAATCGTTAAATTCCACATGGTGCTGCAATACATTAATACTGACACAGTTACATCTTGGTTTTATTCTCACTTTATCTAATCTGAGATCAGATTTCCATACAATCGATAATCTATCAATAGCAGCCTATGCCTTTCCTATGCGTATATTGACATCGCTTTCTGTGGATGAGACATTACTGCCTACGTATGTGAATTGGTCAACTAATTTCAGAGCTACCCCATCCAGTGTGGAGATGTCCCATTTTGTTTAAAACGCATTAACTCTGTTTTATCTGAGTTCACATAGTGGCCAACCGTCTCTTGTTGCTTTCTCCTGGCTACACAGTAGTGATCGTAATTTTGCGAGAAGCTAAATCATCTGCGAGTCGGCTTCTGTAATAGTTTCTGTGGCATATTCACCTGCTCTCGCCTTTCGTATCATGAAGCCTGTCAGGATTAATGTAAGCTTGTTAAATATCTGAGAGTGTTTGTCGAAGCTAGTTGTATATTTGCCAGACTCAGTCGTTTCTGTTTTTGTCAGATGTTAAGGTAGAATTTTGAATGTTGTTTTCAAGACAATCTTAACTTTAAAGATTGGCGTATCAAAACTCTTTTTTTTACATGAACTTTTTCCGGACCATATGACCTTAAGGCACCCTTTTTAATCTCGATTAAGAAAGGCATGTTTTCATTTACACCGTCAATATCGGTGTTTGTTAGGGGTTAAGGGTTAGAGGTTACGGTTTTAGGTTCGGTTCGGTTAAGGGTTAGGGTAAGTTTATAATTTTTTAAACAATCTAAAAATCGTCTGTTAAAACAACCGGATATTGACGGTGTTAAATGAAAACATGTCCTTTCTAATCGAGATTAAAATAAAGGGTGCCTTAAGGTCATATGGCCCGACTTTTCTGATTCAACTATATACACAGATAGTGCGTTTCAAAAACATTGTTTAATAAACCGGGGTGTGAACAATGCGGGTAGGAAGACTGTTATAACAAATTTGCAACTGAGGATTGGCTAACTCAACAGTCTAAAGCCTGGCTTAGCCCAGTACATGATAAGGACGTCCCACGTGATGTTATAGTTAGGCATTGATAGTCTCGCTATTCATTACTAGTTGATTAGCGAGTTCGCTCCTTCCTGGCAGTCTGTATACTTACAAAACTTGTGGAAGAAGAAGAAGAAGAAGAAGAAGAAGAAGAAGAAGAAGAAGAAGAAGAGAAGAAGAGAAGAAGGATGGGATATAGAAGGAAGAAGAAGAAGAAGAAGAAGAAGAAGAAGAAGGAAGAAGAGAAGAAGAGTTCAGATAGGGGTGACAGAAGAAAAAAGAGATGAGTGAAGAGAAGAAGAAGGAAGAGAGAAGAAGAAGAAGAAGAGTTCAGATTAGGGGTGACAGAAGAAGAAAGATGATGAGTGAAGAAGAAGAAAGAAGAAGAAGAAGAAGAAGAAGAAGAAGAAGAAGAAGAAGAAGAAGAGTTCAGATAGGGGTACAGAAGAAAAAGATTATGAGTGAAGAAGAAGAAGAAGAAGAAGAAAGAAGAAGAAGAAGAAGAAAGAGTTTCAGATAGGGGGAGCAACAAAAACAAAAAAAAAAGAGAAAAAAAAAAAGAAAAGAAGAAGAAAGAAAGAAGAAAAAGAGAAGAAAAAAAAAAAAAAGAAAACAAAAAAAGAAAAAAAGAAAAAAAAGAAAAAAGAAAAAAGATAGAGAAGAAATATTGAACAACCAGAGATAATGTACCACTGCATTCTAAGTCCTACTGATTAGGCCGACGAACAGCCCAATGTCAAGCAGGAACTCCCTCATTCCATTGCCACTAAAGCTTTACTGCAGATCCCGGCGGACCTGATATCCCATCGCTCAATACCTCACGACAGCTCCGATCGTGCTTGCAAACTCAGCAGTGAGCGAACCGCCACATCACCCGACCTCAAGGACTTCACTTTCTTATCAAATTTGCTTAAAACTGACTAAAAAAAGCAAAAAAACGTCCTGACGTTGGCTTTTTATACACCAGTACTAAGTCACACAGTCACAATACAAAAAAAATACGTGGAATTGAAGAGTATAACCGATAAGAGTTCGTCAAGAAACAAACATGTGTATGGGAGAGAAAGAGAAGCGATATGAGGAAGAGAGGAGAGAATAGAGAAAAAAATGTGAGATGATAGAAGAGAAACGATAGGAGAGAGAAGTGTGATAGTTGGATGAGGGAGAGGAGGAGGGACATGTGATGTGTGCGAGGAGAAGGTGAGAGATGTGAGAGAGAGAGAAAATGAATGTGATGAGACAAGAAAGAGGAGGGAGAGAGAGTGATGGGAGATAGGAAGAGAGTATTGAGAAGATGAGAGAGATGGAAGACTGTGTGTGATTAAGGTTAAGAGAGGGGCAGGGGTTTAAGGAGAAGTATAAGAGAAGAAGATATAGATAAGAGAAAAGGAATATGATTGAGTTTGCCGCCAGGGAGACTAAAGCTAATAAGTAAAAAAGTGCTCAAATACCTAAGAGAGCTTAGCCCGAAAAGAGCACTAAGCGAACTTTATAGCCGGTTTGTGTTGAACTCATAGATTTCTTTATATTAATATATATTATATATACTATAACATATATATATAATGGATACACACAACTTCTTAAAAGAAAAACTTCCTTCAACCACGCACCCACACACACCACACACACACATAATATATATATATTATAATATATTAATATATATAATATAATATATATATTTCAAACGAATTTGAACTCAAATTTTTTTTCCGCGGAACAGATGGGACTGTGATTAGACTTTCTAACCACCACTTCTCTCCCCGGGTATCAAGTTGGCCTGATACAAAACACTTACAAAATTCTTTAATTTTTTTAAAACATCGCTCTAAAAACAATTTCTTTCAACAAGAATATTTCTCAAGAACTGATGAATGAACCTTAAAGGTCAAACTAGATTGAGAAGAAAATTAAAAACATAAAAAAAAAATATGCCTGTTTGTCTTATCCCTTTTGTTCATCTATAACTATGTAATATATTTTTAAAGGCCTGTGTAATTTCGTTGTATAAAGTTATTGTTATTCAAGCAACAAGATCGCCATTGATATGGTAAGGAGGAAGAAGAAGAAGATAGAAGAATAAGGAGAGAAGAGAGAAGAGAAGTGAGAATAGAGAAAGAAAGACGAGAGATAAGAAGTTAGAAGAAACTGAAAGCAAGAGAAAGAGTTCAGTGTAAATGGAGGTGCCCCGCCCCCCCCGGAGCTCCACAATGCAATTATCGAATTAATATATGAGAACCCCATCGAGAGTGAAGTACCAAGATACGACAAGAAAGGAGCATGATAGTAAGATATAGTACAAGAATCGCATAGATTGTCAATGAAGGAGAGGGAAGCCAGAGAGAGAGTAAGACAGAATAGACAGAAGTGGCAAGGAGCTGGAGAATTGTAAGTGGACATGTGGCTAACGCGTACAGAACTTGACGTGTCTCTCTCGGAATTCGGTTGTGCACTCGGCAATCCGAACCCGTACACGCCACGTCCTGCCATGGTACCGCTTTGCCCATCGCCGCACCCCGCCCAAAGCTCCGTCAACCACAGAGCAGCAACGCAACGACTCGATCCGATACAAGCTCCACCGTACCCAGTCAAGATACAGGTCTCACTCGTGATTTCTACAGGTGGTTGTTTCTATTTGCGAGATTGAGGTACTGAGGAGATAGTATTAGATTGGCTTGAACATGTGGATAGGGTGGTTAGGATACTAGGAGCACAGACGAATGATTAGTGATGAGAGGTGCAAGAGAATTGGGAGGAAAGTGGAAGAAGATAGAAGAAGAAGGACATATAAGGAAGAAGACTGGAAGGAAGTGGGAGTTTTAAGGGAGAGAAGAAGGAGTTTGGAAACCTGAACGAATAGGAATGAGCAAGAAGCTTAGTTACGAGTAATAGAGGAGACAGGTGACTATCATACTTTAGAGCATTATGATGAGTGAGAGATAGATAGCTAGGCATATGCAAGAGTGGAAGCAAGCAGAAGAATGAAGTGATGAACAAAGAAGAGCAGAAGGATAAATAGAAGTAGATGTACAGATAACGCGCAGGAGACAGAAAGTAGAAAGATGGATGAGTTGAAGCTAAAGAATGAATGAGAATGTAAAGAAGATAGTGAATAAATACGGTGATAGGTGATGAGTGAGTAAGATAGAGATGTGAAGATGAGGAAGGAAGAAGAGTTCCAGAAGTCGGGGGAAGAACGAAGTTAAGAACACGAATGATAATGACTGTGATAGGTTGATAGGCCATGAAATGAATAGCAGTAGATGAGACTTTAGGAGAGTAATGAGTATAGAAGAAGAAGAAGAAGAATTCAGATATAAGGGAGACAGTAAAAGAAAATAATAAGCATGATGAGTTGAAGAGAAGAAGAAGATAAGTGAAAGTAAGTGATAGAAGAAGAAAGAAGAAGAAGAATGAATAGTAATTAGATAGGGTAGAGACTAGTGAAGATAAATAAATGAATGACTCCGTTGGAATGTACAGATTGAAGATAGACAATAGAAAGATACACAACGAAACGACACAACAAGCACAAACGCAAAGAGAAACAAGTAAGAAGTGATAGTAAAGATAGTATAGATTAGGGAAGTGAATATATAAGGTGAATGAGATATGGCTGAAAAGATTAGAAGATAGAGAAGAAAGAAAAAGGCAATGTTATATAGAGAAGATAACGAAAAGAAAAAGAGATAAAAATCAAACATGTGCTGTTGGTGTTGATCCAAAGGAAACGTGTGTGTCCCGGGTGTTTTTGGTTATATCAGATTGTAGGAAATCGTTTGAAAATGTATCACACCCCGAAGCAATTTCAAACACTACACTGATTTTCTTCTATCTCATTGACTATGTTTTCGTCATTCTTCTAAAATTTCCGATAACAACAGGTCGTCCAATGATTTCAAAATTAGTCAGTCAGTCTTCTAGAATCGATTCTGTTCAGAAGGAGAATTTGTGGTGTGGGCTATCCAATATATTTTCGTATCAAGAAAAAAACTTAACTTAGCGGAATATGATATATAATTTTCCTTAAATAAAATTAAAAACTTAAATAAGCCAAATTCAATTTACGAGAAACATTGCAAAGAATAGCATATCAACAATGACGTTGAAATTTAACAGTATACATGAATGAAATATCCACTTTTTAAATTTAATATATAGAAATTATATATAATACAAGCGATATTCAAGAATGATATGAAAAGACATCGAGATATCATAATATCATCATTTTATTATAAAATGACGATTTATTTTATGCTATCAAACATTTCTAGTTTTTGTAAACGAATTATTTGTCAAATTTAGGAAGCGCGTTGGTGTAATGGTTAAAGTCATGGGAAATGGACTCGTCGCCCGAGTTCAAAATCCTGGACGTGGTAATGCATTTCACTTAGCGCTAATACCCTTGGGAAAGGTATGAATCCTACTTCTCCCTCCAGTTATGGAAATAGCAGGGAGACTGGACTCTTTAACCATGGGCTAGGTAACCAGTCTAGGAGAAGGAAAACTCTGAATTCAAACCTGTTGAACTCCGCTTAAGAAATTGACCTTGTGTCGTATCCTGCTCGTGCGGAGGAGTTGTAAACTGATATATTTGTCAAATTTCTTGATGAAACCAGAAAACCACGAAGGAACCTAGGTATCTATTAAGACAAAACTATTCCACCAGTGTCACAACACATGGTTAATTGTAAGCGGAGTAGATATGTATGAATTCAGATTTTCGTTTTCACCTAGACTGATTGCCTAAACTACTACTAAAGAATCCTGTCTGCTATACTATGGAACCATAGCTAGAAGATGAAATAAGCCTTTCTCCGCGGACATTATGCGGGTAATGAAATGCAAATAGCGCCTGCATCTGGGTATCTTATAGTCGGGGTGCACCGAGTTCCATTTCGCTTACGATACCATCGTTAAAGCCCTAAGTGCAACTCTTTTCTCTTTCTAAACAAAACAGGGATTTTTAAATCCAAGACAGTAAGTAAAGTCCGTCGGGGCGGCCTAATATGGTATCGCCAAGAAATCAACAGAACGAAATTTGCTGAGCTAATACAGGATTTCTTCCCCACCCTTTTCACGTGAGCGCTAAGACCAAGGAGATTGTTTTATTTTTTTTTGGGCATCTGAAGGTAGGCGCCAGATACCTAGTGCACGGCTCATCAGCTACTTACTTTAACCGCAGAATATATAATTCCTGCTCGCGCTCTCTCGCTGAGTTGGTGAGGATCGGTATCCGAAACTACCATCAGCGTACCTTACTTTACGACTCGTTAGAGACTAAAAAAAAAACCCGCAACAGATTCCAGTGCTACTCAATACGTCGGCATGCATAGAAACCAAAGCGATTTGGCCAGGAGATGAGGCCAGAGTGATCGACAAGAACCGGTGTGTGTTTTCTTAGGTGCTCCGGCACTACTCCGCCCGCTGAGAACGCCATCTTCTACTACGGGACAGAGTATAAACCGACTAAACTAGGTGGAGCATTCGATCTACCTTCTTGGGTTGTTTGTACATATAAAACACGAGAGAAGAGAGAGCCAAAATCGTTGAGAGTAGAGCTCTCACACGCCAGTGGAAATTATATAGATATATAAACTGTGAGGAGTGTGATTCCCCATTCTAAGCAAGGATGTTGTCGACGCGCTAGAGTACTTCACGACGATAAAGTCGAGAAGTGTTTGCCGGAAGTAAGGAGCATGGGACTTGGGACTTAATGGGTGGGCCGCTATCCCAGCCAACAATGCAATTGCATGAGACAGGAGTCTAAAGATAATACAAACCACAAACAATCTCTCGCCCCCTCTTGGTTTAGCGTGTCTATGTGCACAAACAGGTGAAGGTTCACAACTACTACCCTCGCTTGAATGGCTGATCGATATTGGCATGGATATTATTTTAGCATCTGAGTGAAGCGCCGGACGCCTGAACATCCATGTTAACTTCTTTACTTTGTTACTAGCCGTGTTGTTTAGACGCAAATGTATCCCCTGCTGCTTGTTATCTGTTCTTACTACGTGAGGAATTAGAGCGAGGCGTGGCATCGGTTATACGGTAACCAAGGCAGACCACTGTGATTCCTTTTAAGTCCGAACGAAAACTCTAGGCCGCGAGGAATGGAAAGGTTGACCGACTATAATTACCAATAGGGCTCATTTGCATTTCACTTAGCCTAATGTTCGCCGACAAAGGCTTATTTTCACCACCTTCTTCCTATTGCCGTGTCCCAAAGATATACCGACTGAGCTAATCCAATACGTAAGCTCACTAACGTTAATATTCCATGTTTGAATTAATTGTTTTCGTATATAATGCTTACTTATATTTAGTAGACTATTTCAATATAGAAAATTTGTGCCAACAACTAAATACTCAAAGGCAAGTAATATATACATGTGAAGGTCTCTTAGTGTAGTCAATAGATTTTTAAAAAAGCTAAAGAGAAGAGAATGGGGAAATAGACATTGAAATATCTACATAACACGCACAAAATCTAGCGTTTCAATAAAATATCGATTGAACATTTTATGTTCTACCTTATACTTGTCTCGGGTCATAATTCGTCATAGAGTCACAATTTGATATATTTGAAATCTAATGGTTATTTAATCTCAAGTCACCCGCTACCACAATAACACCTCCTATTGAAACGACTCGCAAATACATGTGGGATCATTTCTACAGTTCATTGGGACTTGTGGGAACAATCAATGGCGTTCTACGTTATTATAAAGGTTTCCTAACAACACAAGAGCAGGCAATAATCAAGTATGATTTTTTCGTCTCTGGTATTTATGTGTTCAGGCTTTTCTTTGTGGCTCTAATCATGATAAGTCAGAAGCATAAGAAATTTAATAGACGTTTTTGCTCTTATACCACATTGAGTATATTTTTGTCATTATTCAATATGAATTTAGTAAGTATAATTTACACTTCCCACGAGAGTATATATATTCATTTTATATCATTTTGATTTAACGGTTTATTTTTCATCTATTATAAAAACAAAGCTTATTGCCTGACGACCACGATTTAAGTACTACAATAATGTCTTGATTATTATATAGAAATACTGTGAAGATAAACGCTCTTTTGGTAACCACAGCTCTTCACTATAGGTGAGGTCTTTTCTTTCTCTCTGAGTTGTACGTAGTTAGAAATCCATGCTATAAATAGTTTATTCTTTGACAACATGTGGTTATAGGTCGCTACCTGAGAGCCTAAAGCGCTCCCTAAACCGCTCTTCCTCGGTGACGGGGTGATATCTAGTGACGCACTTCGGCATGGACGCCCGGTGAAGATTGGGGATGGGAGAATATATATAGCGTTTAGAATCTCTCCAATGAGGGTTATCCTCGCCAAGGACATACCTTTCCCTAGCGGGCCATGACCATTAAGGTGGCAGGGCTGGTGGTTTAAATTGCACATTTCAGGCCCACATTTTAGACTGCTCAAGCCACTGTTCTGAGAAGGTGTAATTCGCAAGGACCGCGGATCGGAGGCACAACTTGTCTACTCATCGCCTATTCCATCGAGATCTGGACCTTAGCATTGTGGTGGATCCCACACATAAATCGCGCGCGCATTCGTCCCGCTCGTAACAATTTCGGTTAGAACGACGTGGGTTTACTAGTTGATAAGTTATATTAGCCATAAATACTAAGACTGTCCTGCTCAGGCAGGTAGGCTCAGTGACGAAACTTCGAGCACCACGGACATTTATGCTTTACGTGAATAAATGAAGGAGGTGATAGATTGGTAGAATACTTAGCGTCGAGTGAGATGGGACATACCAATATCACGGCAATTTACAATTGTACACTCTGACTTATTAAGGGGAATGCTTGGGTTTATTGCTCACTCACATCGCTCTAGAGGCTTGCACCTTTTAAAGTGGGTTAAAATGCAGATTTTCGGGTAAATTTCATTTTCCGAGTGTACAAACTTTGTTTTCATACTCGCCACCCATAGAGTCGATAGATGCGCGTGCTCACTACATAATTATGAGGCCGTTTGATTGTGCGCAATCTGAATCTTTGGCAGCAAGTACGCGGTTGGTCTCGTGAGTCTGAGGATTAATAAGACGTGAAATAGCCTAAGTTCTTAGACTCTTTATACTCGCTAGACGTAACCATCTGACGTCTGAGAGTAGACGGATTGCTCTAATTTACACGGGAAAAGTACCATATATATAGTTCTATATATCCGCACGTAAATTAATTACTGCGATATTTTCTTATATACCAAACTGACACCATTCAATGAATATATTTTGGCATTAAGACACGCGATTTATATCCAACCATGCTCAAATTACGAGAAATTCTTCTTCTTAGCTTTATTGTATAGAGGTTTCTATTCAAAATGTGTAATATGAAGTCTAGATATTCATTCAATTTGATCTGCATAACATCAGTATCTTAAAAGTGAAAAATATTTTAGATAAACCTTAAATTTGGAGAAAAATTTTCTTAATCAATATATTTATAGGCGCCTAATTCACACTTCAGGATATAACTTTGATAGTACTCTAAATAAGTATTTAGGTGCATCGCTTATGAATATTTACCTTTTTTTTGTATATGACCGGTGACGCAGAGAAATTTTGGGTTTATCATTAGAATGTATTGACATTTATATTGTATTGTTTACTAAAGTAGAAAATTTCTGATAGTTAGGTGTAATCTTCTTACAGCTCGGTTTCTATATTTTGATTAGATATCGTCTTACGCGTAATAATCAGTAACGTTTTTACTTACTATAAAACATTGAAGTATCATAAAATGTTGAATTATTTAATTAGAATTTTGACTCACGTACAAAAACTTACACCGCTCATATTTTGTGTACAGTTATATAATTTCTTAACAGAGTTCACACTTATTTGATGTAACACACTATTTCGCTTCTTACACCACAATGCACATTAACATATATAGATGATGATATTACTCTATCTTCATAAGTTCGTTTAATCACTTTTTTTCTCTGTTCTGATATTGCTGTATTTATATCAATTATTTTTTGCTCACCTTTTCTATCTTTTACATGAGCAGGATGTGACACATTTACGGTCAATTTAAATCTTTATATTCTCTCATATTAGCTTGAATGGCGAGAGTAGTTATCTCTGATTCTTTATCTTCTTCTTCTCCTGAAGGGTATTTATGCACCGCTTTTACTCTTGTACCTTGCTTCTTCTTGGGCTATGCTCAATCAGTCTCTGTGTCAGCGTATTTGATACTCCATGTCAATATCATGTAATACTTCTACAATGTATCAAACCTTTACACGACAAGCACCCTTCCAATATATCCACATTAACCTATATAACACTAATGATCAATTCTGAAATAGATCAATCGACTCACGAAGCAGTTGATACTCGGAGAAGCTCCTACCAATTACATTCATTAATATCATTATCTCATTTCTCCTGTCTTGAGTCGGTTCTCTACTTCTCTCTTCCTTTTTCACCTTTTAGCCGCTCTCAACATTTTCTCTTTCAACTCAATCGACTACAGGATATTTATTTTTATCATCAATATATTCTTAATAGCATTGTGCAAATGGCCAAGCTAGTGAATGTATTATTGAGTATAGGGTTTGGTATTCTATTTTGCTCGCACTTTTCCGAAACTCTTTTCCTGTCCATTCTCAGCTCTTACACTCCCCATTCCCATTCCTCCTCTTGCAACATTATTCTGATCTTTTAATTTCCTATCAATGTATTACTTTTTCTTCACGATAAATCTATTACTTTCATTATCTACTATCTTCTAAGTGTGCAGTCTCTGTTGTGTTCGTATTCGTATTGGTCTCGGCTATCACAATACTTCAAATTAATCGAAACAATATAATACTAATTTATATATTAGTCTACTTGTTATCTTTGACCCCTAATATTACTATGGAAATACTCCTTGCCTTTCTTTCTATAGTACTCACGGGTCATTCTTCCACTAGACATCCGCGTTTTCTGACTTATCATTATTGTCTCTCAGTGTGGCTAGACATTATTGTAAGCTACCTACAGCTTGGAATTGCAATATCCTTGATCGTTTGTCTTCGCATTCCTTAACTCCATTTCTAGTACCTTCGTTCTCACTTTTCACTCCGAATCCTCGCGCGACGCGCGCGCATTCTTCACTCTCGCTCCTCTCACATTACACACATCGTCTCTCCTTGTGTAAAGGCTCGTCTATAGAGTGTCACCTATTCCTTATATTTTCCTGCGACACCGAGCACGTTCGCGCTTTGATACACGTCCTTTTAGTCTGGCGGCCTCGTCAGTGCTAAATTCCTCTAGCACTGTGCTCCTTACGTTCTAGAGGATTGGGCGCAGCACTATTATTTAGTGTTGTCTTACTCTATAGCTATCACGTAATCACATATATTATCTTCATATCTTATATTAATTATTATATATTATACTTTACTTGTATCCCTCAAATCTAGAACTCTTCTTCTCTTCTTATCTATTTATCTATTCTTGAACGTCATCCGTTCTCGCCTTTTTTTGTGTCCTATCATAGTATTATTTCGAGATTTGGATTTCTACTATTCTATAAGTATATTTCAAAAATCAAAAATTATACATATTAGAAATTGCATTGAAATTTTCAGCTCATCACAAGCTTAAATATATTTGTCCAGTTCATTTGTAATCGACTCGTCAAAAAGTAAATAAATCAATACACCAGGGATTCCTCTACATAGTCAACTCTGAGTAAGTTGCTTTTAGTTTAAAATAAATGACTACTACCTTGCTTGCTCACAACCAAGAATCTTTTAATTACAGCACAAGATTGAGCAGAAAAGGCTTCATTCAGTTCAAGAATATGTCAATAGTGCATCAATGGTCCAACCAGCTTTTGACTCGGTGAAAGATTTCAGGCTAATGCTGGTTTGAAAAACTGCGCAGGAGTGAAATAATGATAATAATAATGCTGTGGAATTATGAGTGTGAAATAATAACCAATTGTAGTTGGTGCACTTGGAATGGTCCCCAAAAGGCCCTCAGAAAACAGACTAGTAGGAACTCCTAAGAACTTCAGCAGAGCAATTTGAGACCTGAACCAACAACACTGCAATTTGTTTCACCAATCTCTTAAGCTTCGTATTATACTTTCTTCTATCGAATGTAGTCTTTGTTTCCTTCTCTTTCTTCTTCCTCTTCTCTTTTCTTCTTCTTCTTCTTCTATCACTCAACAATCTTTTCTCTTCTGCCTATTGACTCTTTTTCTTTCTTTTCTCTTCTTCTTCTTCTTTTTTCTTCTTCTATCTTCTTCTCTTCTTCTTCTTCTTCTCTTCTTCTTCAGCTCACGAAGGTCGGGAGTATCCTTCGAGTGTAGACTTGTCACCGTCAGACATCTCAAGAAAATCTCATCTCTATGTCGCAATATAACATCTCTACATAGGCAGTGATAATAATAATAATTTATTATAATTATTTAATTTAATTATATAATTAATTAATTATTATATTTTTCTTCTTCTTCTTTTCTTCTTTCATCAATTCAATCTTTTTATCTTCTGTCCCCCCATCTGGGAAATAATAAAATACTATCTTAATCATATAATTTCTTCCATTTCCTTCTTTTTCTAATCATATAATCACACTATATACTCTTCAATTACAACAGATGAGGAGATTCTTACTTGTACATTATCGCTAGCCCTCAGGAACCATGCTCATTATATTTTACTGTGGCTGTCGAATATAACTCTTACAAGAGTGAAATAATAACTGAATAGTAATTAAAATTATAAACATTGTAGGAATATTTTGAAAAAAAAAAAGCCCAAATATATTGATAAAATTTAATTTACTATGAGTAATTTGTGTGTTGCTGTTTTTAAATGTTTTTTTTTTAATCACATACCAGAAGTAAATTTTCGGACTTTACCTGCTCTATGAGTAAGACTTTTAATGCCTTGTGCAGTCTGAAATTAATTTTTTTATCGTAAATGTGTATTGAGTAATGATGCATTAATTGTTGATTAATTAAGTCTGCTAGAAGTTCTGTGATTACGACATTTGCGACATTACCAAGTAACATTTTTTATTGGAGTGGTGATTGAATGATAATGAATTTTCGGATTACCATCCTTATCTTTAACTTACATGACGTAACAGCTGATCAATAGACCTTATTCCTTATATATGTATATGTCTGGCATCCTTTAAAGAATACAGTTCATCAATATATACATTCCTGTTCGCCTACAAAGCCAATATATATATATATATATATATATATATATATATATATATATATATATATATATATATATATATATATATATCGCTAAAAAAGCTCAGACCTTACAGAATGAATTTTATCAAACTAATTTTTGTGCAATTCATTTGGAGGAAAATTATTGATGTCCAATTTAGAGAACTGGAGATTATCTGTTGGAAATGGGATAGGAAATTGATTTATTCTCTAAATTAAAGTATTTTAACAGTATTACACTACAATACTAAAATAATAGGGTGTGCGTATTGGTTTATAACTGAAACTAGGTTCTTACAATGCATTAGTGCATCAATGGATACGCTACAACTGAACATTCGGTAAGAAAAAAAAATACTAATTCGCATGAACAATGTACATATTGGTGTTTAATACATAAAACATGTGATTTAAAAATAACATAATATACCTCCCAAATCGGTAAACTGTACATAATTTTGCACGAACCCTACTTGTATCGCAAAGAGTAAGACAGCACCTGGATATGACACTAAACTGCATCCAGTGTTGAATGAATGCTATATACCCTAATGCGCTACATTGTATGAAAAAAGACACGGTTATATGCCTAGAGTTTATATATATATATATATATATATATATATATATATATATATATATATATATATATATAGAGAGAGAGAGAGAGAGAGAGAGAGAGAGAGAGTATAGAGTATCAGAGAGATATATAGACAGATACATAACTTACTTGGCCGTTCTTCATTCTCGTCGTCATGTTGAATATTCACATCCCCTTACTACTTCTGCTGAGTCTGGCTGTTTCATCATTACTTTTATGGGCTTCTTCTGGGTTAACCCCTTTCTTCATGCAAACTGTACATAATTTTGCATGAATAAAGTGTAAGAAGAGATAGAATAAATGGTGGGAAAAGACCTGCTTATTTTTTTGTTTTTTTCATGGCGGTTTAAAAGACCATCGCGAAGTTGCTGACAATTTGTCTCTATTTTATTAAACGAAGAGAAATGACAAACATGTCCTTCTCGCTTAAGGAATGAGGATTTAAAAAGATTAGTCCTATCAGTTTCAAGAACGCGGAGAAAAGATTTTAAAAGTTTTAAGTGGCTGAATTATTATGAAATAAACAAACACGTGATGTCGAAAGCCACGTCCACAATCTAAGGAATTACAATTATTTGTGCCCCCCCCTCCACGCTATGGTGTTGCATCTTTGCTGTTTTATCATGACAAACAAAGAAAATCGGGACCTTATATAACACTGGCGAACACAATGTTGTTGAATCGGATCTGACACTTGTTTTTTGACTATTGTTTGACTACTGAATCCAAACATGACCCCAGTCTTACTATATCACATCAACTTTTTGAGCTACGGGATAACCTCGATTTTTCTAAAAAAATACAGCATCTAACAATTGTTTGCTTATTTTATGGAAGGATTTAAAAATGTATATATAATGAGAAATAATAAAACATTACACTGAGCATCATAGATTTTGTTGAGCTAGATCTGACACTTGTTTTTGACAAACTTTTGGACTCTAAATAAAAAAAATTCCCCATTTTTTTCTCTATTACATCGACGTTTTAAGTAACAGGAAACCCTCACTTGGTCCCAAAAAACATTGAAATATTAAATGTGATAAATTTGAGCTTATTTTATAGAATGTTTTAAAAACTTACAATGGAAAATGATTTAAAATTTCCTTGACTGGAATGTTTGTACATATTCATCTTGTTCATACAAAGAATATTGTTAATGGAAGTCAAATTGTGTGCAAGTGGTTATGGTAAATCTTTACGCATAGTTTTTTTTCTTTAGTGTTCAATATGTCAACAATCCCCTTTATGCTCCATAGTTAGCCATCATATATACATCCTATATACTTTGATACCATTGAATTTCAAATCTTAGTGGATCATTCATCTTGCTCATATCTGACCACGTCAAGGTTTTTCAAGAAGTTAGCAAGATGGCTATGTAGAAAATGGAACTTGATGCTTATGTTGCAATCAAGCATTTTGTGGCAATTCAATTTCAGTGAAATTCATTGCTCATGAATCTCCAAGAAATTTCTTGGCAAGTTAAAGAACTTGTCAAAAACCAAGCATTCTTTTCGAGTTCTGACATTATCACGATGAAATGTTCATATTTGATAACTTCCAGAATCTGCAGACCATCAAACACACCGACCTTGAATTTTTCAATTGACAGGCCAGGAAAGGCCAAAATGTGCTACTTGAAACATTAGCTTTCAATTGGCAATGCTTTGATGAATTGTTTCAAGAGATCTAGTTTCATGTGCAAGTTGTGAGCTTAATTTTTTGATGTCAACAAATGGCCCATGTAGACTGTTGGGATCAACAGGTTTGAGGCCCAATCTTGGAGGCCAATTCCTCTCCACTCATGCTTCTCTCAATCTCTACTGCTCACATTGGATTTAATCTGAATGAGGCACTGGACATATAGCTGATGATAGACTAGGATACTCAATTTTACATTTGTTTTTCTAGTTATATGGTGAAGTTTTCATTAAACAACAGTAACAGTCTGTGAAATGATAATTTGGCTCTCACAAAATCATAGGTTGACCAAATGCCAACTTATCAAATATTCTCTTGATCCACATACGTAAATTCTCCACACACTGTTTTCACATCTTGTAAGCGATACGAGACTTGTCTTAATCAACACGTTTTAATTCAAAATATACAAAATAGATTAGCTTCACAAATGCATTGATGTTTGTTCTTTGACAGGGACTCAACCTAGTCACCAGATCTGAATAGTTCTTCTTCATTTTCAATAAAACAATCAACGCAATCAGTTGACCAGTCTAATTACTTACGGACAAACAATACAATTGTGCTTATTTTGGGAGTAAGCTGTAGAGAAAAAATTGACGTGATATAGGGAAACTGACTGCAGTTTTGAAATAAACATCCTAATATTAGTCTAAATCAAATCAAAAATCAAACAGAAATTATGTCCAAATTTCTTCCCCAGTGTAATTGATTATTTTCCGATATCTTCATTTATAATACAATAAACGGAAATATTATATAGTAATTATTATAACATCATTACTGTTTATATTTACTGATCTCCCTCCGATTTCCAAAGACATTATCGTTAAATGACACTATTATCACAACCTGTGAGAGGATTTATACGACTTAAAACAGAGATGACTTACGAAAAGGTAATCGGAACTAAATCCTGCAAAATTCAAATATAAATAAAATACCAATATAAAACAGTTAAGCTAGTCCCTAATGTCAATAGGCTGGTATCATGAATTCAAACCTCATTCTTGGCACCACACCTCTAGTCTTGTGTCAGACTAAAGGAAGATTCGTAAATAGCTATACATATAACAATAACTAGAAATGCTTATCGTAACGTTTCACTGAACAATTTGTGTAGTTATTTAACAGTTGTTTGATTTCAAATATACATATCTAATCTATTAATAATGGAGATTCGCTACCGGTTTTTGTCTGTAACAAAAATTACGTCACTGCTTACGTCACATTACCCAAAATCGTCATAATAAATACACTCAAAATTTGAACATGCAGCATTAGACAGTCCTCATTGTTTAATTTTATTGTTTTTATATGTTTATTAATGAATACATGACTGGTATTATATATCTATATGTAATTTGTTTTATTTTAATACATATTTAAAGTTTACATTTCAAATAGTTTTATTCGTTAATCCTTTAATGAATTTGATGATTTTACTTACTTAGGGTACAAACTCGCTGACATTGAATTTTTTACTCTCACCCCTCAGGCAATATGTTTCAAAAATCTATTTTTACATCGCTCGGAGGATTTTTTTTTTTATTTTGTGCTCGTACTAATTATGTCTACACAATTATATGGCTTCCAATACTTATTCCTATTTTTTAATAATCATTTGTTTGCACAGAGATATATAGTTTCTAATAACTGATAATAAACTTTAGTAAAAAATTATAGCTTCAAGTAACTATTATTAAAACAAATATTGTGTCAGACTAAAAGGAAGATTCGTAAATAGCCATACATATTATGACAATAACGCTTATCGTAAGGTCCACTGAACAATTTGTTAGTGTAGTTATTTAACAGTTGTATGATTTCAAATATTCCTATCGAATACTAATACCGCCCTGTCGGTGGGGCGTTAGAATGCACCCACGACATCTCTGCAGAGGGGTAAGACTCCCCCAATGGGGCCACCTGTTGGCCGTGGGTGGCAACCTCTGACGCTTAAGGATAGAACCCAGGTGGCTGAGCAGTCCATGACTTGCAATATTCCACTTTAGGCTTTTCTTGGGCTAGACGGGCGGTCGGAGAGGCCCCCTCCGATCAATCGGCTGGCCACGTCAAGCCCATAACCATATGATTGCCCAACCCTATTGATCTTATGGCAAGCCCCAATCTTCTTATCATATGGGTGCTAGAAGGCGGTGGCTGAGGGTCTACATGTCCTGGGAATGACATTAAACTCTATTTAATGGTAAGGTTCCAGTTCTGGAGGTTTGAAGAATGTGGAGCACCCCTTCATCCCCATTGCTCCCTGGCCCACTCTGACCGGATTGGTAGTACCTGTTAGGGTCCCATCTATGGGTTAAATAAAAAAAATGTAGTTATAAAAAAATTGTATATGCATTAAGAATGAATTTATTTCACAACTTTGTCGGTATTAAATGACCCACCGAGGTTGATATGCCGTAAAACAAACCAAACCAAACCAAATCTAATACTAATAATGTCTACACAATTATATGGCTTCCAATACTTATTCCTATTTTTAAAAATCATTTGTTTCACAGAGATATATAGTTTCTAATACTGATGATAACTTTAGTAAAAAATTATAGCTTCAAGTAACAATATTTTACAGTTATATGGTTTAAAGTATTCCTAATTCTAAAAATATGAAAATAAAAGATAAAAGATGTATATACAAAAATAATTTTATTAATGTATAATTAGTTATAGATAAGACATTTATTTTTTATTCATAAAATCCGGGCAGTGCTGGGTAGCTCTGCTAGTATTTGTTATAACAATATATATCATGGAGTTAGGTTGTTTGATTGACTGATTGATTTTAACAGCACGTCAACCCATTATTCCTATTTTACGCTTTAAATAAATGGGGGTCGTTTTCATTGTACGTTTATATTTGATGCAAAAGTTAGTCACTCACCAGTGCAAGAAATTGGGTTTCAAACCCCGGTAAAGCCTAAAATTTCAAATGCTAAATTTAAATCCAGCAAAGGGTTAGTAGATCTTTTCCATTTTAAAGATAGGCGTAACACAATCTTACTCGAACCAATCACTCTCAATTCGGCGTTGTGCTGTACTTAGTAGACAGTGAGAGTAACTATTCTAAATAGAAGTAGTTTCCTAGGCGTAGAGGCTAACGTGCTGGACTGTGACATCGTTGTAAGCGAGTTCAAACTATTACGTTTACTTGTAAAAGGCATGAATACTTTCATTCTATCTATGTGTTAAATAGTACCACTACTGTTCTTCTACAAGGATAACTATAGCATTAGATAACCCACTAAAGTTAAAGCATTTGGAGTCGTGAGGTGTAATGGTAACCGTCGTAGGAAATGGACATGGCGAGACGAGTTCAAATCCTGGATGCGGCTGATGGCATTTCACATAGAGCTAATACTGTTGAAATTTTCTGATATAAGGTGTGTGCCAGATGTCCGCTTCTACTTATAGACTCGCCGACAACCATGTGACCAACCTCTTGTCCAATCACTGGCAGAGCTCTGCTGCTGATATTATTATTTATACTGGCTGTTCAGGTCATACCTAATCATTACTACTTGGATCTTCGTGGACGACGGATCATATCACTGGACCTTTTGACACTACGTAGGATTCCAAAACTTAGGACTTATTCACTTACCAAAGGATTCTATAGTTCAGGACTTATTCACTTAACAAAGGATTTTATAACTCAGGACTTACTTACTTTAAGTCCTTTTCAACTGGCTAAGTATGGCGGCCAGATACTTAACAAATACCTTGAGAAAGGTACGAACCAACTATTCTCCCTCCACCTATGAGTAAACAGTTGGGAAAATAGTTGCAGTAAAGGCTCTTTAATCTTGATATGGCAACCGAGCTAGGAGAAGGAAAACTCAATTCAAACCAAAAGGGCTCTCTTTTCATTAGTCATAAAACGACTTGAGAGCTCCAACTCACCCTATCTTAATTAAAAAAAGAAACCAAACTCTTCACAATAACATTTCTGTCAACGCTGCAAACAATACAAGACAAACCAAATAAATAAAATAATGCACACGTGAGAAGAATTATCTAACTGCAAAATGAAAAACCCTGCAAAATACATTTGCACAGGGACTCATCTGAGAGGTTTATTTAATTATAGAAGCAAGATATTTTTTTAATACCTCGACCGTGTCTTTTTGTGTGGGGAATCTGATTGCCTAATGAAAACTGTTTATCATGTACGAATACGTGATGTTTCAGTGTATCAGCCTCCGCACGAAGTGATAACAACGGTTTACGAATACGTTAATGAGCTTAAACAAAGGGTGTTATCTCTAACAAAATTGGCAACGAAAAATCGTCAATATGTCGCTATCTTCCTTCATAATTCCTGTAACAAATGCAAAAAAAACTTTCAGAAGTTTTTACCCAATACTTTAATATCGCACATACTCTTGTATCAATCTACCTTGTGTCAACCTTGCCTAAAGATGTTGCATAGCCCTTTTCGTCTCTTCTTACTACCTTATAATATTGTTAAGATTCGTGTGGCTATCTTTAGACTGGAGGTGAGAGTGTCTGAATGGAGCGCCACACCTACCGTCAGCTCCTTACTTTACCACACAGATCCCTGTGCTACTCATACGCTGAATTGGCGGGACCAGTATCGAACTAGGAACCTTGTGGTTTCTAGCCGAACACTCTACCGACTGAACTAACCCGACTCTCCGTTAGATAGAATATCGAAATTAGAACCCCCTCTCTCTCTCTCTTATATATATTATTATAATAATATATATATATATATTATATATATAATATGATAAAATAAATATAAAGGTTTTACATATCTATTTATTGGTGACAAAAGGAACATCACGACCATATTGGTTTCATGCGAGGCAATCGTCAGGTGAAAATGTTACAGATGTCACATCTTCACCTGACAATTGCTCGCATGAAACCAATATGGTCGTGAATGTTCCTTTGTCACCAAATAAATAGATATGTAAAAACCTTTATATATTATTTTATTAATTAATAACAGCTCTAATTTTATATTGAGCACTCTACAATAATGCTGCTTTGGTACACCCCCAGCAAAAGCTGAAACAATGACCATCCCACTATATTATTTATATATATATATAATAATATAATATAATATATATATAATCTACCATGTAAGTACTGGTCAGTGTTAAGCATTCTTATCTTTTTTGGACCTTCTAACATGTGTTTCAAATTAAATTAGTATTACAAATGTCTACACGTTGATTCTTGTAAAACCGATTCTTATTCGCTAATTCTATTGTAACTTTGTATCAAGCACAATATTCAACTAAGTAAATCGATATATCTGCACCAGTGCTGGTTTAGGGATTAGAAAACTAGTTTTATAAAATTCAATATTGATGTACTTGTTAGCAAGCTAATCTCACAGATCCATTACTACTAAATAGCGAGATCGATCTTCGATAAATGCTCGACACATGCCACATGGTGTCATATGCTACCCGAGGCGGATGGGTTTGGTAAATACCTACCCCCTCGTTCTTTCTTCACTGAACTCCCCATTTCGTGACCCTATTCTCAGTAGATATTAAAAGGGCAATCATTATTTCTTATTTGGCCATTGATTTTTATATTTAAATCCGTGCTTCAGGAAAGCAATCTTTTGCCAACCTTTGCTGAATTGAATAGATATCTCAACCAAATCAGTTAGCATAGACAGCGAATCTAAATATTTTATCCTTCGACGATTGTTCCAATTTTCCGAATTCTTGACAACTATTCGAGACAATAATCGCAGGGAGATTCCTAAGCGGGACCGTTCCAAAACCAACTCGGCACAGGCCTGAAAATCAAATCTGCTAAGCGTACAGCGGAATTGAAAACCACTCGGTCATGGAAATCTGGTAAGATTTTCATGTCTTTCCCTCTCTTTGGCTTCTGCCCATTCCGCGCTCAGAATTGACAGGTCGAGAGGCGTGAAAGAAGCTAACATTCGGAAGGCCGATCCTGTCTGCTATCAATGCTAAACTGCGCTCTATTGGCATCCACCAGCATTTGGTGGATCGGGTCGTGAGTTGATATGAAATCATCTCAAATCTCCGAATGGTTTCTGTTGCCGTGGGTTGGTTAGGGACTGGAGTGTTTGATAAAAACAAACACAGCCTTGCCATCCAACTTGTAATATCTTTAAAAGAACATCGCTGAATACTTTTATTCACAAATTTCTCAGTATCCATTTGAAAGATAGCATTACTGTAATTTTCCTGTCTAGCTTTACAGCAGTGGTTAACTGATACCTCAACCGATGTTGACTTTTAGGAGAAAAAAAAGAGAAACTTTCCA
>CM042137.1:137248584-137251084 GCA_023376005.1 Doryteuthis pealeii | reverse complement strand
TGTATAGTAATATAGTTTCGGTTACAGACAGACAAACTCACAATCTCCATTATAATAAGATATATGTACATACATATATATTTTTTCTTCTCCTTCCAGCCTCCACATTAATATAATTTGAAAAACACACACACATATATATATGTACATACATACATACACATATATACACACATACATATATATATGTACACACACACACATATATATACCACACATATATATATGTACATACACATATATATATATGTACACACACATATATATATATATATATATGTACATACATACATATATATATGTACATACATACATATATATTTTCTTCTCCTTCCAGCCTCCACATTAATATAATTAAAAAAAAAACTGGAATACATCACCCCTGATGATGGCACTTCGAAGTGCCGAAAGTACTCGGGACATGAACTTTGGTGGACTTATCCACGAATTCCACCCAAATATTAAAAAGTTGGCCAGAAAATCTCGAAAAGATCAAAAATAAAATTGTTAAACAGGAGATGTGTCTTTTTTTTAAATTCTACATGTATAAATGAAAGAATGCTGCCCAAGTACACACACCACACACACACACACACACACACATATATATATATATATATATATATATATATATATATATATATATATATATATATATATACTCGTTATGCACCTCATCTACAAGATACCTACGTTCATACGAAAATTAGTAAGTCTGATAAATCATTACATATACTAGCAAATATATGCACCCCCGGGTGCAAGTATTAATGTCAGAAAATATCATATTAAATTAGAAAGTCTAAATAAACTAAATAAGAATGCAGATAAAATGATTTGAAACAGAGCGGAGTATAATCGAAAAATAAAACAATTGTAGCTTCCACTTCCATCCCCCGTCTCTCCTTGCTAAACTTGTATAATTTAACTATTTAGTTAAATAAGAAAGTAAAGAATAAAATTAGTTATTTCTTTCTGTTAATTGGTTTCTTTTAAGATTTATCTCCGAGATTTTTGCTCATATCCATTAAGATAAAATCAAATAATTAGAAATCAACAATACCAAGCACATATTTATCAAAATCAAATTTTAAATATCAATATGCAAATTAGCCTTCCCGTTCACACAGTAAACCACTTTTTGTTGTACATATAAATACAATTGCATGTTATTAGTACGTAGATATGACCAGCAGTATTAATAATGAAAAACAATTTTATTAATGATTGAGGCTTAAATAAAAATGATTCATGGAGTATGCGATGTATAATAACTAAATGGATAGTGACTTGATTAGTGATATAGTTTCGGTTACAGACAAACAAACACATAATCTCCATTATTATAAGATATTGTCAAGATACCCAGCATTGCCCGGGTAAATTAACTTTAAATTTGAAACATAGTTAAACTATTTATGTTAATATAATTCTTCTAACAACACAACAAATGATAAAATTGATCATGTACAGCATATAAACCGGAAAAGGGTAACCGTCACAGAAAATAAATCCTGATGAACAAAGTGAAAAGAATAAATCAGTCTCTTAATATGGAAAGTCTTTTGAGTCGACATCATTAATGCTTCTCCCAAAAGGCATCAGCAGGAAAAGGCTATTTGGGGGATCCAGTTGTACAAGAGGCAACATAGACATGGTTATGGGAAAAGCCGGGAAATGTCAGTTTCCTTCAGAGATTATTCCTGTGTCTTGCTGATGGCTATGCCAAAGCTGAGCCTCAGTGGGAATTGAAATCCTAATTCAAATTCCAATCGACTGTTCAAATTACTTGGAACCTGGGAATGAACACAACCCACTTATTATCTCCTCAACACAAAACTGAAATATACAAAAGCATTTGGCTGAACTTGCACAAAGGTGTTAAAATTAGGGTGACCCAGAAAAACAGAACCCACAAATTTGGTAATAAAACTGTTAATTTTAACTACTAGAGTTAGTGTTTACAGTTAGGGTTAGTATCTAGGCTTAGGATTAGGGTTAGGGTTGGGGTTTAGGTTAGTTTAATGGGAAAATGAATAAATAATTTGGATTCTGTTTTTCACCGGTATACAGGGTGACCCAGAATAAACAGAACCCACAAATTTTGTAATAAAACTGTTAATTTTAACTAGGGGGTTAAGGGTTAGGGTTAGGGGTTAGGGTTCGGTTTAGGTGTTAGGGTTAGGGCTGGGGTTGCGGTTTAAGGTTAGTTTAATCGGAAAATTAATAAATAATTTGGGTTCTTTTTTCTGGGTCACCACTGTATACCGTTGACCCAGAATAAACAGAACCCACACATTTTGTAATAAAACTGTTAATTTTAACTAGGAGGTTTAGGGTTAGGGTTAGGGGTTAGGGTTAGGTTAGGGGTTAGGGTTAGGGTTGGGGTTGCGGTTTAAGGTTAGCTTAATCGGAAAATGAATAAATAATTTGGGTTCTGTTTTTTCTGGGTCACCCAAATTTTGACACCTTTGTGCAAGTTCAGCCAAACATATGTCCA
>CM042137.1:137236084-137241084 GCA_023376005.1 Doryteuthis pealeii | reverse complement strand
TGTTAGCTTTTTTATGACATTTATGAGAACTCCAGTTCCACACACACACACACACACACACACACACATACACATACACACACACACACACATATATATTATATATATATATATATATATATATATATATATGGTGTATATTTAGAAAGCAGATTCTTTAGTAGTCATGTTTTATTGAAAATGACAGACAAGCATTTTGTGTTTCGCTTTTTTAATCAGCTTTTCTTTTTGGTGTATGAGACATCATAGTTGTGGTTGTAAGCAGTTTAAAAACTTCAAAAGTCTCTGTTTATGTGATGTAAGCGCGAGTTCGAGTACTTCCGGTCACCATAATCATTGTTGATGTAGTAGGTACTCTTATATTATGCAATGCTGAATTAATTCTGTCTTCAAGGAATTTTATGTGGGCGTGTCATCATGTATGGACCATTGTCGTCTATTAATATATATATATATATATATATATATATATATATATATATATATATATATATATATATATATGTGTGTGTGTGTGTGTGTGTGTGTGTGTGTGTGTGTGTGTGTGTGTATAGATATATAGATATATATAGATATAGATATAGATAGACTCAATCTGCGCAGGTAGTCTGTTGGGGATTTCGGAATAAAATATGATCTAAAGCGAATCGAAGTCTTGGGTTATTATCTAAAAACTACCAATGACACAGGGTTTCTGATAAAGAGAAATCCTCAATGGAAAACCAGACACGAAGTCCCCAAGACGAAGTCCAGACGCTAGAAAATGAACGTAAGATACCAAAGATGAGCAGAAGAATAATAGAAGTAAGAAACAACACTGGGAGGGATTCTGGATTGACTAACAATTTGTTAGTATTGTCAAATTTTAACCTTTTACACAATTTCCAGTAGATCACCTTTCCCACCCCGTTGTGGCTTGTCTAATATTCTTTTGTGTTAGTTTGCTGCATTCGCTTAAGATGAGATTAACCATTTTGTCTCTGTCTCCGCATATCCCACACATGCTATTCTGTTGCATCTCATCTATTTTTGCTTTTGTTCTTATGTCATATGCTGTTATTATAAGAGATTCAGTTTCTCTCTTGAGCTTTCCTTTTCTTAGCCATATCCCGCTCTTCAAGTTTGCAATCTCCCCAGTCTGTCGTTAATGTCTTTTGGTGTTTCTGTTTGTCTCTATTATGATTTTGCTTTTACTGGTTGCTATCATTTATCTTTCTTTGATATGTTAGAGTGTATTGTTCGAGTCCTCGAAATGTCGAAAATCTTAATACTAGCGAGTCCTCTTTCTTCTTCTTTTCTTAGCACATCTACATTATCTCTCGGGTATAAGACCTTATGCATCATCTTAAACTTCTTTGTCCTTTAGACCGTTTTTCAGAGTTCCTCCTTTGTACATTTAAAGAATGATTCAGGGCACCTTGGAATAATGACTGCCCAGGTGTGTATTCCTTTGATGAGATATCTGCTGCAGAGTTTGCATTTGAGAGACTTTTTTGTTCTTCTGAAGGACTCTCTTCTTACTCTTTCTTTCATCTCTGTTTGATGGTGTCAGCTTTCAGCATTTCCAATAATTCTTTTTTCTCCCAAGTCTTCTGAGGCTATCCTGATTTATTAGTTATATTCCTACTATTGTTTATCTTTGCCCCTTTCTCCTTATCAGCATGGAACACTTTTCAATCCCAAATTCCATCCTAAAATCCTGGCTGTATATCTTTATAGTTTGTATAAGGGTTTCTTGTTCTTGTTCGTTTTTTTGGCAAGTATCACGATATATACACATATGGTGGTTTATTGTTTTATTATTATTTCTTGTCATTTTTGTTGTTCTTGGTGCAGATGGCGTTATTAGTCATTTTCATTAACTTTAGTTTTGTCTACGGCATAATTAAGAGTTCGCTGCTTTTAAGCTTTTCTTTAATAATACTGAGTTCTTTATAAATGATATATGATTAGTTGGGTTGTATTTCTATTAATAATGGAGATTCGCTTCCGGTTTTTGTCTGTAACAAAAATTACATCACAGCTTACGTCACATTACCCAAAATCGTCATAACATAGAATAAATACGCTCAAAATTTGAACGTGCAACATTAGACAGTCCTCATTGTTTTTTAAAACAAGTTTTAATAAATACATGACTAGTATTATATATCTATATATAGTTTGTTTCATTTTAATACATATTTAAAGTTTACATTTCAAATTGTTTTATTTTTAATCCTTTAATGAATTTGATGATTTTACTTACTTATGTTACAAACTCGCTGACGTTGAAGTTTTTACTCCCACCCCTCAGGCAATATGTTTCAAAAATCTATTTTACATCACCCGGAGGGTGTTTATTATTTTGTACTAGTATTACTAATGACAACAGTTTTATCTATGCAGAAAATTAACATTGTAGTTAAAATAGAGGAGATTTCAACTCTATTTGTATACAGTATATGTAGTGATTTTAGTCAGTTAGTTCTTTTGTTCTATGGCGTACCAACCCTTTTCAGATCATTTAATGCCGAATCAAGACATTTTGATTTACAAAGGACTCGAGTTGCTTACATTACCTGCTGTTACGTAAGCAGCCACCCAAGTAAGCATTTAACTAATTCATTACAGTTTAACTTCGATGATCTCTCGGGAACCAGTGGTTTCAGTGTGACTTGACGACAGAGGTAGTAAAGTTGCAACTATATGAATAGATTAAAACATCTTTAAAGTTGATTTTATTTGTAATGTCCTCGTATGTAAAATTAAGGACTGGATTATTTTCAAATTTTTATTTTAGCCATTAAAAAAAAAATCAAAACGTTTAGCTGGTGCCGTTTTTCAGCATTTTCGCACTAAATCGAAGAGAAAGTTTTAGAGGTGCTTCGGCCAATGAAAATCTTCCAGGATTAAATGTACTGAATACTAAATGGACTATTTCGAAGAAAATCAACATTTAATTCATTGTATATTTCCGTCTTGATACGTTTTGAACACACCTTACATTGTGGGTTTAAGGGAGTTTTGAAAGACGATATTTTGTGGGTGGGGCCTGCAGTGATGTGTCGATACAAGAAGGGACCAAAAGATGATGTTATTATTCTGTAAATAGATGTTTCCCTTGTAATCGCAGAAAACGTCTTTTATAAAGCAAACGAGTAAACGCTTACAAAGAATAATGGTTTTATTTTTGATGGGTTATAAGGGAGTGTATTTGCCGATACTTTGCATTATGATGTATATAGACTCTTGTATGATATTTCAGTAAGAATCATCAGTTATCAGCATCATCCCAGGTAACCTAATGGATAGGCAGAGTTAATCATTTTAGCCAGCATTTCAGAATAGTTTAAAATTAACGGTAAAGCAGTGGAAAATTACTGTCAGCTAGTTTGAATGGAAACAGCCTTGAACCCAGTGTAACCGAGAACGGCGTCTCTCATTGACTTAGAGGGTCTCATGACTAGGCGATGCTATGAAAAAAGAATTAGAAGTTAGTTGAATTGAAACACTTTTGGGGAGAAGTTTTTCCATCTCTGATTCTCCCTACGCGCGTGCGGGTTGACAATGCATCGGACGTGTACCCAGCACTATGTTTCCGTATTGTGCCTGAAAATAAAAATTAAAGTCAGTGGTGTGGCATATTGTCCATATCAGCTGGGCATCGGGGGCTTCTATCCCGTTTTTTTTTTTGGGTCAGATCAGGGATATCGTATTGTTGCGTCAAGTGGGAGTGCATACCTACATTAAGGATCACTTTACCGCAATGATCCAATATGTGTAACACATGTGCTGAGTTGGCAATAGTCTGTATCGAACCCGGAAACTTGCTTTGCTGAAACTCGAGTATCGGAGTTAACAGAGAAATAATAGGGAGATACATTACGAGTATTAGAGATAGGGGAAAAGCTTCACTAAGCAAAGATACAAGGGAAGCAATTGCTAGGCTGAATTAAATAGTCTCGGGAGATCGAATTATTTTTCTCTTCCGAGGTTTCGGCAGAGATTATTTACAGGAAAAACAGGTGATTCCATTCTCATTATTTAGGTACTATATGACAGGTACTTAGTCTGATGCTCTACTGGCTGAGACAAATCAACCAACAGGGATGCAACCGGGTAGATGCCTGACCACAAAAAAGAAACCCGATAAATATAACAAACACTCGATCGAGGATGGAAGACGAAGACACCCGATAGAGGCAAATATCAACAGGGATACGCAATATAACTAGTAAAGCTAAGATATTGTTATTTGTTTTTACATCAGAGCAGTATTTGGAAGATTGGGTGTTTGGAATTTATATTTGGTGGTCAGTTGGTGTGGTTATAGGTTCTTAATAATTTGATATATAGGGTTTCAAATTTGAATTGGATAATGAAGCCTCGCGGGTGTGTGGTTACAAATGGCTTCTCTACCCTGATAAGCTTACTGGTCGACTCACAATGGATGTTTTGTTCAGGGTCGCCATTTTAATAGGCCAGGTGAACCCAAACAAGAGGCGGTGGCTTCCTTTTCTCATTACCATTATTATCCAAATATGACATATAGAAGTTCAGATTTGAAAGGAGAATTAGTAATATCAATAATCTGACTCTGGTCCATTCCCTATCGAATTGAGCAATTCGAATTTTGGAAACTTGTCACTTCTCCAGCTTTGAGGGCTCAGGACATTGTGAAATTATCGTGTGGCTAATTCTCTTGCGATTTTACAGCAAATTGAGTAATTGTTTGTGTGATGACAGGACAAAATAATAGTGTCATTTAGGGGTATATATATATATATATATATATATATATATATATAGAGAGAGAGAGAGAGAGAGAGGGAAAGGGGGAGAGTAAGAAATAAAGAGAGAGTGAGAGGATTATGGTAGCTCAGTGTATGTGCAGGTGTGTTTGTAAAAGTGAAGATATGAATAATAAGATGCATATACATATGTATTTATGAATATATGTGTGTGTCAATATATATATGTATACATATACATATATATATATTACAAAGAGATATACA
>CM042137.1:137173584-137231084 GCA_023376005.1 Doryteuthis pealeii | reverse complement strand
TGAAAACAAAGAAAGAAAAATAGAAAGAAAGCAAAAACAAATAAAGTAAAGGAATAAATAAAATAAAATTAACCATTAAGAAAAAAATAGGAAAAACAAAAGATGAGTGAGGGAAATAATATGATTATATAGAAAAATAGAATGAAAAGAAAAGGGTTGAAATTATGGATATTGCATAATAATTAACAGTTAAAGACACACACATACATATATGGTGTTGGGATTTAAGAACAAGAACACCACACACACACACAACAGAACAAAGTATTATACAACTGTATAAGCTGTTATGTTCCATGAATTGATAGAAATACAAAAATACTAAAGGAGAAACACTGTTATGGCATTAGACTATAAAAGTTAGCAAAATAAGTTAAGTCCCTTCACAAAGTATTAATTCCCTCTTAGACAATGGAGTGGTGGTCCTCATAATGTCATTTTCGGTCTTTGGGTTGAGTTTAGAGCGCCATGTTTCCTTTGGGCATGTCCTTGCCTTTGGGGCGGGATACAGAGTGGCGTATAGGGTGAACCAGTATAGCTGGAATCTGTTTTTAGCCGAACTCACTCACTTTAAACTGAACCTATGTCACATACTAAAACCGAGGTATATCCACATAAATACCTTCATCTACAGAGGTGATATTCATGTGTTTTCAAATGATTTTGATTGAAGGTATAATATATCTATCTATCTATCTATCTTTGTCAGCTTATTCATATCTATGTTAGGTTATTCATATCTATCTAGCTATCTACCTCAGCCTATTCATAACAACCTGCCAGTCCATCTATCTATCCATTCATATCTATCTCTCGATCTATCTCTCAGCATGATCATAAATTATCTATCTATCTATCTATCTATCTATCTATCTATCTATCTATCCAGATAATAAGAAATTTAAAAATTTAAAAAAAAATATATATATATAATAAATAAATAAATAAATTAAATAAGATAAATATAATATTTTAAAAAAATAGAATCTAGCAGGTTCTATAATTTCAATTTTTGAAAAAATTAATTTTATTCTAAGCTTCTAAATCCAACACACACATACACACATATTAACATATATGAACGTATTGCATAAAAATTAACAGTTAAAAAAAGACATATAAGTGTTCTATTCTGTCAAAAATTCTTTCAATAATTTGTGAACACTACCATCCCCTTATTTCTGATAATCGATGTATTTCTTTCTAAAGTAATAATAGCAGTGCATTTACATAATATATATATAAATATATATATATATATATATATATATATATATATATATATATATATATATCCAGCTATGTGTTAAATAGTAGGGCAGACTGGGCTCTTCAGCCTTGGGCAGGTAAACAGTCAAGGAGAGGGATAACTCTGAATTCAAAATTCCCTCCAGCTATGGGTTAAATAGTAGGGCAGACAGGGCCCTTCAGCCTTGGGTAGGTAACCAGTCTAGGAGAGGAATAACTCTGAATTCAAAATTCCTGAGGTCGGTCGTTGATTGGGTTTGTGGCAACCCTTGATGCACCAATTCTTTCCTATCGACTGTACCAAAAAGTGTGGATGGTCCAACACAAGCCTTCACCACCATAAACAAATCACTGTGTGGGTGTTCATTGTGTGTGTGAACCCTCATGCGTTGAAAATCGACGAGAGAGTCCTATATATATATATAATATATATATATATATATATATATATATATATATATATATATATATATCATAAAGTCGTGCTGATAGCACGGTTTTCCTTGACTCTGTCACTTTACCTCTTGCAATCCGTTCCTATAGGTTATCGCTCTTGCCAGGTCCTCTATAGAGCATCCAGTGTCAAATTTCCTCATAAACGCTATCCCACCCATTTGACTTCTTCCCCTAGATCCACCCCTCTCTCATCCACTTTCTCTTATATGAAATACTTATATGATGCTTTAGTGATCAAATAAACGACTGATAAAGCTGTGCTTAATGCTTAGCGAAATATATTTCCTACATAAACTGGTCTGAGTTTTGTTCCTTTGTTCCACATATTTTTACTACATTTTTTCAGATTTAGTCCAATCCTCCTTCCTCACACACACACACACACACACACACACACACACACACACACACACACATATATATATATATATATATATATATATATATATATAATAGCTTGTTGGTAATGCTTGTATATATTCCTGACTGATGACAATGTTTGTCTTCCTGATTTTCAAATGCTTTCTACTGCAAAATCGTTAGCATTTTATTTACGATATATATATATATATGTATATATATATATATATATATATATATATATATATATATTATATATATATATTATTATGTAAATAAATAAATTAAAGAATATTCAAATGATGTATTCATTTATCAATTAATAAATCATTCTCCCTCCATTCGACCGTTTTGTTTATATATATATTAGATATACTAGCAAATATATGCACCCTCCGGGTGCAAGTATTTAAGTTTAAATGAAACTAAATAAGAATACAGATAAAAAGATTTGAAACAGAGGGAGTATAATAAAAGATAAATAAAAGATTTGAAACAGAGGGAGTATAATAAAAAAATGGAACAACTGAAACTTACTCTTCCATCACTCTCGTCTTTCATTGTTATTTTTTCTAATTTAAGTATTTAGTTATAAGAGGAAGTAAAGAATAAAATGACAGTTATTTTTTCTTGTTAATGGATTTCATTTAAGATTAATTGAAGAGATGTTTGCTTATATTCATTAAAATAAAACCAAACAGTTAGAAATCAATAATACTAAGCACATATTTATTAAATTCGATTTTTTAATATTAATATGCAAATTAGCCTTCCCGTTCACACTGTAAACCGCTATTTTGTTGTATATATAAATACAATTGCATGTTGTTAGTATGTAGACATAGTTAACAGTATTAATAATGTAAGAAAATTTTATTAATAATTGAGGTTTAGATAAAAAATAAAATCATGGAGAATGTGATGTCAATAACTAAGAGAATTGTGACTTGAGTAGGAATATAGTTTCGGTTACAGACAGAAAAGCACACAATCTCCATTATAATAAGATTAACCCCAATCCGAGCACTATTCAGGTGCGATGTCATGAAACAAATTAAAAAATATAATTTTCCAGTTAAATTTTCACCACGGCTGTACAAAACTTTCTCGGTATTTTTACCCCTATGATGCGATATTTTTCAAGTTCACTATCTATTCCCCTTAGAACTCATTCTATTCAAATGAAGTCTTATTGTTGTAATCTGAGTTCTTTTTCAGTGTAAACAAGTGACACGTTCGAGAGCCCTTGAAAGCGGCTCACGGTAGGATCGTAGTGTTGGGAGAACCACTGTGAGTGGCTTTAAGTAGGCAAAGAATTACGCTTTATGATATCGCTCTTTAATATTGCCCTGATAATATAGCCGATATATATAAAAACCGAAACGTCAGAACATAGGCAGAACTATTTATCTATTGAGAAATGAATATATCCCCTGTATATTCTTTTAGTATTCATATACTCGGATTCGTTTCCATTTTCACTTTGTTTTACTAATATGGTCAGCATGGTATAAGGATAAATATATCTATAATTCAAATGCAATGCTAACGATTTTAATATGATTCTTTAAAAGTTGAGGGTATTAATCCCTGGTCAACGATTATCCTTTTCTATCCGATATTCAATTCATTACCATATTAAAATCGTTAGCGTTGCAATTGTATAATGCATATTATATAGTAAGTTCGAATTCCAGTCACGCAATTACATTCATTTTCGGAAAAAATACCCTCGGAAAAGAATGAACGTTCTCCTCCCTCCAGCTATGGGTTAGATAATACCACTGCCGTTATTCTATAAGAACGGTTTCGTTTGATATGCCATAAAAGAAAGATACAAAACCGCATCATAGTTCCATTCTGTTTAATGTTTGCATTAATTCCTGACCACTGATAATCCCTTTCTGCCTGTTTTTCAATGTCTTTCTCTGATCGTGCATTTAATGATCGCCTGATGTTGAATACTGACCACATTGCAATTAGGTATGGAGAGAATAGAGGAAGGATTACCACATTGTTGTCGACTTTATTACCGCGTCCCACAAGAATATTGGTGAAAAGGATTATTATTTGTTGAGACTTGTTGTCAGTTGATCCCAAGTGTCAAGTATCACATATTTACGGCAAATCTGCGTATGTATGGCAAAGTCTTCGGGGCGGCCTAAAGTCTATCCCCTTTTCAATAGCGCTAGACCAAGGATATTATTTTAGCGTCTAAGTTGGAGTGCCACACCTACCGTCAGCTCTTTACTTTACTGCACAGATCCCTGTGCTACTCATACGCTGAGTTGGTGAGGACCCGTATCGAACTAGGGACCTTGTGGTTTCTAGCCGAACGCTCTACCGACTGAGCTAACCCGGCCCATATGTCAAACACTACTGGGGTGACTTGCTGGAACTTGATCCCTAGCAAGAGTGGTGCTTTCTTTATAACCCAATAGAACAATATGACACGTGGACAAATCCGTGTACCCAGATTCAGCATTTTAATTGTTTTGTGCAAAAGTAACCGTTTTTTCTCTTTTAGGATTGTCACAGAATGTTAACTAGCTGAATGCAATGGGAGGTGCTGTCAGCGGTAAGATCCCTGGCAAACAGACATCAAATATCACTTAGCTTTTATCACACGAAGTTATGGGCATATTGGTATGCAGGTGTTAACAATTTTTTAAGTAGTATTAAATTTGATGAATCCGTGAAGGTACAAGATAAAAGACACGATCCAGCATTTTAAATTGGTTTGTAAAAAGTAACCTTTTTTTTATTTTTATTAGTTTGTTTTTTTAACAATGTCACATAATCCTAATTAGGGAGGTGTTGTCTAGGGTAAGATCCCCGGGTAACAGGCATCAAATATCTCCCAGCTTGTAGTGTACGAAGTTACACGTATATTGATATGTATATGTAAGTGTTAACAAATTTCACGTAGCATCTACCAAGATACGACTGGTGTGAAAATTCAACAGGTCCGCAATAATAATAATAATAATAATAATAATAATAATAATAATTGAAACTTTTGTTCTGTAGAGATGGGGTGGGTAGGAGGTAGCATTCATCGCGACTGCTCCGACGAAGGAGGCTGGGGGTATTGTCAGCCCTTAGATCTCAGGTCTGACCTCGGCGCCAGTTGGCTTTGTAAATTAATTGAGAAAGGTTTCACAGTAACCTCAGATCTTAGTTTCCGGGACTGCTGATTTTTTTTTTTTTGTGCGATGATGGAAGGGGTGAAAGAGTTTACATATATAAGAATGAGTATATTAGTGTCTGGGTTAAAGTTTTTGTGTGTGAGTTATGTATAAAGATGTACGTGCCTTTCAGTATGTATGTGTGTGTGTGTGTGTGCGTGTGTGTGTATTTATGTTTGTATCTATCTGTGTGTGTATGTGTATGTGTGTATGTTAATGTATGCATTGAAACGGTAGATACTTTCTTTCTTTTCGTCTTTTTACCAAGGTTTATCTTTTTCCTCACAAAAGCACATATACTTGTTTCTAGTTATCTAACTATTAAAGGGGTCAACTCTTAAATGCATACAGACATATATATATATATATATATATATATATATATATATATAATATATCCAAATGTACTTACATTTGGAGGAGTTCTTAGCTTAATGGTTATCGTTTGAGGATATAAAATCGGTAATACGAGTTCAAATGTTCAGTGTTAGTGCATCCAGCGATGCACTGATAGATTAAAAGGAACCAATGTTGGTTATATACTAATACACGTAGTGTAATGGATATCGCCGTGGTATAATGGATATCGTCGTCGGAGATGGACACGGTGAGACGAGTTCTAATCCTGGACGAATTTGTTTGCATTTCCCATAACGCCAATAGCCTTGGAAAATGTATTCATCCAAATATTCTCCCTCCAGTTATGGGTAAATTACAGGGTGGACTTGGTTCTTTAATCATGGTTAGGCAACAGTTCTAGGAGAAAGAAATTTCTGAATTCAAACCTGTTAAAAACCGCTTAAGAAATAGAACCCTGTGTCTCATCCTACTCGTCCAGATTTGTTGATATATATATATATATATATATATATATATATATATATATATATATATATATATATATAGTCATCCATAGACACGTGTTTCGACTTATCAAGTCTCTTCAGTGTGGCTAGACCTTTTGTGAGCTACCTACAGCCGGGATAGAACTCCGATTCAGCAGCAGTCAGACAATTTAACCGCTCGGCCATCGTCACCTATAGAATGCGAAGGGGATTTTTACTTATTTAATACGCACATCTGTATGTAAAGGCCGCCATAAAGGGCTCCATCCCTTTCATAGGAGAGCGTTGCGTATATATATATATATATATATATATATATATATATATATATATATATATGTAGAATTAAACAAAAGACACATCTCCGGTTTAACAATTTTATTTTTGATCTTTTCGAGTTTTCTGACCAACTTTTTAATATTTGGGTGGAATTCGTGGATTTGTCCACCAAAGTTCAGGTCCCGATTACCTTCAGCACTTCGAAATGCTATTATCAGGGACCTGAAAGTCATGTATAAATGAAAGAATGCTGCCCAAATACACACACACACACACACACACACACATATATATATATATGTATATATATGTATATATATGTATATATATATGTGTGTGTGTGTGTGTGTGTGTGTGTGTGTGTGTATACGCACAGTTCTTATTATAGTTTACAAGCAAAATAAAATAAAATAAAATAGTAATTTCAGTTTTCGTTTACTCATTTATTTTTTTTAAAAATTTCTGTGCCATTACTCGAGTTCAAGGCTAAGCACAACCTATATTACAGATTATTATCTTATTGTGGAAGCTTCAGTGGGAGGTCCAAATAAATCTGATTAATGTGCGACCTAATTAAGTCAAAGAAAAGGGGGCGTTATTCATTTGGACAAAGCTGCCCAGAAAGTGTCGAGAAGAGACTTAAAGAAGCAGATTGGTTGGTTGGTTGGATTTACGGGATGTCAACTCTCCCTGGGTTATTTTATGCCGAATAAGTTTATTTTTAGTCATTCTTGATGCGTATTCAAATAATACTTTTAAACATATTTTTAAACACATTTTTAAACACATATTTTTCCTATTTAACCCAGAGATTGAACATGAATATGTACTACCACCTCGGGTCAGACTAAACCTAGGAGTAATGGCAATGAAGGGGTAATCCACACTTTGCCCATCTTTTCGTTTTCCCTCATCTTCACTCTGTGATCTGCTGGATCTGCAAAATCTACTAGTTGACAAGTTCTCTATTATTATTATTATTATTATTATTATTATTATTATTATTATTATTATTATTATTATTATTATTATTATGTGCGTTTTTCACACCAGCCTAAACAGATGGTCTTTCACTGGAGTCTGAGTGACAACAAGTTTCCCGAGGTCTCCAGGACTCTCCTGAGTATTCCAGCTGATTTCAACAATGCTGTTGTCTGGGTGGTTCCAATTCTTCTTCTGATTTCCAGTTCCTCTAGTCTCTTTTCTTAGCTTTTGAGGACCATTCCAAATGCCCAACTACTATTGGTATCACTTTCACCATAATATTTCAAAGTTTTTTTTCAAGCAAGGTCCACGTATTTGTCTAACTTTTATTATTATTATTATTATTATTATTATTATTATTATTATTATTATTATTATTATTATTCACTCCTTTTGAGTTTTTCACATCAATGTCAGCTGATGGTATTTCACTGGAGTCTGAGTGACAACATGTTTCTTCAGGTCTCCAGAATTTTAACTTCCCAATTGATGCAGTTTGGTGTCATACCTAGAACACTAAACCCCTCATCTACCGCCTGATAGCACATATGATAAAAGGGTTGGGGTTTGCCATAAGGTAATCGGGATGGGACAAATATATAGATGTTATGGCTTGGCCTGACCAGTCGACTGATTGAAAGGGGCCACTCCGATCGCCCGTCTAACCTAAGTAAGGCTCAACGTGGAGTGTTGCATGTCATGGAATTTTCAGTCACCAGGTTTCCGTCCTTAAGCATCACGGGTCGCAACAAACTGCCAACAGGTGATAAGAAGTGTAGTCAATATACTCTACAGTCCTAGCCGACAAGGCAGGAACGAGACAGAGCTACATCTACCAGAGTCTAAGTTTGTCATTCACACATATATTGTAACTGTTTGCCCCAGGAACATTTAATGCGTAGTATTACCGGATCTTGCTTGGAGGCACGTCTAACATAATGGGTATCGCCATACTGTTGTATAGCGGCTTTTTCGCTACTCTCAATGGTTTACATTAGTACTGGGGCTTTCGCTGTACCTAAAGCACTGTAGTGTAGTAGTCAGCCTTACCGACTACTGGACTTCAATAACAACAGATACGGATGTACAAAATATAAGACCCGTGTTTATTTTTCTTCGGTGTGTGGTAGGTTAGGGGCGCAGAGCTTCACAATGAGAATGCCGGTGGCTAGCCAAGAGCGCAGTGTTCACAATGAGTGCCCGAGGGGTGTTTTGTAGACGGGAGACGTGAAGTGTCCTTTTCACTGCCGGGCCGGCGTCTGATCCTGTCGGCTTGACCCTCTGGCTTTTTGTATTGACAACACGCCTACACATTTTTATCTTTTTGATCTGATAACGGACCTGTGTTATATATCTCTTTATCTTCACCCTGCTTCCTTGACCGGAAACAATCTGTTCCGCTTTCTCTTTCTTTTTAAATATATTTTTTTATCTTTCTCTTTGTCCCTCAGCCGGATGTTCTATCTTCTGGGCGAGGACAATACAATAATACGAAATGGAATCGGTGACACTAGTTCAAATAACGGGCAAGGCTTTTTACATTTCTCATAGCGCTAATACTCTTGGGAAAGGTATAGATTCAACTATTCTCCATCTAGTGATGGGTAAACAATAGGGTGGGCTAGACTCTTTAACCTTGGTTAGGCAACCAATTTAGGAGAAGGAAATCTCTAAAATTAAACCTGTTAAACTCCGCGTAAGAAAGTGACCTTGTGCCACATCCTATTCGGGCGGAGGCATTGGTAAATATACATAAACCGTTTTTTCTTTGTTGTTTCAACTGGTTCATGAGACATTTTGAATCAGTTTGGTTCACCGCTATTTTTTCTCGATTCAATTACCTTCTGAATTATCGACTCAGCTTTCTTGAACATCGAATACTGTATTTTACTGATTTATATATACGTCCTCTGAGTCTATCTATCTATCTATCTATCTATCTATCTATGTGTCTGTGTGGAGTACTCAAGTTGATACGTAAATATTCAAATATAATGCATAGATGTCTATCTTTAGTGTGCAGTACCATTGTAAGCCGATGAGTACTTATTCAAAGTAGCGTAAGTAATTTATTCATGGTTAATTTACCTGCTTATTTTGGTGTCTAGTCCTTTATATATATATATATATATTATATATATATATATATATATATATATATATATATGCTGTAAGTTTCTCCGAAACAACAGTGAACTGAACATAATAGCGCAGGAAAAATCTATTGCACCAAACGTAAGTATAATGTTAGCCTGTCTACCTTGAAGATTATCCTTCGTATTCTCAAGCTTAAAACATATCTGAAATAGGCGGGAGCACAATATGTAGGCGTTTCTTTATATGACTGCCAATGAAGAGTACATATAGCCATTCCACCATGTTGAGGTATTCATCTAGTGAAAAATCGTGGAGATGGCAAAGAAGAAAAAAAAAACTTGAAAATTCTTATTATACTTAAACTCAACCTACAATGGCTTTCGGAAGGTTCTTAGAACAACTTCAAGCCTGTCTGGATTTAAATAAAAATGAAGACAGTTACATGCAAAAAATAAAAATAAAAGAAGCAGTAACGATCAACGATATAGATTCGCTGAACAGGGTTCGATTTCAGTAAGTAAGGTCCATTGCTTTGGTAGTTGGTATAGGTATATTGTTGGATATTGTACAAACGGAAATAGGAATTTCCGGTTGAAAAGAGGGGGGATGACGAAGATAACAAAGGACTTTGTCCTGGTGGTAGCGAACAAAGAAAACGTGTAGGCGTTTGAGAGATACAAAAGACAGCACGGTCAATGGGGACAGTCAGTCCGGAGAGAGACAGCCGACGAGAACGTACTTGACCGCGGTCACGCACCATCGCTGCCAGCGGGCAGTGAGGTCCATTCACCCCTCTGTGCCTGAGATCCCAACAGTAGTAGTAGTAGTAGTAGTAGTAGTAGTAGTTCCCATTGTCAACGCCGTCACTCGCACACTCACCACGAGGGAATTAAATAAAGAGTCAAATCTCCTACTACATACAGCATGCCTTGTGATTTCATTAAGAAGTATACCAGCAACAGTATATAACATGTACGATTTTGTAGCCCGAGTTGAGCGAAGAAGCGCTATGCAACAATATATGTTGGCATCCTTCCGTCTACTAAAGACAATGGCGTAGAGTCCACTTTTTTTCTCTTTTGCAACTGCGTGAGTGGTTGAGCGGCACAATTTTGAATGGCAATATCTGGAATCTCTGGTGCAGTGACTGCGAACACTTCGGGTAGCCAGGTTGGATGCTTTCGTCAAGTCCGTCAGTGCAGTGCAGATATCCTCTCTCCCGGGACACCTCCTGCAGTTGGTTGCTCTGAAGGCACACTGTGTTCCTGGATAGGTGCAAGAAATATAAATAAACATCATATCTGAACATCGTCATCATCAGATCGCGCAAGTAGCATGGATATCCAAGGCAATCTCTCGTCAAGAGACCCTATTGCACTCGGGAGGTCCTCTGCCCAGTATCCACTAGTCAATGTACTTCTTTGCTGAACAACCCATACTTATGTGTTCATGTGCATGTTTCCTCAGGAGAACATCACTTATGGGTTCGCCCTTGCTATTACAGCAGTATCCAGCATGTCTTGATCATCTCACATGGAAGGTAATGGAGGCAAATAGCCGTACAGCTGCTTTCTTTTAGGGCGTTGTTTCTATAATTTGTATCAGATTGCACGCAGTATTCTTGCACGACTGTTGTATAGCGGCTTCTTCAAACTAACGCTGCTAAATCGTGTATCTGTATACGTTGTGGGTATATATATATCACGTGGCGAAGTATGTAGTCGGACTTAAGAAACCACAACACATGGGTCTAGTAGGAGTTGACTTTATTTCTCTCCCTCGACTGGTGGGTGGCGAGCGTGACAATAGGAAAGGGTTGACGATGACTACTACTACTGCTGGGATGGTGAGGTAAAGGGGTGGCTGGTGGCGTCTCACCGCTCTTGGCCGCGACGGACCGTGTCGACGTTCCTCCTTGTGCTCTGTTCACCGTCCGCTGTCTGACCCTCTGACTGACCTGGGATCCCTGACTTCCTTTTGGATATATCAAACGCCTACGCGTTTTCTTTTGTTATCTTTATCAGCGGACAAATCTATTTCCGAACTCATTGTTACTCATCCTTCTTTGTTCGCTTTACCCAGAAAAAAGTCCTTTGAAACTCTTTTCGTCTTCTCCCTGCCTCGATCCAACCGGAAGACCCTATTTCCGTTTTCACCTTCTTTTAAATATCTTCAATATACAACACGACTCCCATCTAGCTTATTCTCTAGGCACTTCATTAGGGTCCAAGAGGTGTATCCATACATTAGTACTGATAAAACTTCGGCTCGGAAGAATCGTCGCTTTAACTTATCAGTGAAATCACATTTCTATATGACTGATAATCTGTTTCTAGGAGACCATGCCTTTCCTCTGCGTGCATTAATATCATCTCTGTATGAGGTACTGCTACTTAGGTACTACCACTCTGGGTCAGGGTGGACCTGGGAGTAATTGTGATAAAGAAGTACTCAACATTCCTCAGAATTGGAACTTCACCAGGAGATGTAGTTTAACGTCATACCCAGGACACTAAAGTCCTTCAGCCACCGCCTTTTAGCACATTTATGATAAAAAGGGTTGGGGATTTGACGTAAGAGCAATATGGTCGGGACAATCATATCGATGCTAGGGTTTGACATGACCAACCGAGTGATCAGAAGGAGCCTCTCGGACCGCCCATCTAGCTAAATTCACTCTGAATCGTCCAACTGGAGAAATGGCGCAACGGATATAAGGGTTAAGTTAATACAGTTCTAAGTGACAATCATCTGGAGGTTTCGGGTTCAATCCTAGCTACAGGTGAATTAAGTAGCATAGAAAACCTAATATAGACTAACACATGTACGTGAATTGTTACATCGTCTTGCCGTCGAGTGTGGAGAAGCCTCGTTACTTTTTTAAAACATATGAACTCAGTTTAATCTGAGTTTACATAGAGGCCGGTGTTCCCTGCTGCTTTCTCCAGGTTATGTAGCAGGGATTCGGCTTGTGCAAGTGTATTTGCAAGAAGTGCTAGATCATCTGCATAATCCACATCTATAATTGTCTCTGCGGGATATCACCTGTTTCTTGCCTTTTTAGTGTGATACCTAAACATTTATCATCGTTTTTTTCAAGTCATGCAGACAGCATGGATTCCCTTGCCTCTTTCTCAAAATGCGTCTTTATTCGCCATTGCTCCTTGCAAGTCCTCAACACTGCATACAGTATCCACACATAGCTGTTGTATGTAAGCTTTTTTTTACTGGACGGTCAACACTGGTGTGTCCCCGTATAGTTGTCCGCAGGAGAACGTCATTTATTAGTACGTCCTTACTGATGCATCAGTGCCCAGCAGATCTTGATGGTGTTACTTGGATAGTTTATTTGATACGAGGTAAGTAACCGTATAAGCATGTATATAGATACATATAGGCATTTATAAATATATATCAGCATCATATATACAACATCAAACATAGAAATCCATCATACATCCGCCCTGTAGGCTGGCGTGTTAGAATTCACCGACTGCACCTCTGCAGAGGGGTAAGACTCCCCCAATGGGGCCACCTGTTGGCCGTGGTGGCGACCCGTGATGCTTGAGGATAGAACCCAGGTGGAGGAGCACTCCATGACATACAATACTCCACTTTGGCCATATCTTGTGCTAGACGGGCGGTCGGAGAGGCCCCCTCCGATCAATTGGCTGGTCACGTCAAGCCCTAGCACCTATATGATTACTCCCAACCCTATTGCCCTTATGGCAAGCCCCAATCCCTTTTTATCATATGGGTGCTAGAAGGCGGTGGCTGCGGGTCTACATGTCCTGGGAATGACGTTAAACTCTATCTGATGGTGAGGGTCCAGCTTTGGAGGTGTGGGGAATGTGGAGCACCCCATTCATCACCATTGCTCCCTGGTCCACTCTGACCCGGAGTGGTAGTACCTGTTAGGGTCCCATCTATGGGTTAAATAGAAAACATGAGTTTATAAACAAAATTGTATTATCCATTAAAAATGAAATTATTTCAAAACTTTATCGGCATTAAATGACCCACTGAGGTTGATATGCCGTAAAACAAAACAATCCTTATCCATCATGCATAGAAATACACTGATACATCTTAACAGATATAAACCGACTTAACCACCAAATCTATAACTCAAAAATTCAGATTAATAACTAATCCAATTAGTGAAAAAATATACAAACGCGTAGGATGATAAGGTAACAAGACATCTGTACATTATTGGATTATAGTGACATATGCTTAAATATGTATTCACTAACACCTCCACACGAGCAGGATGTGACACAAGGAAAATATTTATATGGAGTTTAAAAGATTTAAAATTCAGATTTTTCTTTCTCCTACATCAGTTGCCATACCAAGGTTAAAGAACACAGTCAGTTGAATGGATAATTTTTGGATTCATACCTCTTTTAAGGGTATTAGTGCTACCAGCTTCAGTCCAGAATTTGAACTCGTATCGTTATGTTCATTTCCTACAACGAGAACCATTACACCACACGCAACCGCATACGTGTGTATAGCATTAGTGACAAGTAGGGAAAATTAAATGTTCTTGTCTGCACTAATGAAAGTAGTCGTTCTGGGTTTATTGAAGCATGGAAGAATAAAAAATACACATTCTAAAATAGAAAATTTAAAATTCACCTTGGGGAACACAAGATACAGTCGAAATACATGAGTTTAGTAGGATTTAAAATGTAGCGAAATGTATCTATTAGCTTCCTGTTGAGAATAACTATTGAATTTTGGCCGTGAGAAAATACCTAAAGTCAATGTGACTTAAATTGAAATTAAACAATGGATTGAACAGCAACATATAAATAAGAAAAGTGATTTTATGTGTATGAACAATCCAATATATATAGAAATGCACACACACATATACATAATTACATGCACATATACATGTAGTTATTTGTTAAGCTTAGCTTAGATATGGCATAAGGTCAGACGTATGGGTTACCCAATGAGAATCGAGCTCACTAACAATGGTCTGCAAATCGAGCTTGCTAATCATTACAGTGTCCAGAAGCACATATATATGGGTAATTTCATGTCAAATCATCCAGAAAAAAGTAAAATTGTCACCCACCCCCTTCACTTTTTCTGAATTTTTTCCAGGTGTTGATTATTTTAATATTAGACGATTCCGAAAAATTGAGTTATGTCGATTTGTAGCTCTCCAAATTTGGTAGGGTTGGCGAAATATGACGACCTTTTGTAATATATTTTTGTCTGTGAAATGAGTTCTAGAGCTTCCCTACTAATAATAATTGGTTTAAAAAACATTTTTGCACATGAAACCCTACAATGCCATCAGAAAAGAGTTAAAGTCAACCAATTTTAAGTTATTGATGATTTCTGATTTTTTTTTCAAGCAAGGTCAATATCTCGGTGTGGCACTGCATCTATGACAAATCTTTTTTTTCTATTATTATTTCACATATATTGAACCAAAAAGATAGTTTGATATTTGCTCAGAACCGAAGCTACAACATAATTTAAGATTTTGCAAATCAGAAATCATCAATAACTTAAAATTGCTCAACTTTAATACTTTTTGACAGCAGTTTTGAATTCCTCGGCTAACATGCTCTTAGAAACCAACTTCTAGGAGTAGGGAAGCTTTAGAACTCATTTTACATACAAAAATAGATTACAAAAAGTCACCATTTTTTGCGACACCCCATTCAAATTTGGAGAGTTATGTCAATTTTTAGAATCAATATAACTCCGCCAATTTTTGGAATTGGAAGCTCAAAATTGGGATTGGCTAACTGTGAGATAGTCCATACTTCAAGATTGAAGTGCACATTTTAATAGTTTTTTACAAAATGTTGTAGCTTCGGTTCTGAGCAAATATCAAACTATCTTTTTGGTACAAATAATGTTCAATATAAGTGAAATAATAAAAGAAAAAAATGTTGTTGTAGACGCAGTGCCATATCGGGATATTGATCTTCGCTATGTAAAAATCAGAAATCATCAATAACTTAAAATTAGTTAACATTTTTTGATTTTTTGATAGCAATTTTGTGTTCCTATGCCAGAATGCTTATATAAACCAATTTTTAGAAGTTCTAAACTCATTTCTGTTGAGATTTTTTCATATAAGGCGTGTGTTAAATGCCCACTCTTACTTATAGACTCGCCGATAACCATGTGACCAACCTATTGGCAAACCATTGGCAGTACTCTGCTGCTGATATTGTTACTTATACCGGAAGTTCTTATCTTAGCTACTTACAACTATTTGAACTTTCGTGGACAACGGAACATAGGATTATATCACTGGACCTTTGATACTACGTAGGATTCCAAACTTAGGACTTATTCACTTACCAAAGGATTCCATAGATCAGGATTACTTACTTTAAGTCCTTTTCAATTAGCCAAGGATGTCGGTCAGAAATTTAACAATTTCACAGACAAAAAAGGTTGCAAAAAGTCGCCATTTTTCGCGACCCCTCAAATTTGGAGAGCTAAAAAATCGACATAACTCCGCCAATTCTTGGAATCGGAAACTCAAATTTTTGGAATTGGCTAACTCTATGATAGTCCACACTTAGACAAAATTTCAGAAAAATTGAAGGGTGTGGTTGACATGGCCTGGATGATTTGACATGGAATTACCCATATGCAAGTAACCAATAAGATTCCTTTTGGTATGCTTGTGTTGATATATTTATCATGACAACCGACCAAGAAACAAAACGAAAACAAAATGTATTTATGCCTTTCTTAAGAGACTGTAGCCGAGATTTGAACTCACTTAGCCATCCGCCCTGTCGGCTGGGCGTTAGAATGCGCCGACTGCACCTCTGCAGAGGGGTAAGACTCCCCCAATGGGGCCACCTGTTGGCCGTGGGTGGCGACCCGTGATGCTTAAGGATAGAGCCCAGGTGGGTGAGCAGTTCATGACATGCAATACTCCACTTTGGCCCTATCTTGGGCTAGACGGGCAGTCGGAGAGACCCCTTCCGATCAATCGGCTGGTCACGTCAAGCCCTAGCACCTATATGATTACTCCCAACCCTATTGCCCTTATGGCAAGCCCCAACCCCTTTTATCATATGGGTGCTAGAAGGCGGTGGCTGCGGGTCTACATGTCCTGGGAATGACGTTAAACTCTATCTGATGGTGAGGTTCCAGTTTTGGATGTTTGGGGAATGTGGAGCACCCCTTCATCACCATTGCCCTGGTCCACTCTGACCCGGAGTGGTAGTACCTGTTAGGGTCCCATCTATGGTTAAATAGAAAAATATATTTATTTGTATTATCCATTAAGAATTGATTTATTTCAAAACTTTATCGGCATTAAATGACCCACCGAGGTTGATATGCCGTAAAACAAAACAAACCAAACCAATCACTTGGACATTTTCCCTTACTGCACTGACAGCCGAGACACAAGCACGAACCTTCACGTGCTTTCCCGAAAAACTCTTTGACAAATTTAAAAATGGCGTAAAATTTATATCCCGGGCAACTCCTACTTTCCAAGTGAAAGTTAATGAATAATGACGGGGTTCTTTCTATGTGCCATTTCATGACTATTGTTACCGAAAACACCGCTGGCCTCCAAATGAGATTGATTAATTAATGCTTCGATTTTGACAGGTCCTTTTCCTGTTATGGGTAGACTATAGTTTTGGGGTGAAGTGACTGGTGTCTTTAAAATATCAAAAACTGCAAGGTTAGGTCAAGCCACTGAACCAGTATCGAGTAAGTCACCGTGTGCAATGTAATAAATGTAACATTTTTGCCAAATCTTTTACTCAATAAAGGAAAACAAACAACTTCTGGGCTAAAGAATTACACACACACACACACACACACACCCACACACACATACATATATATATATATATATATATATATATATATATATATATGATGGACTCTCCCGCCGATGGACGTATGAGTGTTCATACAATGAACATCCACACAGTGATTTATTTATAGTGGTGAAGGCTTGTGTTGGACCATCCACACTTTTTGGCACAGTCGATAGAAAAGAATTGGTGCATCAAGGGTTGCCACAAACCCAATCAACGACCGACCTCAGAAATTTTGAATTCAAAGTTATCCCTCTCCTAGACTGGTTACCTACCCAATAGAGGGACGTGGGCTAGTGGTTAGAGTCATGGAAAATGGACTCGTCGATTCGAGTTCAATTTCCTAGACGAAGCTGTTGGCATTTCACATAGCGCTAATACCCTTGAGAAAGGTATTAATCCATATATTCTCCCTCCAGCTATGGGTTAAATAGTAGGGTAGACTGGGTCCTTCATCCTTGAGTAGGTAACCAGTCTAGGAGAGAGATAACTCAGAATTCAAAATTCCCTCCAGCTATGGGTTAAATAGTAGGGCAGACTGGGGCCTTTCATATATATATATATATATATATATATATATATATATATATACGAGAGAGAGAGAGAGAGAGAGAGAGAGAGAGAGAGAGAGAGAGAGAGTAAACTGCCACAATTATAATCAGTGGATGTTACAAACTGTTTAGAAAAAGAAGTATAAAAGCAGACATGATTGGGCAGGAACACCGATTGTGTAGGTACTGCATGACTTTTATTTGAACTTACAAATTGTTCTCTAAAAGAGCAAAGTCGATACTTACCCACCCCATTCGCCCCACGTAGGCTATGGTAAAAGGTCACAACATGGGGCATCCAGTGAGGATCGAACACGTTATTCAGTAGTAATGGATTTGCGGGACTGCATACTCCACAATGTGACGCCCTAAAAACAAAATAATATAATTTGGGAATTTGAAAACAAACTTGATATCTTATACAGTCTAGATCAGAAATCTTTTTTAAATTTTTATGGAAAAAGAAGCAATACTATAAACTGAAAAAAGAAGCCATTCCCATTAGATCAGCGAAGTTAATCAGCGATGAGCCATTTTTATGTTTAATTGGGTTACCCCTTAATCAACAACAGATACTGTAAACAACCTAAATCGTTTGTTTATTTAAAAAAATGACATGATTCAGCATTAAATGACCCAAGTGGGGTGGATATGCCGTAAAACAAAAACAAGCAAAACAAATAAAAAATCAATGCAACCGAATTAAACAAAACTGAAAAGTATGCATAGCACATGAGTGGGACAGTAATTCATAAGGAAATGTGCAAATGTTATGAAATAAATACACATACTACGAACACAAACCAAAATTATTTTAGAAAATAAAGTACAAACTACAAAACATTGCAATAAGTATTCAACAATGTCAGAATTAGTTGTTAAAACACACACACACAGTATTCTCTCTTTCTCTCTCGTTCTCTCTTTCTTAAACCACCACACACATCTTTAAAAAAATGAATCTGAGCTGAAAAGTTAAAAGACTAAATGAGGTTTATCTTAAACACCAGTATTGCAGTGTTCGGATCCCACTGGGGAAAAAAGTCATCAACTGACGATATGTCGCCCAGTTTATAAATTTTGGTGGTGCATTATGGGACACCTTATATACCACAATATTAGTGGGAAGCGCGTGGTGTAATGGTTAAAATCATGGGAAATGGACCCGTCGCCCCGAGTTCAAATCCTGGATGTGGTAATTGCATTTCACTTAGCACTATTTGGGAAAGGTATGAATCCTACTCTCCCTCTAGCTATGGATAAATAGTAGGGCAGACTGGGCTTTTTTTAACCTTGGTTAGACAACCGGTCTAGGAGAAGGAAAACTCTGAATTCAAACCTGTTACCTCCGCTTAAGAAATTGACCTTGTGTCACATCCTGCTTCGTGCGGCAATCATCAAACCTCAACAGTAAATTCAGTGTGATAGGAGTCGTCGGGGTGGCGATATCATGAATTTTTTAACCCATGAAATTTCCAGCCCACTGTCGTATTTACCCATACTAGTTATGAATCGTGGGCTGAAAAGTTCATATAATGACCTCATATCGGTGGATGATGATTTTTAAAAATGAGATCCAACCACTACAACATCGATTGGAGAGAACAAATGGATTAATGACTTTCCCAATCGAAGGGAAGCAAGTATACCTGCGTCCAGGATTTGAACTCAGGTCTCCGATTTCATTTCCTACGACGCTCACTGTTACACAAAATGAGCCCTTTAATGGCTACTTTTTTGTGTAAATACATTGCCAATTATTTACTAAAGAAATGGTCGCTCTTTCGGCTGCGGATGTAGAATACGCCGACTGCACCTCTACAGAGGGATAAGACTTCCATTGGCAACCTGTTAGTTGAAGTTGGCGACCCGTAGGACTGTCGTGGCTGAGTGGTCAGTGAACCAGAGGGTAAGTGGTCCCGTGACATGCGGCACTATAATTTGGGCTAGATGCACTGATCATGTCAAGTCAACTATATGATTGTCCTAAACTTATTCCATAAATTGCTCTTATTGCAAACCCAAACTCTTTTTAACATATATGTGCTAGAAGGTGGTGGCTGAGGGTCAATCTCCATTATTTATTAATGCACATAAAGTTCATGAAAATTATTTAGTATTATTTGCGCTAGTCGGACTATTGTCCCCATCTTCATTGTTATTTGTACAACGTTTCGGCCGATATGCCCTCCGCCCTTCTTCAGGTATTTCTTGTCGGACTCGGGAAACTTCTCGGACTCGGGAACCTTCTTTTCGAACTCGGGAACTTCTTGTCGTAATCGGGAGCCATCACAAATAACAATGAAGATGGGGACAATAGTCCGAATAACGCAAATAATACTAATCTTCAAGCCTCATCTCAAACATTCAGTGAAAATTATTTCTATCAATTTATGAATAGACATGAAGTTAATGAAAATCATTTCTTAAAAAATCATACATATGTAAAAAGATTTGGCAGTAAATAACTCGCAAGGGTTGATATGCCATTAAACCAAACTACCAACTAACTAAAAAAAGTTTTTGGAGGATGAGGAACTCCCAAAATAGTACTGAATGACGAGAAGAGACCACTTTTGGTTTTGATTCAATTTCCCTTTTCCTAGCCCGGCTGCCATACCAAGGTTAAATAGTCCGTGATGTCCTGCTTGATCGCGTTTTTGTGTTATAAGGCGTGTGTCAAATGCCCACTTCTACTTATAGACTCGCCGACAACCATGTGAGCAACTTCTTGGCCAATCACTGGCAGTACTCTGCTGCTGTTATAATATTTATACAGGCTGTTCGGATCTTAACTACACTCAATTGCCTTCAACCTTCGTGGACGACGGAACATAGAATTATATCACTGGACCTTTGACGCTACGTAGGATTCCATAACTGAGGACTTATTCACTTACCAAAAGATTCCATAGTTCAGGACTTACTTACTTTAAGTCCCTTTTAACTGGCCAAGGATGGCGGTCAGAAACTTAACACTACTATTTGCTCTCAGCTGGAGGAAGAATAGTTGGATTCGTACCTTTCCCAATGATATTAGCTCTATGGGAAATACAGCCTGTCCTGGATTTGAAATCGTCACACCGTATCTATTTTCTACGACGGTAATGGATGCAAGTATTACAAATATAATAAGGTTATTATAATTATAAAATCAGTATCAAATATTGTTTTTTTTCAACAAAATTGAGGAAACATTAATATTAAATGCAAAACACTAGTTTCATGCTGAACAACCAGATATCTGACACAAACAAAAGAGCATTTAGAATAGAAAGAAAACCGAAAATTATTATTATTATTATTATTATTATTATTATTATTATTATTATTATTATTATTATTATTATCAACAATTTGATCAATGTTCATTTTTTTTTCTTTCAATGTCCGATAATTTATTATCTCTAGAAATTTTGACAGTCTGAGCGTTCGTTTGCATGATGTGTGATGTATTTCTTTTCGTTGCTTGTCGGACAGGCAAATATGAACGGATCTTCGATTTGCTCACGTTCTGTAGCCAGCAAAATGTTGGCTTTGTGTTAAATTCTTTTTTCATTTACTTCTTCTTTAGTATTTCGTTGGGATTTTTTTTTAATTGTTTGGAAAACTTGCATAAGAAGAATTTATTTTATGTAAGCACGTCAACAAGTCTGAAGCCTGATGCCAAAAAACTCCATTATTTTACAAAAAAATATATTTATTTATGAACGTAATATTCATCTTTGTTAATGCACTTAATTTAGTGTTGAATATTATTCCCATAGATCTAAAGCATATATATTAAAATGTTATATCAAAATTAAGCTAATAACTACGTGCTAGGTCACAGTCTTATTGATTCAGTCTCGTATATGTTCGAATCACTTCACTGAGACGTGCGCATGCGTAGATGACTTGCACTGCCATTTTGTTTTCTGTCAAAGACAGAAAGGTTGAGAAAAGGTTGAAACTGGAATAAACAGTCAGTAATTCGTCATCCAGTCGAGTCAAAGAATTCGGGGTCACTGCGATGCGTTCGGTCTGTAGTTTTTTTTGGGGGGTGGGTGTTATTTCTTTTATGAAAAGGCGCCTATGGATGTCATTTTCCAATTCGTCCTCTATTTAAATTTTTTTTTTCAGTTGTTTTAATTTTTATTTCAATTAAACTTTTCTAGTGACAGGCTACAGACTTATTGATCCATCTAAATACCCTTCTGTGTTAATGAACTTGTTGTGAACTGTCCACCATTCGACGTCATCTTTCTTCCCATTTCTTTTTCTCCAAAATAAATTCATCTTGTTCAAATGTTTGTATTAATAAAAAAAAAGAAAAAAAAAGAGAGATGAATAAATAGATTCTCGCAACTTTTCATTGAAAAAATCTTAAAAGCCAAAGGTAGAATGGATTGTTGTCACTTGACACACTAAACTACAAATACCAACTATGTAGATTTAATGACAAACATAGATATGAATAACTAGCTGGAGCTATGAAAATTCCACGGATGTTGATAATTAAGATGCTCTTGCAAGACCATTTCTACAAAGACTGACATGAAAAAGGTATTGTATAAATTTCAAATAAACGTTCACACATATCTATTAATAAATGAGATTCAGTCTCTTTTTGTCTGTAACTGAAAGTACGTCACTGCCTACGTCAGAGTAATTCTTTTTGAAATTCTATAAAAATCATTTAAAATCAAATTTCCACGATAATTTTGATACTTATTCCCCTTTATATAAATCTATGTTTAAAATATTTTATATAAATTTATGTCTAAAATAGTTTTTTTCTAAAAATATATTAGGGGAAATATTTTTTCTAGGTGCCCCCTCCCCTTATTTCATTTTATGAAATGAAAACAAAATATATTTTACACTTACGAATTTTAAATTTTGCCGACATAAACGCAGATGGCATCTCGTCAATTAAAAAAAACCCAGATGTAGAGACGGTTGAACATTAAAACCATGACAGTGTTACTTCCCGTACGCGGCGGAACTACGGCAGAGTAGTTTGTTTACATCCATTTATTTTAATTAATATATTATTTTATTAATTAATTCTCCGCAGAAAATCCTGATGATTCTAATTGAAACCCAAGTAGACACATTCTGACTAAATCTCTCTCTCTCTCTCTCTCTCTCTCTCTCTCTCTCTCTCTCTCTCTCTCTCTCTCTCTCTCTCTGTGTATATAATATATATATATATATATATATATATATATATATATATATATATGAGGAAAAATGAATAAAGAAAAGAAAGTACAGAATGGATAATGAATTTAATCAATATCACTTACACATGTGTTTCGGTCAGTTTATCTATGTGTACACGATTTAAACTATTACTATTATTAAATAAACAAATGAAATTAAATAATAATAATAGAAAAATGTAAAAATATTCCGTACACAGAGAAAATTCGACCTTCATCAGAGTGAAATTTTATTTTGAATGAATAAAAATATATATATATATATATATATATATTATGCATTTCCTATAGCGTTTCCTATAGTGCTAATACCTTTGCTAAATGTGTGAATCCAGCTATTCGCCCCAAATCTATGGGTAATTTGTAGGTGAGACAGATCTTTAACTTTTGGCTGGCAACCAGTTTAGGAGAAGGAACACTCTGAATTCAAACCAGTTGTAGATTTGGAGAGGGATGAGTTCAACTAGGCTATTTATGCGCCAACTCACTACATGAGTAGCGTCCCTATGGAGAAGGAAAACGCTGAATTCCAACCGTCGCTTAAAAAGGTGATCTTTTGTATTATATGAATAAATAGTTGCTGAATATAATTGCTAAGCAGATGGCTCAGAAAACTCTAAATGAATAATTCATTTATTCGTCTGTTATGCCTCCATGGGCATCTATTTTTTCTATCTTCTCACATCAACCTTTAAAAAACATCTTTTTACTGGTCATATCATCATATCATCATCATCATGTCGCGCAGGCAGCACGGATATCCATGACAATCTCTCGCCAACCTTCCCTATCATTCATCGCCCCAGGGAGTTCTTCTTCGCTGTAGCCAGCATCTTTACATAGCTGGTCGATGTAGGTCCCACACTGGCATGTCCATGTGTTGGCTTCCACAGGAGAACCTCACTTATGAGTTCGTCCTTGCTTCTCCAACAGTGCCCTGCATGCCTAGTCCGTCTCATGATTCTTGTGCAGCTCCCATCTGGCTTATTCTCGAGCGTCTCGTTAGGGTCCAGGTAGTGCAGCCATACAGCAGTACTGATGTGACTACAGCCTGGAAGAGATGTCGCTTTAGCTTGTCAGTGAGATCAGACTTCCATATGACAGACAATTTGTTTGTGGCCATCCATGCCTTTCCTATTCGTGTGTTAATATCGTTATCTGTGGATGAGATATTACTACCCAGGTATGTGAATTGTTCTACTGGCTTAAGGGTCTAACGTGGAGATGTCTCCTTTCTTTCTGAAGCTCATGAACTCTGTTTTAGCAGAGTTCACATGCAGGCCGATGCTTTTTGCTGCCTCCTCCAGGCTATGCAGTACTGTCTCAGCCTGTGCCGGTGTATCTGCAAGAAGTGCGAGGTCATCAGCATAGTCTGCATCTGTGACTGTTTGTGCATATCATATCCACTGTTAATATTATATATGTTTACAGATAACAGTTTGTAAAGTAATTCATCCGATAATTTCCTAAAAATTCTCTCTTAGATTCTTCTTGCTATTTTTTCTTAAATCATCAAAATCAATCTTAAAATGTTGTGTGTTATTGCTGTTTTTGATTTTATTAGGCAATGTTTTCCCCCAAAATATATTTTTCTACTAACAAAAAATACAGTTGGTTAATAGACTTAGGTGTTGAGTTTTGCCTTGACAGTAATTTTCTAGTTCGAGGACAATAATTAAAGAATTGTCTATCATAATTAGAAATTCCATTCATTACTTTGAAAGTTTCTATTAAAGCGCCAATCTTTCTTGTAAAGTAATTAGATCTAATTTCTCATATCTCTCCCTGTATCTGTAATCTTTTACTCTTTTTATTACTTTTGTCACTCTTCTTTGTATGCACTCCAATATCAATATTACACTCCAATTTCTATGTATAGACTCTGGAGCCCAGGCTTGAGTAAAATATTCTAAATGAGATTTTAATAGGGTTTTTGATATTTTTTAAACAACATACGCCTCCCTTTTGATACAATTTCTAAACATCCAGCTCATTATTCCATTTACCCTCTAACATATGTTTGTCAGCTTTAAAAGCAACATCAAAGCTAACCCCTTGATCGCATTCCTCATTTCTATGTTTATATTCTATTTTAATGTTTCTGGATCCAATATTTAGAGTTGAATTGAATTCAAACAAAAATAGCTGATGAATAGAGGCCTGCTTTCATTATATTTAGTGGGAAAAAAGCGCCTTAAGTTCAAGAATCCTTTTCAAGTGAGTTAAGAGAGATAATTAAGTATCATCATATTGAACAGAAATGTGTCATAGATTTAGGTGGGTATCAGAATTTGAAAAGAATCTGAGAAACGCAGAGAGAGAGAGAGAGAGAGAGAGAGAGAGAGAGAGAGAGAGAGAGAGAGAGAGAGAGAGAGAGAGAGAGAGATTTGAAAAGATAGAGATTTGAAAAGACAGAGATTTGAAAAAGACAGTGCTAATAGATTATCTACACAAAATGACTGATGTTAAAAGGGGTGAAAGAAAAAAAGCATGTCTCTTTGTTCTTGGAAAAACCGCGTTGAGATTGGAGGAGGATTTTCCCAAGAGGAATACCTGTTTTAGAGAGAAAACTTCAAGAAACTTATAATTTGATAGATGAAACAAATTTCAAATTACAATTTACGTTTGATAAATAAAAAAAATAAAAAAATTGAATTTAATTCAATTTGAATGAATTAATTCGATTTGAAAAGCTCAATGGAATTTCTGAGAATTATACATTAATCAATTTAGTGAAAAGTGGTCGTAAAACCCTCAGCCAAGGAAATCTGTACAATACGTTGATGTGAACACAAAGCTGAATCTGAATCATCCACAGAGACCTAACCATATTGATTACCAATGATCTTCCGGTCTGTCAACTGGGGCAGTAAAAAATCACAGAGTGTACCTATGCAGAAGGGTAAAATCCTCCCGATGAGACCACCAGTCGGCTGTCGGTATCGACCCGAGATGCTTAAGGCTGGAATCCTGGTGGTTGAGCAGTCAAGGACTAATGATTCTACAAGATGGTCTGAAAGTCTTGTCACTCGTATATGTTTTAACTAGGGTAGCCCAAAATTAGCTGAAAATGCGTTTTTGACAAAATGAAAATAGCCCACCCCCTACAGAAAAAAATTTACCAAAAATCAGGGAATTATCGGATTTTAATAGAATTTTCAGTGTTTATTTATCAACGAATGATCTTTATAATGCATTATTTATTTTATTTCAAAACTTTCTCATTTTGTTCAGATCACTTAATTTTCACTCCCCTTATGTTGGGGGCGTAACATTTTTGTGAGTTGGTCATTTTCTGTACTAATTACAGTATAGATAAAGTGAAAAAAGACCGAAGTTATGAATAGAAAGAAAAAAAGAAATTTACGGTGGCTTTTCTATGAGAAAATAAGTACCGAAAATCGGAAAATAAAATGTAAAAAAATAATAAATAATTAATGTTTTGGAGATTTCTTTTTTACTCATTTCGTTAATTATTTAATTGGCTATTATCTTATAAAAGAAAAAATTATACATCGATATTTTTCTGCTTAAAAAATGTACCTCCCGTACATTTTCAATAGAGTTTTTTTTCAAAACTTATTACTTTTTGCACCTAAAATAAGATTTGCATTAAATAGATATTTATTTCTAGAATCTAAAAATATAACATTTTAAACTTAACATCAGGCTTTTCATATTTTAAATGAATTTCATATATCAATTTTTCATAGCAAAAATACTACATTAAATTTTTGAAATAAAATAACTGATGCATTATAAAATTCATTAATTGATAAATCAATAAAATCGGATATTTAGCTGATATTTTGGAAAATTTCTTTGCAATCGCGAATGTTACATTAACATTGTAAACAAGCGCCTAAAACCATTGAAAAAGAGACAGAATGGCGGATCGCGTCGAAATTGACCAAAACAAATCCTTTTAAATGTATTAAAAATAAAATGCATATGTAATGATATTTTTCTTTTTTTAATGATGGTCATTATGTTACTACTTATCGATTTAGACAAAAGTTTGACCTTAAATAACAGATCTAATTAATTTTAATTAATTTTAATTCGTTTTTTAAAAACGTAGCAAACGATTTTTCGGGGCCACCCAAACTCATTATTTTTCTTTTAAAGATATAATATCATTAATGATGATAATAGGGCCAATTTAGCTCAGCTGATAAAACATTTCCATGGGATTCCCAGGTTTCAGGTTTGATATCCTCGCTAACACAGTAAATTAGTTACACAGCTTGGGTAATTTGATTTGCACAGTAAAGTGGGAAGCTGACGGTAGATATAGCGCTTCACCTCAGCAACTTTACTTACAATTATAATAATAATATAATCTATTAAGTTTCTATTTTATTTGCAGTAGATTATTTCATGTAATTATAGTTGATTAATTAGGAGTTATATTTTGGTAGGAGGTAACAATACTTTCGGACTACCCTCTAGAATAACAGTTTAAAAGTTGTGATAAAAGCAATAAAAAGTAAACTCATAAAAATAACGGAAGATGACATTTTCAAGTTGGCAACCCTGATTGATAATCAGCTAGTCGATTTTAATTCAACAACACTCATTCTTATTGTCTTCACTTTTGCCGCATTTTCCTCAGATGACCAGTCACCTCGAACGCGATTCCTTTCCATAGTCCATCCGAATAAAATCTTGCTTAAGAACCTGTGTCCTGAATTGAACTTGATCTATATAATACTGTGTTAGCTTGTTAAATGTCTCTATCGTATTTTCCGGTTCTTATCTAACTGGAGCCAGTTCTTGCCTGGAATTGTAATTCTTCTACTCTTCTTACTCGGTCTTATATCAAATAGAATAATAGTTAAATAGTTATAATAATTGCTAAATAGTTAATTCATATGAAGATGCATCCCAACTTGGAATTATGTATAGGTTGGCCTGACAAAAAATCCATAGGCTGACCAAGATACTCTCATGGAATGTGACCAGATGATGTTTATTTTTCAACATAGCTATACCTTCTTACGACCAACAAGTTTCTTTCATCGGTGTTGCTGTGCTTGAATCCCATTGATCAAAAAGTCATCAACAGCTGATATATATATTTACCAACCCCTCCGCACGAGCAGGATGCGACACAAGGTCAATTTCTTACGCGGAGTTTAACAGGTTTGAATTCAGAGTTTTCCTTCTCCTAGACCGGTTACCTAACCAAGGTTAAAGAGCCCAGTCTGCCCTACTATTTACCCATAGCTGGAGGGAGAGTAGGATTCATACCTTTCCCAGGGTATTAGCGCTAAGTGAAATGCAATTACCACGTCTTGTCGAGGATTTGAACTCGGGGCGACGAGTCCATTTCCTATGACTTTAACCATTACACCACGCGCTTCCTACAACAGCTGATATAACGTCATCATATGGATATCTCATCTTATAAACCTTCCCCCCCCCCCATACCCTCGTATGAGACTCAAAAGAAGGGCAGTACTGTTTGTATACTAGATCACATTGTTGGTGGGACTTAGATTACGTTATCTGTATCCATTGCAGAGATACCTGTTCTGAGTAGGATGTGGCTCAAGGTCACAAGTATGAGGCATTCAGTTATGATCGAATTTGCTTTTCAGAAGTAATTAGTCTGCGAGAATAGTTTGCAAGCTATTACATCATGATTCTTCATTATATTGTCCTTAGAGAGAATTTTGAAAATGTAATTTTAGTAATGTAATTATTTATGAAATTTTGAAATATCTTATGCTTGAAAATGTAAATTATAGTTAAACAATAAAATAATAATGTTTAACGCCTGAAAGGGATTAACATGTGTATCACAATAAACTGCATTTAGTGGGAGTATATGTATGGAGTACATTGACATTACTCTTAAGTCCATTCTGATATGACGGAGTAGTAGTACCTGATAAAAAGCCACCTATGGGTCAAATAGATATGTTTGAGAATTATCTGTATTAGATAAGAATACTTGATATTATATAATGGGAACAACACCCGTAAGAAGATTTAAAAATGTAAATATAAACGTACAATGTACTCAATTCTCTAAACTTTATGTATAAAATAACTCCAGACGGATTAACATGCCGTTTAAATCAATGCAAAAAAGACTAACTTTGGTCTTTATGGAATAATGAATAGGCCTAGCCTACTATTTTTATAATGTAGTATCAGATTTAAATTTAACTAGAAACCGTAGGAATTCACAGATAATCACTCTGAGTTTTCACCCCAAAGTCATCCGATTGAGATTGTCTGATTGGCTAAGGAAGTCACATAGACCCTGGGAAAGATGAAATTTAATTGGAATAAATGAAAATCGCCTAAACAGCCAAAGGGACTGGGCGCATATTTGTGTCTGCTGAATTCTTTTTCGCGCGTGAGTTAACATGTGGGGCTCGGGAAATAAAGATGTGTACACCAAAAGAATGTGTCCGTGTTCTTGATTTTAACAAAATCAGGAACACGGATATATATTCTTTTGGTGTACCTTCGGTTAGTAGGTGGTCCCACATTAATAAAGCCTTGTGCCTGACCCGCATACGTGGGATGAGAGGTAAACACCACATTGATAACTCGCTCTTCAGGGTAGGGGAGCGGCGATTTCGGCCACTGGACTATTAATGAAATTAACGGTGTGATCCCAGGGTGCCATCCCCCAGACGATATCTGCCCCCTTGATCTAAAGGGGTAGGGCTGGGTGGAAATGCCAACGGGATCCACGCATTTTTGCGCCTGTCATCCAATGAGCTACGGTTCGTAGGTTATCCCTCATTAATAGGGCCTTGTGCCTAACGCACATACGAGGGAAGTGTAGACAGGAAGTTAAAAAGAGACAGGATCAATCTCCGATATTCCTGAAAAAGAAAAATAAGAAAAATAAGAAAAAGCAGTATCCAGCATTATAGAGAGGATACTACGAATGATTAAATAGTGTTGTGCAACAAGTGAGAATTTCAGGTAGACTTTTCATTAAGCTGTAGTATTTGGGGCTGGTTTAGCTCAGTCGTTAGAGCACTTGGAATCGCAAGGTTCTGTATTCACCAACTCAGCGCATGAGTAGCACATATAGGGTAATCTGATCTGTGCGGTAGAGAAGAGAGCTGATGATAGGTGTGGCGCTTCAAATCAGTAAAAGAACAATTTTCCTCGTCTAGCGCTAGCGAAAAGAGCATAGACTCCCTCTTTGTCCGGCTGATGACGACGATAGGCCACTACGCCAAATTTACTTTACTTACTAATCTATAGTATTTCCTTCAGTCGTGTTCTTGTCTTCGGATAGGAAGTGAGCTTGATTCCGGTGATTTTACTACTGTGACAATACCTCCCCCGTTATTCCAATGGAGATGATGTAAGTAGTCTGAAGCCAGCATGACAGGGGCTCCAAGGACTTGGCTATTTGGGCCTTGAATAAGTATACGCATCTCCCATGAACCCTTCGTTAAACTGACCAGGGCATGTGTTATTTACCCACATGTTGGGTATATACACAAGTGTTCTTTTGTGTGTGTGTGTGTGTGAGAGAGAGAGAGTGAGAGAGAGAGAGAAAGAGAGAGAGAGAGGATATAGACAGGGTATCAGAGGGATGAGATGCATAATGACATTATTTACTTCTTTCTTCTTTTCTGACCATTCGTGGTCATCCAGTCGCCATGTTGAATTCTATCTGAGTCGACTTCGGTGTGATTTCTAGCTAAGTATTAATGACCAACAACGCCAAGTTAATGTTTTTAACATTTATTCCTAATCTTAACTAATCAACACAGCGCGCGTGCAAGTGATGAGTTCCAGTTAAGCAGGAGACATCTGTCTCCGGCAACATCTTGCCTGGAACTAACGAGCTAACTAGTTCTCACGTGACTTCACGTGATTCACGGTTTTTCCGCCTGTGGGGTCAAAAGGTCTTTAACGATTTGTATCTTTCCAGTTTCGCTACACGGTGTTGTCAATAATCTATGCTACCATAGATTATGCAATATATGCAGTTAAACATGTTTTCGCGGGTGCAAAGACCTATGTTTTGTCATTAGCTATTTTGCTTTACTATTCGAATTTTTAAGTTCCTTTTTGTCTAATTTAAGAAGGAACCTTTCACATCTCACGAGAGAATGGCCATTTTTACTTGCCTGCACATCTATTTCCCACCCTATCAGTGGGGCTTAAATTATGCTGAATATATCACCTGCAAAGAGGTAAGACAGTCCCTAAAAAGGGAGAGTTTGGGGTATGAGGCTAAACTGCATTTGGTGGTGGGGATCCATCGCTATAAATTGTTTTCAAAAGTCTATAAATGTCCATTGGCTCGTAAAATTCTAGTGCCAACAGTTCTATTACTGGGTGATGTTTTTATATTATAACTTGAACATAATACTCGTGACTAACTCAATAATGCAATGTCATTAAACGACCATCTGACAGCGTTTACATAAATACTTGATCAAACATGTTTCTATTGTCAATATTTGCAACGTCATAAAGTAAAAGACCTTATTTATAAATCAAACATCGTATGTTTGCTGCATGAACCGAACGAACCAAATAAATTTACATTTTCAAGTTGAAAAAAAAAAGATAGAACGATAGTGAATACTTCTTTAACCAGAGAAACAACTGCAACGCATAATCTCTGCATTGTAAACAGAGTCCAGGGATTTAGCGAGAAAAGCCTAGAAAAATTCCTCAAAAGAATATTAAGAAAACACGCTGCAAATCTCTACAAAACGATGTGAGTGTAATTTCCCAAGATTATTGATCGACCAGACGATTGTTTTGACTTGGTATTTATGTGGATTACTTTGATTCGTAAAGGCTAATAAATATTAAAATATTCTATTGTAATATCTACAAAGCCTGGAACTCTTATGTACACGCACTAAATCAAAGACAGGCCGAGTCTACATCTATCTATCTATCTCTACCTGTTCCTATCTATCTATCTATCTCATTCTGTCCCTAACTATCTATCGATCCATCTATCTCATTCTGTTTCTATCTATCTATCTATCTATCTACCTTTCTGAATCATGATGATTCATTTCGTTGTTGAACATTCATATTCAATATTTGTAGGTGTAGGAAATGTATTGAAACATAGGAATCCAATTACAGTAACTAATTAACACACACGCACTCACACACACATATAGATATTGATATAGATAATATGGCTACTATATTTATAAGTAAATAGTATTCAATATCGGGGATTTATATCTATACTATGATAGCGTGCATATATATATATATATATATATATATATATATATATATATATATATATATATATATGTGTGTGTTCTAGCGCAAGTGAAAATGGGATATAATCCCTCGCTGTCTGGCTGATACCGACTTTAGGCCACCCCGACGACTTTACATTTATATATATATATATATATATATATATATATATATATATAAGTTCGTTCGGTTCTCGAACCCGGCCAGAGGTAGCTGCTAAAAATGGTATAACTGCACTGATGAGAGGTGATACCTCGAAACACGTGTCTGTAGTTTACTCTATTATACGCTCCCAATTTCGGTTGAGCACTTTATTTAGAAGGGATTTAATTGCAAAATTCACAGTATTCGGCGTTCAGATAAGACTCACTTTGTTTACAAAGTTTGAGACCTTTAGGTGAATTCATTTCCGCTTAGAAATGTAGCGATTAAATAGCCTGCTATACTTGGCAGCTGACTGTGGCCGTATGGATAAGAGGTTTGGCGAGCGTAAGTTCGTTCGGGTCTAGAACCCGGCCAGAGGTAGCTGCTAAAATGGTATAACTGCACTGATAAAAGGTGATACCTCGAAACACGTGTATGTAGTTTACTCTCTCTCTCTCTCTCTCTCTCTATATATATATATATATATATATATATATATATAGGCCTGGTTTATGTCATCGGCAGAGTGTCCAACTAAGAACCACAAGGTTCCAGGTTCAATACCAGCCCTCACCAACTCAGCGTATGAGTAGTACAGGGATCTGTAAGGAGCTGATGGTAGGTGTGGCGCTCATACCTCAGATGCCAAAAATAATCTCCTTGGTACAGTGAGAGTGAAAAGGGGATAGAATCCCTCACTGTCTGGCTGATACCGTTTTCAGCCCACCCCGACGACATTTTTTACAACATTACTAAAATATTTGTTTTAAAGCAATCTAAAATTCTTATATACCAGCTTCTTTTGCTGGGTAATTATATGGAGAGTATTCGTTTCTATTTTCTTATAAGGGCATCCGTGGTTATGCCCTCATATTTAAATCTTTTACTCTACTTTTTGCTGGCTCCAACTTTATTCTGTAGTCAGTAGCTACCTTTCTGTCTTCTTCTAAATGGTGTTTTGTTGATTGGTCTAGTTCTGCTATAACTCTGGTTCGTCAAGATCCTGGTCTGTTTTTGCTACGGCTGCAATTAGTTCATCTTAGACACAACGCAAAGCATATGTTTTATGATCACATTCTCATCAATTCCAAAACCAGAACGTTTTCAACCGTGCCGGGGTGCGAAGACTGTCCATCCTTACACTAAGGCGCCCCACGGCTTAACTGACTCTAAGCTAACTGAACCTTCTGTTCCCAGTCTGCGTAACTGGAAAGATGGTTACGCAATGGTCATTTGGCGTCAATCACCTAAGGCCTCAGATTCTTAATTCAACAACACCTGGATTCAAAATCTGTCTCTACACTAACCGTCTAAAATCGATGGCACTTACAATATACGACAAAATAGCGGCAAAGCAAACAGAGTGCTCCAGGCTTGAACAGAGGTATATCATCATATTATTACTGGCTAAGAAATACAAACCATGTGAAATTTACGGAAGAATGTGTAGGAAGAAACATTTTAGTAAAAAATCTTTACAAATGCGCTAAATAGAAATTGGTCAGTACGAGCTCGAATCGAAAAAAGTCCATGGAGTGGAAACACACTGACTCTCCGGTAAGGAAAAGGTTCCAGGAGTAGCGTTCACTAAAGACGGATATGCTGGCAGTCTTTTGGGACCTGAAAAGAACCCGTGACTATTGATTTTCTTGAAAAAGGTGCGACTAAGTAATGCTTCCTATTGCAATTCCTGAGGCAAAATTCACCTTACTTATTGAATCACCCTCGTATAAGTGTACATGTTAATGAGAAAGATAGAGAGAGAGAGAGAGAGAGAGAAAGAGAGCGAGAGAGAAATATGTATATATATATATATATGTATATATACAGAGAGAGAGAGAGAGAGAGAGAGAGAGAGAAAGAGAGAGAGAGAGAGAGAGAAAGAGAAAGAGAATGAGAGAGATAGGAGAGCGAGAAAGAGAATGAGAGAGAGAGAGAGAGAGAGAGAGAGAGAGAGAGAAAGAGAATGAGAAAGAGAGAGTGAGAGAAATATATATATGTATATATATATATATATATATATATATATATATATACAGAGAGAGAGAGAGAAAGAGAGAGAGAGAGAGCGAAAGAGAATGAGAGAGAGAGAGAGAGAGAGAGAGAGAGAGAGAAGAGAGAGAGAGAGAGAACGAACGAAGAAAGAGAGAGAGAGAGAGAGAGAGAGAGAGAGAAGAGAAATATATATATATATATATATATATATATATATATACAGAGAGAGAGAGAGAGAGAGGGGAGAGAGCGAAAGAGAATGAGAGAGAGAGGGAGAGCGAGCGAAAGAATCAGAGGAGAGAGAGAGAAAGAGAGAGCGAGCAAAAGAAAATATACATATATATATATATAGAGAGAGAGAGAAAACGAGCGAAAGAGAGAGAGAGACAGAGAGAGACAGAGAGAGACAGAGACAGAGAGAGAGAGAGATTACCGTGATAGAAATACACTCACAAACCTAACTCGTATATTATTATATTGTGGCGGCACCAGTCACAGTTCCAGCTTACAGGCTTTTCAGCTGTTATCGCGCGTAGGCAGCTTTGCCACAACTGCTCGTTTGACCGAGCAAGCGAACCGTTGCTCCAATTCCTGCAATTCCTCTCGTATTGGACGTGTTATTCGTGGCTACGGCCGACATAATACGCGTATCGATCGGTCATATAAAGCCAACCTGTCTCACGACGTTCTAAACCCAGCCCACGTTCTCTGTCGGTGGATAAACAATCCAACGCTTGGTAAATTCGACTTCACACTGATCGGGCATAGAAGGTCAATAAGCGACGTCGCTACGAAAGCTTGGTCGTTATGCGTATCGGAGCACTTTGCTCGGAAAGGGGGGAGTCCGATCATAATGTAATAATTAGCAAGCTAGTCTCGCAGGTCCATCGCTGGATTGCCCATTAATTCTGACCTTGTGTCATATCCAACCCATGGCGAATAATCCACTTCGTCCTTTGTCTATTGCAACCCTCTATGCTCATAAAAGAAAAGTAGTGGAACTATCAAGCCTATAGATGGGGGATGAAGACGTTCATACCTTTCCGAAGGACATTAGTCCGAAAGTGAAGGTAATAGCGCGACTAGAGTTTGACCACACTTACAGTGTGTAATGGTTAGCAAGCTAGTCTTGCAGATCCATTACTACTGAATAAAGAGTTCGATCCTTGCTGGATAGCCCCATATTTGTGACCTTGTGTCCTATCCTATTTCTAAATATATATTTCGGGAAATTGCAAGACTATTCGGAAAGTGTCAAGGAATTTTTCTCTCTCAGATACCTTTCTTTCCTTCTTTCTTTTCTTCTTTCTTTCTTTCCTTTTTTCTTCCCTTCCTTCTTTCTTTATTTCCTTCTTTCATTCTTTCTCAGATATCTTTATTTATTTATTTCTTTTCTTTTTTCTTTCTTTCTTTCATTCTTTCTTTCTTTCCTTCCTTCTTTCTTTCTTTCGTTCTCAGATACCTTTCTTCCGTTCTTTCTTTCCTTCTTTCTTTTCTTCTTTCTTTTTGTTTCCTTCTTTCTTTCCTTCCTTTTTTCTTTCCTTCTTTGTTTCCTAGCAATATTTTTTTACTTTCTCGTCTACATTTCTTTTTTTCTTTTTTACATTTCATTCTTTCTTTCTTCCTTCCTCAGCTACATTTATTTATTCATTTCTCAAATAGCTTTCTTTCTATACTTCTTTCTCGGCTACATTTCTTTTTTTTCGTTCTTTCTTTCATTCGTACTGAAAAAATATTTTGTGTGCTTATTTGAAGTGAGCACACTCGTGCACTCACTTCAATTTTTTAAAATTTATTTCGAAATGAGGTACATCGAGTGTGCACACCACTCGGCATATAGCTGGAAGTTTGGAGTTGGGGAGGGGTGATAAAACTGGTCATATTACTACACGGATCTATCTAGCTAGGTTCACTCGCCGACCGATTCATTCAAAAAAGAAATTAAAATTCTTGCATTCTCTCCTTGCGCAGCTCACTTCCACAAAAATACCTCATTCGCTCTATGCATCTATCCTACTTAAGAATTTTCCAATATTCGTTTAATGATTGGAGATGGAGGGAGGGGAAAAATTGAAAACAAAAAAAACCCAAGAAACTGAAAACTCATATAAATAAAACAAAATTGTGGGTCATTTTGGTTAACCCCTTTCCCTCAGCTTGTATGAAGGCCCGCCGACTGTCTTCCGTACTTTATTGTTTGAAAACAAGCCGGTCAGTGCCTCTAATATCGGAGTGGGTGTCCTTAGTGGGTTGTCGGTAAAAAATTTGGGATTCTATAGGCCGGGCAGGTTGGGTTACTAGAAAAGTTGACTTTCCCGGAAAAAGTTAGGGTGTATCGGGTGGTTTTATAAAAAAATAGAGATTGGGGTCCTGGATATGTCCTACGAGAAAAAACTGGGTTGGATGACCATTCAGCCTTCTAACTAAAAGGATCTATGGTGTATGCAGTTTTGGCTTTTTCTTGTTTTTCTTTTGTTTTATTTTAAAGACTTTGTTTGTCTATCTAAGGGATGGGGTCCCGAAACAGGGTCCCCATCAGTGCTGGCCATGATGGGCAGGCAACAATGTTTCAACTCCTGCCCCCGTGAAAAAATATTTTGTGTGGGTGTCTTTTAATATTTGTGTATGAATAATTTTACAATCTCCTCTTTTTAAAAGAAACAAAACAAGAGACATAATTGAATTTTTAGTGTTCATTTTCCAGTATGTTTATCTTTTTTTGAAAACAAACAAAATTGCACAGGTAAGATGCGTGTACGAAAATTCATGTTGTTCCTTTTGAAAACTAAGGCAAAAAAACAGCAGCTGAAGCGAAAGTAATTGATTAATTCCATGGAGATGGTTACATTCGATGCAATACGTTATGAATGGTTTGTAAAATTCAGAAAGCTGAATTCTTCTTGGAGTAAAAACCATGCACCACTCAACAATTCTAGTAAATCAATCAGATTTTTAAAAAGATATTTACAAAACATGAGGAATATATAAAAAGCAGTAAGTTGCGTTCAACTTGAATTGGCAGAGAGATTAATTAGCAGCTCATCATTCCTTTTTTTCCCTTTTTTTTTTTAGATAAGTTTTGGTTCGGTTTCTTTATTTAATGGCATATCAATCCTGGTGGGTTATTTAAATTTTTGCCTTCTTGATGCCGCTCACTGCACCACTGCAACCTACCGTAAACCGCTTGAGGCGGCTCTCGCACGAGTCACTTATAATTGAGCAGAAGGACCCAGATTACAATAATAATAGGACTTTATTTGAATAGAATGAATTCTAAGGTGAATAGATAGTGAAGTTTGAAATATCCCATCATACAATAAAATCTTCGAAGATAATTTGTTATAGCCGCCGGGTAAATTTAGTTGGCAAATAGTTAATACCATTTAATCCTTGTATAAGAACAGTAGTGATACTATTTAAAGGGTTTTATACCTTCCGAAGGGTATTTACATATTTCGCAATCCCTCCAAACGAGTAGAATTTTAAACTTGGTTAATTTCTTATGCTGAATTTAACATAATTTTTTTTCTTCTTTCTAGACTGACTGCCTAACGAAGATTTAAGAACCCAGTTAATCCTATAAGTTAACCATAGCTGGAGGGAGAATAGTTTGATGCATACTTTACCCAATTAGCGCGATGGAAATGCAAACAGCCTCTTCCAGGATTTGAGCTGATGTCGCGGCGTCCATTTCCTACGACGATAACCATTACACAACGCGCCTCTATTAGGTATGCCTCGAAAATAATGTAACCCATATATACAGATATAATATGTACATTGAAGATTAGACTATATATATATATATATATATATATATATATATATATATATATACAGGGGTGTTTAAATTTGACATATTTATATTTGGTTATATTTACTTTTGGAATTCAGAGTATTGGAGCCTATTGCCCTACTATTTACTAACTGAAATGCACCATATCGAGATTTGCATGCATTCGCTTCTTCATCATATACGTGATGACAGATAGAATGGATGACTGGAACCCACATGAATCATGGAGGAGAATAACTTGTATCATGATGATCTGCGCTGGCCATCAAAATAAGGAGATTATGGTTACTTCCCAATGCTCCCTGAACACTGTAAAAACAAGCTGGCATGAACTGGAGAATTGCAATGGATACTACTAGCTGTGGCTAGAAGAAAACAACATAACAGACAATCTGATTGTGTTTGTACAGCAGAATTCCTCGAAAACTACAGAGAAAGTGTTGGAGGGCCCTCAGATGCCTACGTTGAGTTGCTAAACACTATAGTCAAGCCCTGGATAACAAGGGTGGCCAATGGTAGGTCATATGTATGGCAGCAGGATTCGACCCTCTGCCACACCTCTGGGAAAAGTCAAAAATGGTTATCGACGAATTTTTACGACTACACCAGTCGCAATGTTTGGCCTCCGAACTCCCCAAATCTTAACACCAATGATCATCATCTATGTGGCACTGTTGGGAAAGACACCAATCGCTGTGCCAGTACAACAAAAACCCAATTAATCGACGGAATAAAGGTAGTTTTTGAGACCATTCCCATGGAAACAGTAACATAAGCTTGCACCAAGTTCCGGAGCAGCATTGAGGATGTAATCGACACTAATGGCGGTTATTTTGTTGTGTAATTTCCGTGCCTCTTGAATTTCTTAACATTCCATTAAATTTTGTAGTTACCGAGCACTTTTTCTTGTTCCTTATGAAACTGTCAAATTTCTTCTGAACACCCTGTATATAGCTATCTTTTAAGAACTATGGCTTTATAGAAACATGTTTTATGGGAAAATAGCAATCAGGTTGTGTACCTGTAGAGGCTTGAAAATGCAAAAGTTGCCAAAATAAATTGATTTCTGATATATTGAGATTCTCTTATATTTATTCATATATATATATATATATATAATATATATATATATATATATATATATATATATACATCGTATATGTAAAAAATATGCGCATAAATTGATATCTATTGATTGAAGCACAAAGAAGCAATAAATAGGAATAAAAGGTTTTCATCAACGATTTCTTTTAAAATAAGGTCGAGCTAGTTGACTTTAATGTGTCATTACTTATTAATAAGTAATTTAGTCATTTATTTTATATTAGTTGGTTGGTTAGTTATTTGCAATAAACGTCGTGAACATCTACTTGTCGCTTCCGATGCCATCGTCCAAGAGAATAAATTCCTTAAGTCTAGAAGTAACACTTCCACCGTTAACGAGCCATAATCTAAGCGTAGAAAACAGCGGGAAGAAACGCTTTCGGCGTTTGTGGACATTTCCGGCAATAAATTAAATGTCAATTGAAACATGATTGGCCACTTGTGCTTGTTTCTATGAATCATCATTGAAAGTGTCATAACAATTCGCAACGGTTACACATGCATTATTCACATCACGGATTTTACTTCTTTCTTCCCTTTATTATCAGCAACTGCCATATTTCTTTCCTCTCCTCCTCCTCCCCCTTCGTCTCCATCACTTCATCTTCCCGCCTCTTCCTGTGCCATTTGTTCTTTCCTCTCCTCCCCCTTCGTCTCTACCCTTTCATCTTCCCGCCTCTTCCTGTACCACTTGTTCTTTCTTTATTAATGTATCTTAAGAAGTTTTCTCCTGTCTTTATTATATATTTTTTATTTCTTTCTCCTTCTTTTTATTAATGTTTTTTTTTCTTCCGTTTTTTTTCTTTTATTCGGCCTTTTCTTTCTTTTTTTTTCTTTATCTTGGGTTTTCTTCTGCCTTCTTTCTTTCTTTCTTTCTTTCTTTCTCATTCATTCATTCATTTATTATTTTAATTTTTGTTCTTCCCTTGATCGAAAATTTTCTTCTGCCTTCCTTCTTTGTCTTTTTTTGTCGTTTTTTTCCCTTTGTCTCCAGTTTTCTTCGGTCTTCATTCTGTGTTTTTTATTTCATTTCTTTCTTTGTTTCTTCTTCCCTTCATCTTAAGTTTTTCTTATCTTGTTTCTTTCTTTCTTCTTCTTTCTTTCTTTCTTTCCTTCTTCTTCTTTCTTCCTTTCTTTTAATCTTTTTTTCACCTGATCTTTAATTTCTTCTGTCTGTCTTCCTTCCATCTTTCATTTTTCTTTGTATCTTTTTTTCCTTTATCGCAAATCTTCTTTTGTCACCCTTCTTTGTTTCTTTCGTTTTCTTCATTTCATCATCAATAACTGTCATATTTCTTTCCTCTCCCCCTCCTTCGTCTCCATTCCTTCATCTTCCCGCCTTTTCCTGTACCACTTTCTTTATTAATATATCTTAAGTGTTCTTCCATCTTCCTTTTTTCTTCTTCTTTCTTTGTTTCTTTTGTTTCTTTTTTTCCCATTTTTTCTTTTTTTTTTTTTGCCAACTGCAATGTTTCCTGGTCATTTTCTTCTTTCTTTTATTTTTTCTTATTCTTTACTTCATCCGTTTATATTTCTTTCATTTATTTTCTTTCATTCCTCAATCAACAATCGGACTTTCCTCCTCCTTTACTCCCCTCTGCTTTTTTCCTTTAATTTTCCACATTCAACAAGTTTCCTTCCTTCCTTCCTTCCTTCCTTTCTTCTTCTTTCTTTCTTTTGTTCTTTCTTCACCAAATACAAATCTTTTATGAATTTTTCACTTTATTTTGTTCTCCTCTTCTTTTTTCATATTCAGCAAGGTCTCTTCATTACTTCATTTTAATTTTTCTTTCTTTCTTTCTTTCTTTCTTTCTTTCTTTCTTTTGTGCTTTTATTATATCATTTTCTTCTTCTCTCCATCTTTCATTTATTGCACCATTAAAAGCACACACATTTTCTATATTTCGTTTATTTGTTCATTCATTCATTCTTTCTTTTTTTTCTTTCTTTCTTTCTTTCTTTCTTTCTTTCTTTCTTCGCCAACTAAACGTTTTTCTCTACCTTTTCTTCTTTCTTTTGTTCTCTTGTTTACTTTTACATATTCAGCAAAGTAATTCATTCTTTCTTTCATTCTTTCGTTCATTAGTTCATTCATTCATTCTTTTTTCTTCTTTCTTTCTTTGTACTTTTATTATGTATTTTTCTCCTTCTCTCCTTCTTTCTTTCATTGAATTATTGTAAGCATACTATTTTTTCTCTAAAGCATTATTTTTTCTTTCTCTACCTCTCTTTCTTTCTTTCTTTCTTTCTTATATTTAGTATATTTCCTTTCTTTCTTTCTCTTTCCTACTTCCCTCAGTAAATCAGGACCAACCCATTTCTTTCACTTCAGCCTCCCTGAATATTCCCCTGCCACACTCTATACCGCCTTTCTCCCCCAAGTTTCTTTGTGATTTCCATCCCCCTATGGGTCACTGCCATATGTTCTGGAATGAATTAGGCGAATTCAAATCTAAACGCCGGCTCGTTGTCGAGCCATAAAACCCGCTGTCTGCCCAACATATAACGAATTCAACAACAATATCCAGTCCACCGTGAAACAAGCAAATGACGAAGAAAACGCTGAGAGACGATGGGGATGTTTATCTTAGATTCGCTTCTCAATGCGTGGTCACTCATCCGTCTGCCCTGGCATACAGGTCTGTGTGAGATGGGCAGAAGAGCGCCTACAATTCCTATGTGTCTGTGGTGATCGGGCGTGCGTATATACCTCTAAGTGTGTGCGTGTGTGTGTGTGTGTGTGTGTGTGTGTGTGTATACAAGCGGAAATTTGTGTGAGTTTTATGGATAAATCAATGCTTCATAGAAACTGTACGCTTGTGCCCAATTTGTCCCTGGACAACAAACGTTTATGGGCATGCGTATTTCTTCCTTTGTCACATACAGACCTTTCTCATACGCACACAAACGCGCGCGCATATGCATATTTATTATATTAGGAACTTGTTTATCTAATCTGTTCATATCTATCTATCTATCTATCTATCTATCTATCCATTAACTGGCTCATATCTTATTCCAAGCATCTATTTATTCGAAACATATTTTAAAAAGTCCAAAACAGATCGTGTTCATAATACGTACAACCAGCGTTATTAGATATAATAAAGTGTAAAGGCTCCAAATTAGAAAAAAAAACAGACAATATCCCACAAAAGATATTACAGATGAATATTAGGCAGATGATTTAGCGATTTTTGCAAATACAATGGTAATTTATGAAGAAGTGCGTCCCGGTCTCCTGCCTAAAGAGTTGCTGCCCGGTGACTATTAAAATAACCACCCAGCTCAGTCTATTCAAAACTATCCATCTATCTATATCAATTTGTTCATATTTATCTATATTACTTTAAATGATAAGATCTTTTTTTATTCATGTTTGTTTAATGTCTTGTTTTTAGTTTAAATTAATTACGACAAAAAAGAAGCGACACCCCACAAATACATTTACTTGTTGAAAATATATATCTATCTATCTCCATTTGTGCATATCTATCTATATTATTTTGTTTATCTATCTATCTCAGTCTATTCCAAACTATATATCCATCTTCAGATTTAAACAAGAATTACGACAAATTACGATAAATAAACAAGAATTACGACGAGCTGGGGTTGTTATTTTGATAGTCACCGGGTAGAGGTTTTTGAGACGGGAGACCGGGACGCACTTCCTCATAAATTACCAATACAATTTCACGAGTCGAATCACTGCTGCATAGCTTAAAGAAGGCAGTAGAAGGCATCGGCCGCTATGTGAACTCAGATAAAACGGAGTTTATGTGTTTTAAACAAGATAGAGACATCTCTACACTATATGGTAAGCCTCTGAAATTAGTAGACCAGTTTTCATATCAAGGTGGCAATATCTCGCCTACAGAAACAATGTCAATATATGCATAGGAAAGGCTTAGAAAGATTAAACAAGAATTCTCCCTAGCTGTAGCCGCTTCAGTGATACTGTATGACTGCATTTGGACTTTAACGAAATGTTTACACACGGTAAGACGAATTCAAACAGTGGACGAGATTGTTTTTATTTCTCATGGTGCTAATACCCTTGAGAAAGGTATGTATGTAACTAGTCTCGTTCCAGCCAAATAGTAGGACAGACTGGGCTGTTTCAATTTGTTATGGCAACCGGTTTAGGAGAAGGAAAACTCTGAATTCAAATCAAAGGGACTCTCTTTGCATTAGTCAAAACTACTTTGAGAGCAACTCTTGCTCCTCTTGTTTAATGTTGTTTCCATGCGTATTTTCACATTAGACACAGAGAAGTAGAAAAAGAGAAACAAAAGACATGATCCTGCAAACATAGGTAATAGAATCCCATAAAATGTCCAATATATCAGAGCATAGTGTAAACTTCATCACAAATGCTATGAAAGACTGGACAGTGAAATTAGCAGCAGGAGGAAAAACACAAAGAGGTATCTTTCAGGGAGACTCATTATCATCTCTACTATTTATGATTGCAAGGATTTGCTATATTTCATACTAAGAGGGGCTGGTTTAGCTCAGTCGGTTAAGTGTTTGGCTAGAAATCATAAGGTTCTTGGTTTGATACCAGCCCCCGCCAACTCAGTGTATGAGTAGCACAGGGATCTGTGCGGTAAAGTGAAGAACTGATGGTAGGTGTGGCGCTCAACCTCAGATGCTAAAATAATTCCTTGGTTTAGCGCTAGTGAAAAGGGGATAGACTCCCTTGCTGTCTGGCTGATACTGACATTAGGCCGCCCCGGCGACTTTACTTTACTTACATACTAAGAAACTACAAATGTGGCTACAACTTTTGTTGAGAAATTTCAGCATATAATGTGTGTGATGGATCTCCGCTCCTACTTATAGACTAGAGCCATAATCATGTGACCTATTCTTAGCCAATCACTGGCAGTACTCTGAGGTTGATACAATACTTAAACCAACCCTACTGGACATAATACTTTTGACCTTCGTGGACGATGGACATAGGATTAAATCACTGGACCTTTACCAATACGCGGGGTAGGACTAATACGCTTACCAAAGGATTCCATAACATGACTTTCTTTAAGCCTTTTTTAACTGGCCAAGATGGCATTTAAAAACTTTACAACTTTACTGCTGCAAGAAAAGAAAAATCGCCTCATGTATATATCGATGTTATTAAGATTTTTGCCAACCATGAAAGAGAAGTAGAAATCCTTACGCAAACTATTAGAACCAATTTATTTATTAATTTTTATTGTTAGTTTGAAAGGGTTAGAAATAACATCAAAATTGACGAATGTCCTTAGAAACTGTTTTTCTTTTGGGGGGAGGTGAGAGGTTCGTTAACTAATTATTTTCTAAAACCACGATAAAAAAATCAACGGTGACTAATACGGACAAAATCCGGTGTTTTAATCTTTAGTCGAAGGCCCGACTGGATTTAAGTAGTATGTGTACTCAACAATTAGTTGTGACACGAAATTTATTTTAAGTATTTCCGACAATATCCAATTATTGGAACATTTCAAGAATTTTTGATATGTAAGTCCAAAAAATTTAAACACCCTGAGTGCTTTGTTTATCAAAATGACATGATTCGGAGTAAATGATCCGAAAAGTTGATATCTCATAAAAAAACAAAACAACTAACAACCAACATTTAAATTATTATCTAAAATACAATTTAAAATATTCCACAGAATTTATCTTACAAATTAAATTTTAAGTTTTATGATTTTACTCTTCATTGTGACAGTAATCATCGAACAATGTTTTCTATTTTTATAAATCAACAAACATCTCTGAGAAAGTTAACTCTTATAGGTTATCGTGCAACTTTATCAGTTCTTAAAAATTAGCATGTTTAAATATCATAGATTTCATAGGTGACATTTGAACTTTTATTAAAATACGCCAATATATGGTAATGACATTTGGTAGTGAAAATTGCACCCTGCTGATAAATGCAAAAAGGAAAAAGGAAACAACTGAAATAATAGAATTGTCCGATCGGGAAAGCGTCAGGTCTCGAAGAAAAAGAAAAGATACAGATACCTTGGAATATTAGAAGCGGATACCATCAAAACAGAGATGAAAGAAAAAGCAAGAAAGGAATTCTTGAAAAGAACAAGAAAATTCTTGAAACTAAACTTTGTGGTGGAAATCTCAGCAAAAGGATAAATACCTGTGGTGTTTTTTTGTAATATACTCTGGACCCTTATTAATCAGGGCAAAGGAGAAACTCAGATATGAACCATAGAACGAGGAAATTAATGTCGATGCATAAGGAATTACACCCGTGGATGACAGTGACAAACTCTTTGTGAAAAGAAAAAAAAGAAGAAGTGGATTCGCCAACATTAAGGAATTGCCAGATTTAGTAATTCACAGATTGGAAGAATATGCAAGACCCCGCCCCCAATAAAACAAGAAAAAACAAAAACAAACAAACAGACAAACAAACAAAGGGCGATTGATTACAGTAGCCAGTTATAGCAATATCACCATAGATAACTTAAAGAGACTTGCTGTCACTCAGACTTTAGTAGAAAAAGAGCAGTTAACACTAAAGTAAAAAAATATTGTATTGTGTAAAATAATAATTAAATACTTTCGTATGTGTAGTGCATTGAAAGCTAATATGAATATACAATGGCGCCATGACTTACAATTCAATTCTTGCACTCGATTTCCTCGCATATCAAATCAAATTTCACCATTAAAATTAACTGAAAGGCCATTAATGCGTTCCAGACCCCGCAATCCATCTTATTTTTGTCACGTATTTTTAAATAAGAAAAATAGCACCGTATTGTATCAAATACGATAAAATAAAATGTAATAAATTATGTGCTGTAATGTTTTAATGTTTATTTCTTTATAAACGTGGCGTAATGAATTTGAAAATTTAAATGTTTTTAGTGAACTTAGTAACTTAAGCCTATCTGAATCAGGTCGTACATTAAATTTTAGCTCTCAATAGAAGCAAAAAAATTGACCAAGTAACAGCTGGTAACTCGGAAAACTCGTAGGTTAGGGCACTTGTAAGAAAAAGTACCACTTTATATAGATCGACACTTCTACTTAGGATCGGACAGTGTGCTCTCTTACTAAGGTCAGAGAGTTCTCCTCCCTACACTTCTGTCTAGGGATAGCGTAGTACCTCTGGATTCCGAGAAAAGTATTATGCACTCACAATATACACATAATAATTTAGCTTAGTCTAGTTGTAGCAAACGTTTGCTGGCTTAGTTCGTTAGCCATTGTACCCACTCTCTTCCTCTCTCTCTCTCTCTCCTCTCACACACACACACACACACACACACATACACGCAAACGGTAGGATAGTCCTCTGAATTCAGAATACGGTCGCTTCAGTGGAGGGAGAATAGTTGGACTCATACACTCCCAAAAATATCATCATAATGCGTGCAAGCAGCCTTGTTCAACGTGTTTTCAACGAGGCATTACAACAGCATCTGCAACACACATTAGTCGCTTGTATGATACACGGACAACTCGCATGTTGAGGTACTCTAAAGTCAATGTGCAGTCGTGGTGTAATGGTTTCATGGAAATAATCGCTCCGAGTTCAAATCCTGGAGATAATGCATTCACTTTGCGCTATACCTAGGGAAAGGTATGAATACTACTATCCTCCAGCCAGACTGAGTTCTTAAGTTCAAGCAGTCTAGGCGAAGGAAAACTCTGTGACTCCGCTTAAGAAATTGACACATCCTGCTTGTGCTTGGCCAAAACCATTTTTGGAATAAATTGCAGCAAAATATGTTTAAAATATCATCGGCAGATTAAAAAGGTGACTAAACAGGGATAATTAACATGTTGATGGACAATAATTACTTATTTATGTAAGAAGATAATAGTAGTAAAATAGTATTGACTCGGACACGCAGAGTCTAACTAGCGCTTGAACAGGGAGATTGTTTTGTGTTTGAGGTGGAGCGCCATACCTATTAACCGCTCCCCACATAACCACACAGATCCAAAACGTACTACTCATACACTGAGCTGGCGAGGGCTAGTATTGAAGCTAGAACATTGTGGTTTCTAGGCCGCTCTATCGACTGAGCTAAAAATGTTTATATTCACACGTTAAAAGCAAGTTTTTGGTTTCTTTGTTTAATGGTATATAAACCTTCATGGGTTACTTAGCCATCCTTTTAGAAGCATGCTAGTGTTATTATTTAAACCATAGTTAGGGGGATGTATTGGTTCATACCTTTCCCAAGAGTATTAGATCAAAATTGAACTTAATGGCCCAACAAAGTGTTTCTCGGGATATCTTTTGGGATGTTCCAGGAAATTTTGCATTCACTACCGTCATCACTATCTATGAATTGTCTTGTAGCGACTGAGCCATTGACAACTCGTCGCTAGCAGTTGTAGTAGTGATGGAATCAACTGAACTTAATCTCCCAATCGAATTCATTTACTACAATATCGCAATCCAGCAAGTTAACCACTACGCAACGGGGTCCCTTTAAGAACAAATTTGAGTTCTGTATATGTTTAAGAATCAAAACAAACTTTGTTACTTTGACATGAAACATAGGCGAATGAGAGAAAATTTTACAGGGGTAGAGGCTGGAGGAATTTCCTCTGAAAATGTTCTAAATTTCCCAAGAGCTTAATTATCGGGGCGGGGTTTGAAAATTAAGATCTTGCGTAGAGTCTTTACAACGACCCCACCCAATAAAAAAAGTTTTTTTTTAATTCATGAAAACAATTACGTGTGTTTCAATTGAATACATTGCATGTCAATGTCCTGAAAATAACCAGCTTTTGTCCTGAAAATGTACGAGGTAGAGTAAAAAAATTATCGCATTCGTTTTATGGAAGCCGAGCTCATCGGCAAGAAATTGACTAATCTGCAGAAAACAAGATATCTCATCGATGATAATTCACTGGTTCACCATATCATCTCCGGAACTTGAATCCTTTCATCAGTGGTGGAGGTTGACGGGTGTCCAGCTCCCTATTCGTGCGTCATGCTTGTCACCCTCGTAAAATAAAAAAAATGATGAATATACTGATAAAACCAATTCAGTCAATGCATTGCATGTAAGGCAGGCAATTCCAAGTTTTATATAGGGAGATCTCTCGGTTGTATAATTCATAGTAAAGTTTTCTGGTTTTCAAACTTTTTCTTAGAAAGTCATTACTAATAAATACTCAAGGTGTTTGTTGTGTAATTTTTATCGTCTGAGAAAATGGACACGGCAAACCGAGTTCAAATCCTGGACGAGACTGATTCATCTCACATAGTTTTAATACCATTGCGGAAAGGTATGAATCCAATTATTCTCCTTGTATCTATGGATAAATAGTAGGGCAGATTTAACTTTTTAACTTTGGTTGTGCAATTCCAGCAAAAGCTGAAACAGTGACCATCCCACACACTATATATATATATATATATATATATATATATATATATATATATATATATATATATATAATACTTTTTTCCACCGCGTTTGAACACTTTCTTCACGTGATTTTTTAAAAAGTTCTTTTTTCGAACATTTCAAAGATTCTCCGCGTTCCAACGAATTTTGTTTAAAAAGATAAGGATTTACTCTGAGGAAGGTCGATATTTCTTTGTGTGCGGAACATTTCTGCATTTTTCTATTATTATTATTATTATTTCATTTCATTTAGTTATTTAAAAATAATAATAGAACAATGTACACATGGATAAACTTCTGACCGAAACACGTGTAAGTTAAATTAATTAACATATCCTATTTTATCCATTCAATACTTTCTTTCCTTAATTTCCCTTTTCAATATATATATATATATATATATATATATATATATATATTCATGCCCACCTCTACTTACCGGACAATTTTAACTGAAAATTCACTTCTACTGCACAAAGAAAAAAAAACAAAAAAACTTCAAATACTCGACGCCTTATATATTAAATTTAAAAAAAATACCTTAAACAAGATAAACTTTGAAACCAGTCAACATGTTCTCAAATGCCTATGATTTCCCACCAATTTCTCCTCCTACCATTTCCCATACATTCTTATAAACTTGTGAGCCCCCCTCCTACTAATTATTCCTGCTACTGTTTGTTTAAGAAGAAACAATGGAAACATCTCACAAGTTCCACACCTGATGATGGCACGAAGTTCTTTAGAAAGCGCTCGTAGTAAAAACTTTGGTGGATTCATACACCAATTCCACCCGGATATTAAAAAGATGGCCAGACAGTTAGAAAGGATCGAGCAAAAACTCGTCCGACAAGAACTGTCCGCTGAGTTTAACAAAACATGTTTAAAAGATAAAATGCTGCCAAATATATATATATATATATATATATATATATATATATATATATATATATAAGTAATTGGTAATTTGCTTGAAGCATTGTTAAGTATGTTATAAAAATATTAAGATTCGAAGGCAATACAATGCGTATAAAAAAAATAAAGACAAAAAGATGTTTTTTTTATGTCTAATCGATTTCAAAGCTAGAGCTTCATCATCAGAGTTTATTTTCAGAAATGACGTGCTTATGTTTTTATCTGTGTGGTTATAATTTCTCTTCTAATTTCCTTTTCCTCTCCTTTTTTTTTCATCTCTTTCTTCTTCTCCTCCTTTATGAGAGGAAAAAAAGGAGAGGAAAAGGAAATAAGAAGAGAAATTATAACCACACAGATAAAAACATAAGCGCGTCATTTCTGAAAATAAACTCTGATGATGAAGCTCTAGCTTTGAAATCGATTAGACATAAAAAACATATTTTTGTCTTTTATTTTTTTATACGCATTGTATTGCCTTCGAATCTTAATATATATATATATATATTATATATATATATATATATATATATATATATATATAGAGAGAGAGAGAGAGAGAGATAGGGTGGGGGAGAGTGTGTGTGTGTGTGTGAGAGAGAGAGAGAGAGAGAGAAATAGATGAATATTCACTGAATTGGTCATGCGTGACATAAAGTAATTTTTTTTAAAAACATTATGTAAATTTCTTCTTCTTTTCTTATTAATTAGATACACACACACACACACACACACACACACACACACACACACACACACACACACACACACACAAATAAATAAACAAAATACTAAGTCTCCCTAATTATAAAACAAAAAAAGGGTAAGCCAAACCTGGAATGATAATAAGACATTGTTGGACAGACAGACACATAAATACACACACATAGACTTACACATATCACCCGTCATACGACAAAAGGGACAGATCCTAGCAACAAACCTACAGCTCCAGACTTTCAGAAATCTTCTGACGAAGGATTCTTTATCTCAAAATATTAGGAATAAATCAAAGTTAAACAAACATCATATTTACCTGATTTTTCTTTATACTTGCATTGTTATAGCCTTCAAAACCAACCATCAAACCAATATAAACATAATGCTTCAAGCAAATTATGAAACACTTTTATTGTTTTACAAAGTTAGATAAATATTTTGACGATTAATCGTTCACGTATATCCGAATTATCTTTTAAATGTTTTTCTTTAAACTTTAAAACCAATGTATGCAATAACTATTCATAATATGGAAATTAAAAATCCCAAAGCGAATTTTCCAATCATTTGCACGTATTTTTAATGTTTGTTTGAGGTTTTCTTACCAGATTTACTGATTCCATTGCACATAACGAGGAAATAAGGAATATTACCACTAAACAGGCTTTGGTGATATATATGAATTGCATCTGTCTCTTGGTATTCTAGAAGGAGTCGAAATTAATTGGCCTGTGTATACAGAGGATACTCAAACATTTGGGGGATCATCAGATTATTCTGGAGATTCCTGGTTATTTTTCCTCTCCAGTTTCTCCTTTTTTTTAAATGAATATATATATAAAAGGGTTTTGTAATTTGCTTGAAGCATTGCGTATATATTGGTTTGCTGGTTGGTTTTGAAGGCTGTCACAATGCGAGTGTAAAGAAAAAAGAAGGTAATTATGATGTTTTTTGTTAACCTGTCATTTATTTCTCAATATTTCGGGAAGAGACTCCCATCCTCAGAAGAATACTGGAACTGAAGTTGTCTTAGCGGCTGCTACATTCGTTCTGCCTTGGGTCTTCCAAATTCTGTGTGTGTATATGTATGGTTGGGGTGCTTGTTTATGTGTGTGTTTGTGTGTGTAAGTGTGTGTGTGCGCGTGCTTGTGTGTGTAAATGTAAGCGTATGTGTGTGTGCGTGGTGCTTATGTCTGTGTGTCTGATCATTTCTTTTTATTTTATTTTATTACTATTCCAGATTAGATTCGCCTCTAATATATATATATATATATATATAATATATATATATATATATATATATATATGAGATGTATCCAAAACTTGGTAGTAAGGAACGATTCTATATGTGATTTCTAAGATACACTGTATTATTATTGTATGATCCAGTATGTATAAATACAGTGAATCAAATATACAGAATCACTAAAGAAAGCTCAATGTATAATAAATTTTTAGATTATATACAGTGCAATATTTATCTTAGAAAGGAAGGAAAATGGAATTACGGTGTTGAGTTTTTCCTTCCTTTCTAAGATATATATATATATATATATATATATACCAACCCCTGGGCACGAGCAGAATGTGACACAAGGTCAATTTCTTAAGCGGAGTTCAACAGGTTTTAATTCAGTTTTCCTTCTCCTATGCCGGTTGCCTAATCAATGTTATAGAGCTTAGCCTCCCCTACTATTTATCCATAGCTGGAGGGAGCGTAGGATTCATACCTTTCCCAAGGGCATTAGCGCTAAATGAAATACAATTACCACGTCCAGGATTTGAACTCGGGGCGACGAGTCCATTTCCCATGACTTTAACCATTACACCACGCGCTCCCATCCTTTTAAATGAATATATATTTGCCTATGTCTTTTAAAAATAGTAGTTTCTTTTTGAAAATTAATTTTTTCAAAAGAACCCTAAAGGTCCCCTTTTCTTATTTGTCATTAGCATAAAAATGAATGATACTCCCTCAAATATAATTGTTGTTTTTTGCTGTACTATATATATATATATATATATATATATATATAAGAATTAATGCAAAAAAGAATTAATGAATATAATAAAAATGAATGGAATGAATAGAATAATTGAAAAATATATTTTCCAAGGGACCTCTGCCAAAAGAAAAGGAGAAAGAAAAAAATGATAATAATCTTATTATAATGGAGATTGTGTGTTTTTCTGTCTGTAACCGAAACTATATTACTAATCGAGTCACGATTAACATAGTTATTTACATCACATTCTTCATGATTTTATTTATATTTAAACCTCAATAATTCAATAAAATTGCTTCACCTTTTTATTAGTGTTGTCCATATCTACATACTAATAACATGCTATTGTATTTATATATACAAAAAATAGCGGTTTGCAGTGTGAACGTGAAGGCTAATTTGCATATTGATATTAAAAATGTGATTTTATTAAATATGTGCTCAGTATTATTGATTTCTAATTGTTTGGCTTTATTTTAATGAATATAAGCAAAAATCTCTCCAATGAATCTTAAATTAAATCCATTAACAAGAAAAAATAAGTGTAATTTTATTCTTTATTTCCTAAATTAACTAAATAGTTAACTAAGTAAAATTCAGCAATGAAAGACGGCAGTGATGGAAGAGTAAGTTTCATTTCTATTTTTCTATTATACCCCCACTCTGTTTCAAATCTTTTTATCTGCATTCTTATTAGACTTTCTAATTTAATATAATATTTCATTACATTAAAACTTAAATACTTGCACCCGGAGAGTGCATATATTTGCTAGTAATAATAATAACTTTTGAGAGATGTCATTAATAGAAGAAAAAAAACCTTTTCTCACTCTATGGGAATCTCTATCGAAGCATTGAATTATTATATAAAATATTGGAGAAGATAAAATTATGTCTTACTTTGTACTTTGTAATGTTATTATATTATATATATATATATATATATAATATATATATTATATATATATAGTGTGAGATGGTCACTGTTTCAGCTTTTGCTGGAATGGCGTACCAAAAGCAGTATTATTGGTTGAGTGCTTAATATAAAATAGAGCTGTTATATAATATAATAAAATAAATATATAAAGGTTTTACATATCTATTTATTAGGTGAGAAAGGAGCATTCACGACCATATTGGTTTCATGCAATGCAATCATCAGGTGAAGATGTTTCAAATGCAAGGAAAATCGGAAAAATTTCAAAATTTCAAATTTTTCTATTGAATTTTCTGAAATTTTTTGAATTTTTTTCGATTTTCCATGCGTTTGAAACATCTTCACCTGATGATTGCATCGCATGAAACCAATATGGTCGTGAATGTTCCTTTGTCACCTAATAAATAGGTGTGTAAAACCTTTATATATTTATTTTATTATATTCTCTCTCTCTCTCTCTCTCTATATATATATATATATATAATATATATATATATATATATCCTGGTGTGGATATATGTGTAAAAACCATTCACAACGAATCAACAAGAATAATATTCATTCGCTGATCAAACTTAGAAGGATGAATATAAGAATGATATGATTAATATAAAGAGTTGTTTGAAAGAAATGTCTTAATAGGAAAATAGAAATTTAGTAGTGAAAAGTATTTGAATTTTAGTCAGTAGAAAGGAAATTGTTGACTTATATGTTAAGCATGTTCTCTTGGGCGGTGGGACACGAACTGCGGTGAGGGGGAGGGAGAAAAGTCTCCATGCCGTATAGACCGGAGATACGATGTTACTTTTGTTGGGGCTAGAAGGTAAAGATAAATTCGACTTTTGCGCTTCTGTTTTTATAAGGCTTCTGGCTACGCCACCTAGCTCTAACTGGAAGTACAGTGGCAAGTAAATAATGTAATACCTACAGTTTTTAACCTCTATCCATTACCAGATTAAAAGTACTAAGAGCAAAGGCAGTTCTACCTAAATATCTCGTCAGTCAATTACAAGTAACTATGAAGGGATACACCACAATCCCTAGATCTCCAGAACTCAGTGCCTCACTATCAGATAAAGTTTAGTGTCCTATACAGGACACTTTTTTATTGGTTGGATTTTACGGCATGCTAATCCTTGGATTATTTTATTCCGAATACATTTTTGTTTTATTTATTCTTGTTACATACCCTTTCTTTACTTCTATTCTTCTATTCTGCTTCTGACGTCTTTTCTATCTTACGTCTTCTTCTAACATATTTGAGATCTTAAGTTCTTCTATGTCTCCTCTAACATCTCTTCTTCGTCTTGGTGACTTCGTCTTGGTGGTCGGTCGCATTTAACCCATTTCTTCTTCTATATCAGTCTTGTTACCAAGACATTCATTAATCACAAAACCGTGTTATTTTCTTAAGCTTTTATTTACTTAACTAAACACTTCATGTAACTAAACATCTGACTAACATAGCGCGCGTATGCAGTGAGTTTCAGTTAAGGCAGGACATCTTTTCTGCCCGACGTCAAACTGAAAATTGAGGACCCAACCAGGTCCCATGTGACTTCACGTATTTCGCGGGCTTTCTGTACTATTCCATCGAAAGTCCCACCCGTGATATGAAAAGGGCCATCCCTTTAGAAATACAGGGGATTGACAATAATCTTATGCAACCGTATAGATTATGTAACATTCTTGTTGAGTATTCCATTTTTTAAACTTATTTCTAAACATATTTTAACTCATTTTTTATTTATCTAAATTGGGAACCTAACAGTTACTACTACTCTGGGTCAGAGTGAACTTGCTATTAATGATGCTTCTGGTTTTATAAGGCTGCTCGATATGCCACCTAGCGCCTACTGGACTAAACGCAGCCAGTAAAGAGTGTAATCCCTACAGTCTTGAATCCCTGTCCGATTCACTATCAGACTAAAAGGACACAGGATAGACATTACTAACTTTATATCTCGTCAGCCAATTGCAAGTGACATTAAGCAGCGATGAGCCTGTTCAATTCTTAGATAGGTGAAACATTTAATCAACACCTGGTACTGTAAGCACTCTGATATCAAAATGATTTGATTCGGAAATAAATGACCCCGGAAGGGTTGATACGCCGCAAAACAAATCAACCAGCCAATTGCAAGTGGCTAATCCTTAATTTGTAAAATTAGTGGGTTAAATAAAAGCATGAACAGAGAATTCTGCGTACTTGTGCCCCCCTCCTTTTATTTTAGCTCTCCCGGCGCAACGCAACGGAGGCACCCGGAAAAGACGGGAAGCTTTTCGTGTGTGTTAGCTTCCTATTCTCCAATCTTGCTTCTTACACAAGTCATGAACCACATATTGGAACCACCGTCTCTGACAAAGGTTAGAAAAGCAGTAGAAATGCTTTGGATGTAATCATGTATGTTGGCACGCATGCGTAGAAGGTGCGTATGATTAGATTTGGTGCAAGAAAAGGCCGCTATCACGTGATGAACCTTTCAAGTGAAAATGATTTCGACCAATAACAGGGTAGAGGAAAATGAAGAAGTAAAGATTTGATATTGGAGGGTGAGAATAGAGAGGTAGAAAATTGAAGCGAAGCCTTTCATGCAAAGATTACTTTACAGACGCAGCCTCACGGAAGACGATAAGAGTGAGAGAGAGAGAGAGAGAGAGAGAGAGAGAGAGAGAGAGAGAGAGAGAGAGGAGAGAGGGGGGGGAAGAAAGTGAGAGAATGAAAGGAAAAAGGCGAAAACGATACGAAGAAGCAATTTTCATTTCTGCTGTCGTTTAATCTGTGTGCTTCCTTGAAAAGTCAATTAAAAGAGGTCTTAATCATATAAACGTACGGACACACATGAGTGAGTTGTTCCCTGAAAAGAGGGAAAGGGTAAAAAGCAAAAGAAAGAAATATATAGATAGATAGATAGATAGATAGATAGTGAGGAGGGAGAGAATGATAGAAAATGATCATTGGTTGATTTTAACGGCATGTCAACCACTCAAGATTTATTTTAAGTGTAGATTATAGAAAATTTACATTTTTGTGCAGTTGTTTTTAAGAATTCTTCCCCACACGGTCCTATCAAATTCAAATAATTTAAAAAAAGATCTATTTGATCATATCTGAGACGATAACACGTACCGCCATTCCGGATCCAAGTGACCAGAGCAATGGCAATGAAGATATACTCCACAAAACCCCAAATTCTCCAAAACTTGAGTTTACCCATCAGATACAGTTTAGGGTATTTGCCTTTCATCCCACTTATGAGGACATTTTTATGTGGGTCCACCCACAAGCCATATGTGGTGGGTGGAAAAAATTGCGTCGATCCCGTCTGCATTCCCCCTCAAGGGGGGCGCCCCAGGCGCTGGGCAATAAACCCAACCTTCCCTTTAAATCGAGGGGGCAGGTATTGCCTGGGAGAATGCCCCCCCCTGGGATCGACGCTCTTAATTTAACACACCGGTCCAGTGGCCGATGCACACTGGACCCCCGCCCCGAAGGCCGGAAACCACAAGGTTCTAGTTCGATACCCGCCCCTTAACTCAGCGTATGAGTAGCACAGGGACCTGTGCGGTAAAGTAAGGAGCTGATGGTAGGTGTGGCGCTCACCTCAGATGCTAAAAATAATCTCCTCAGTCTAGCGCTAGTGAAAAGGGATAGACTCCTCGCTGCATGGCTGTTACCGACATTAGGCCGCCCCGACGACTTTACTTTTTTTTACTTTTATATCAGATATAGTTTAATATCCCACCCAAGATTCCCCTTTTTGTTGTTTGGTTGGTTGGATTTTACGGCATGGGTTATGTTAGGCCGAAACATTTTTGTTTTATTCATTCCTGTTGGGTTTTCAATTTTTTAAACCTAATTTTTAAAGACATTTTTAAATGCATTTTTTATCTATTTGACCCATAGATGGGACCCTCACTGGTACGATCACTCCAGGTCAGAGTGAACTTGGTAGTTATGGCAACGAAGGAATACTCCACACACCCAGATCTGAATAATTGAAAACTCACCATTATATACAGTTTAGTGTCATACTCAAGACATCTCATTTTGTTGTGGTGGGTATTACCCCCATGCAGGGGGATACACTCAGCCCCGAAGATAATGATAGAAAAGGAAACGTGTAGGGAAAAAGTAAATAAAAAAAGGAACTGAAGAATGTTGGTTGGTTGTTTTGTTTTACGGCATATCAACTCTTTTGGGTCA
>CM042137.1:137166084-137168584 GCA_023376005.1 Doryteuthis pealeii | reverse complement strand
GAGAGAGAGAGAGAGAGAGAGAGAGAGAGAGAGAGAGAGAGAGATATTCATGGAAATCCGTGCTGTCAGTGCAAGCTGACGATGATGATGATGATTTACTACCAAACTCTACTGCATAGAATACACGAATATGTAGTAGCCCAAGCACTTGTATAATTTAATTAAACGGTGTGTTATAAAAACAAAACAAATACAAAAATAAACAAAACATCATCAAACAAATAACGAACGAGAAGCATCAAACAAGAGATAATTTAAAGATTGCATTCTGTCAAAGTAAAAGAAGCTAAATGGCTTGATTTGTATTGGTTTCTTTGTTTAATGGCATATCAAGCTTTGTGGGTTACTTAATGCTAAAGCCATTCTTGTATAAGATTAGTAGTGGTACTATTTTAACCCATATCTACGCAGATGAAGGTGTTTATACATTTTCTAAGGATATTACTCCGAAAGTGAACATAATAGCGTGACTGGAGTTTTAATTCACTTGCTACAATGCGTCATATTAACCACTACGCCTCTTTGAATGCTGTAGAGTTATAATACCTAATTATATCCGTTTTGATTGTAATTGTATGATTTTCTACAAGAAATAATATAATCAAAATTTTATAAGAGAAAGTTGGTTGGAGATATTTATTAATGGACTATATTGTAGATATCTGTAGGAAGCGCGTGGTGTAATGGACTCGTCGCCCCGAGTTCAAATCCTGCATGTGGTAATTGCATTTCACTTAGCTCTAATACCCTTGGGAAAGGTATGAATCCCACTCTTCCTCCAGCTATGGATAAAATAGTAGGGCAGACTGGGCTCTTTAACCATGGTTAGGCAACCGGTCTAGGAGAAGGAAAACTCTGAATTCAAACCTGTTGAACTCCGCTTAAGAAATTGATCTTGTGTCACATCTTGCTCGTGCGGAGGTGTTGGTAAATACACATTGTAGATATCTATATCTAAATATGTTTACATTATGGTCGAGCCCTTCAAAACGAAATGTTTTCATTTTAACTTATTTTATTTATTTCAATGATATGAATTACTGATACTTCGGAAATGCAATATAATCATTATAATACGTTTGTTTCTAAATCTTCCGTCCGTTATCATCCTGCAACACCCTCTGGTTAATAATGAGACCGCCCAAATTGTTCAAGATACATTGCGAAAAATGTAAATCCAGATTATCTGGTATCGCTTAATCGCAGATTTCTTATTTGTTGCATTTTCTTTCACCACGTTTTAAAAAGGAATCATTCCAAATGGTCTTGCGTCGCTTACTACATTACTCCATTTTTTTAGTAGTATACCTCGCCTCATCATGAGCCATATTTCGTAAAAGGTTGCCCAAGCCTTGTCTGGGCTTAGATCAACATTTTGGTACTGCTTTCTTAGAAGCTCCTGTCATCATTCGTTGCCAACAAATCTAGGATACATTACGTTCTTTATTCTTGTATCGATTAAGTTTGTTATTCTGACCGCAGAGTTTTACAACATACGCCTATCGGATCCTCTGCACAGGGTATGGCCACAACACAATAGGTATCCTGTGTAGGACATAAAATTGTATTCAGTGGTGAGGCTCCCATTCTGGAGCTAAGAGGACAGTGGAGTATCCCTTTATTGTCCTTATTCCTGGGTCCATTCTGATTCGGTGTGGTAGAATTATTTTAGACGAAAGACTTTTTATAACTTGGTAATAAATTATAATCTTAATGTTCTTTATTTTGCAGCTTTGCAGTAATTTAAAAATAAAAGAATCGGAGGAGCTGGGAGGCCTATTTTTAGTATCAGTCGGACAGTGTGGATATCTATCACCTCATCACTAGCGCTAGACCAACGTTTTTGCATCTGAAGTGGGACGCCAGATCTACTATCAGACGTAAAAACAAACTCTCTGGTCTAATGCTGTGAAGTGAAGAGTGGATAAACTCCCTCGCGGTTCGGCTGATACCGACAAAAGGAGACAAATTATTTTATTGCATTTACGAAACCTGTACACTGTTTTGAAAATATTGTTCAAATTTTATAAAATTTATATGAACTCAATGGAAGAAATATCATTGCTGGAGCGAAAGCCCAATTAAGAATGCTCCGCTGGTGGTAGTTTAGATGTCGCCTGATACGGTGGCTCCTAAGCTAGATAATTAATAAATAAGTACAGTACAAATGCTGTATTCCTGAATAATTGCTTAGTCTGTCACGAGGACAGGATATTAGACCTTCCAGTGAAGGTCAATCTCCCCACATTCTACTATGTAAGGCTAGTTAAATATTGTGTTACAGGAACCTATCAGTTATTGAGTTTAGATTATTCTAGTACAAGTACATATTACTGAAGCATTGAATGTTCAGTGAGACTAGCTTCTTGAAAACCACCCTATTTCAAAACATCCTTAGAGATACCAGCTTTTCTTAAACTATGCCAATCTTAATTCAAATAAATAAATAGATGATACAGAACAAACGGATCTGATCTCATATCCCACACAGAGTCCACAC
>CM042137.1:137133584-137161084 GCA_023376005.1 Doryteuthis pealeii | reverse complement strand
TGAAAAAATACAGAAATTCCTGAGGAACTACCTAGCTTGACAAAAGGACAGGATATTAGAGCACTCAGTGTCTATGAATATCAGAGTGATTATGATGAAAAATAAACCTCATTTTATTACATTCCGTGAGGGTGGGCTGAAAATTTCATTGGTTGAAAGTTTCATAAGATGACGTCATATCTGTTGTTGATCACTACAACAGCGATATAACAAGTGAGTGAACCCTAAGGAAGACTATGTTAAAAATAAACTCCATTTGGTCACATTTCATGAACTAACTTGGTCTGCTTTATGGACTTTTCAAGTGACCTTTGTATGGTACTCTAAAACTTATGTGGGCCCCAGAAGCCGTGGCGGCTCGGACTGAAAAAATGTTTTGTTTTGCGAAATATATGAACCCCCTTATCTGCCATGGGTTAAATAGTATCACTACTATTCTTCTACAATGTAGATATGTTCTTAAAGAAATCAAGTGGAAGCATATTACTGAAGTATTCAGCAATGAGCCATCTCATATCATAAGCAATAATCTGTGAGATGAACATGAAAACCTTCCTATATAAAACTCATTAGTTAGTTTATATTGGTATTATATTATACTACATTCATAAAGGCAGCCAGTTAAGATCGAACTTGCTAACGTTCGAATTTGTTTTGCCAGACCGACTTCCGATCACCTTATGTTATCAGTTATGTATACAATTTTAATCCTACTTTGGTCTAGCAATAGTCTGTAATATTAAAATATAGTGGTACCTTGACTTACGAGTTTAATTCGTTCCACTCGTAAGTCAATTTTCGTGTATATCAAATCTAATTTCCCAATTGAAATAAACTAAAGTGCCATTAATACTATCCAGCCCCACCGAAAAAAAAATTCCCCAATATTTTATACTTTTTTTAAAATAAGAAAATAGCACTGTATTCTATTAAAACATATAATAGTGTTAGGGTTTTGTGGGCCATTCCTTAGGCTTCAAGCAAGAGCGCTTGGCCAGAGGAAATTATTGGTAAAGAATCCTTTGGCTGCTCCCTGGTGCTCCTCAGTATTGCAAGTCCTTCGTCAATGATTGCAAATGGACGTCTCTCAGTATCAGAAATTAAGTAGTCAACCAACCTCACATTCGGGCTATTGATTAGCTGTGGTTTAAACTACGTGACCTCGCTTAGTCTATAAATTTAAGTGGTGTATTATAGCACACCTTGTATAACAAAATATTCCAAAAATATATATAATGTAATGAATTATGTGCTGTAATATGTTTTGATGATAATTTTATAAATAACATTTTTTTTTTGGTGTTATAAATTTAGAATCGGTTTGGGACCGTATGACCTTTAGGCACCCATTTTTTTTTATCTCGATTAAGAAAGGACATTTTTTCATTTACACCGTCATTATCCGGTTGTTTTAACAGAAGATTTTTAGATTTTCTTTTTAATTATAAGACTAACCCTTAATCCTAACCCCTAACCCTAACCCTAACCCCGAACAAACAACCGGATATTGACATATATGTAAATGAAAAACATGTCCTTTCTTAATCGAGATCAAAAAGGGGTGCCTAAAGGTAATACGGTCCTCGGTTTTTAGTGAACTTATTAACATAAGCGTATCTGAAGCTCACTTGTACCTCAACTTTTACCACTTAATACAAAGTTTTAAAAAAATCAGAATGCGGAAAGTCGTTAGTTGGGATAATTTTTTAGTTTCAGGTTGAAATAAAATATAACTAGATGTAGTTTTTCTTTCTTTGAAAATATATATATTATATATATATATATATATAATATTGTGTGTGTGTGTGTGTGTGTGTGTGTGTTGTTGTTGTTGTTGTTCTGGAAAATAGAGGAAAATGTGGATAAAACAACACAACAACTAAATTCAAATGATATTTCGCCTCGGTCTTTTGCGAAGCTTTTTCGAATTGATTCTGAAGACAAAATGGTCTGCTTTTATGCTGAAAAGATAATTAACACTGTACTCGATGACAATAAATTGCATAACAGTCTACTAGAAATAGAGTCAATTTCAATTAACGTCATGGTTAGTAATTTTCTCATGCAGACCAATTCGCTTGGGTCTGGAAATTGGTCGGAATTGGCAATTCCACAATCGCAACTTTCTACCTGAGGCATATTTAGATTAAGAGACGGTTTCTATGACAATTAATTCGACTCTCATTGCTTCACATTATAGTCCATTTTCTTCGCTAAGCAAAGGTTATAAAATGAAAATTTAAGCATCTCACTTCAAATTATATCAATGAATATCAATACAGTATCACACATAAATACCAATACAATATATATATATATATATATATATATATATATATATATATAATATATATATATGAAGATAGGATGGATATAGTAGAATCCGACAGTATGAGGTAGGTAAAAGGATAGTGAACAAGAAATGATGAATCAAAACAAATCTAAGAGTTGAAACCTTTCGTCCGATTTATACGGACATCCTCAGTCAAAGATTTTTTATTGAAAGCAAAATTACGTGCAAGTACATGTGATTTGGTGAGGGGGGTTGAGTTATTAGCGGAAGTGAAGGGAGGGAGGATAGGGGCTGACATGAATGAAGTGTGGGGATAGGTTACATGAAGTAGAGAGTGGTTGGGAGTAGATCGGCCCAGGGGTAGGTCAAAGGGAGGAGGGTAATGTTCTTGGTAGTGTTGTGTTTGATGTCAGGGGAAGATAAGGAGGAGGGGAGAGTTGAGTGATATTAGGTCACTAGGTCAGTTTAGTGGAAGGAGTAAGGGGGAGAATTTTTAATTTTTTTAAATTTTATATATATATATATATATATATATATATATATATATATATATATATATATATTATATATATATGGAAATACGATGAGGAAATTAATCCGACAATATGTGAAGAAAATGTTTTCTAAAATATAACAAACACAGGATGTTACGATCAAAGGAAAAAATTATATGTTTATACTTAAGTATTTCGGTTCATGATAAACCATCATCAGGACAACGCAAAATAATTTTTGTAAGGTTGAAAAATGAAAAATCTTAAGTGTATGTTGAATGTTTGAATATAATGTTATTTACCGTTATTTTTTTATATGTGCGTTTATATACGAAAGCTGATGACGTGATCATTGTATGTGAAAAAACGGAAAATTAAGATCATAAGATGACGCATGTAGAAGGGAATATGCTGAGATGATATTAACATTGATATGACATATTTTATATGGATATTAATGTTTAGAAAATAAGAAAATTGTTAATAGATAAAACGTTTGATATATATACAGACAAAACAATATTCGTATATAAACGTGCGCATATAAAAAATAACGGTAAATAACATTATATTCACACATTCACCATACACTTGACATTTTTCATGCTTAAAAAATTTATTTTGCATAGTCCTGATGATGGTTTATCATAAACCGAAATACTTAATTGCAGACATATACAATTTATCCTTTGATCGTAACATCCTGTGTTTGTTATATTTTTGAAAACATTTTCTTCACACACACACACACACACACACACACACACACAACACATATATATATATATATATATATATATATATAATATATATATATATATTGTGCAGTGGTTATCGTGGTGTAATGGTAATCTTCGTAGGAAATTGATACGGCGAAACGACTTTAAAACCTGGACGAGTCAGTTAGCATTTCACATAGCGCTAATACCCTTTGGAAAAGACATGCATCCAACTATCTTCCCTCCAGCAATGGGTTAATACCAAGGCAGACTCGGCTTTTTAATCTCGGTATAGCAACCGGTCTTAGGAAATAAAACTCTGAATTCAGACTTGTTAAACTCAAATTATGACATCTTGCTAGTGAAAAGGAGTTGATATATACCAAATGTATCCCGGAGAGTAAAAAAAGTTTCATCAGCTCACAACAACACCTCAAAAACAGTAATCTTTGAGCCAAAGAAATTATGTCTAAATGTAGGCATGGAAATAAAATCATACTAAGCCACACGGAAACTAACGATTTCTAACAACTAATTAAACAATGACAACAAAACGAAAAAAAAAAAATTGAAGATTCATTACTATTCGTGGGAACGAAGCTGGGGGAAAAGTTTTTAGAAACCAAAAACGTTTACAAATTATTTAAAAAATATCACTATTGAGAACATCATGTCCCACACAATATGTTATCAGTTATTTGTACAATTCTAATCCTACTATATATATATATATATATATATATATATATATATATATCTTATTATAATGGAGATTGTGGGTTTGTCTATCTGTAACCGAAACTATATTACTATACAAGTCACAATTCCTTTAATTATTTACATCATATTCTCCATGATTTTATTTTTATTTAAACCTCAATTATTAATAAAATTGTTTTACATTACCTATACTGTTGACCATATTTACATACTAATAACATGCAATTGTATTTATATATACAACAAAATAGAGGTTTACAGTATGAATGGAAGGCTAATTTGCATATTGATCTTAAAAAATTGATTTTAATAAATATATGCTAGTATTATTGATTTCTAATTGTTTGGTTTTATTTTATTGAATATGAGCAAAAATCTCTTCAATAAATCTTAAAAAGAAATCCCTTAACAAGAAGAAATAACTGTAATTATACCTTTACTTCCTATTTTAACTAAACAGTTTAAATTAGGAAAATTTACCAATGAAAGACGGGAGAACGGAAAATGATGAAGTGTTAGTTTCAAAGTTGTTCTATTTTTTCAATCATACCCCGTCTGTTTCAAAATCTTTTTATCTACATTCTTATTCAGTTTCATTAGCCTTTCTAATTTAATATCATATTTTATTATAAAATTTAACTAAAATACTTGCACCCGGAGGGTGCATATATTTGCTAGTATATATAAAGGGATACCCCTTAAAGTGGGAGCCTCTTGACCGATGATCCCATAGATGAGAAAGTAGCAGTCACCATGTGTCGTTGCTCCCGTATCTATGGTATTTAAACACACACACATACACACACACACACACACACACTTACACGCACTTAAATCAGAAACTTGTCAAATAAAGTCCAGATAAGTTGGGTAAAAACTCAATAAATAAATTGCTTTCACTCCCACCTCATACCAGTGCCATGACTATAAGTTTTAGGTATTTAGAAAATATAAACTTTAAAAAATCGGATTTTTATATACATATACATATTATATGCGTGTATGTAGGGGTGTCATATGCATAAATACGTACATAAACACTTACACACACTCACATATGTACACACACACACAAACACACACACACAAACACACACACATATAATATATATATATATATATATATATATATATATATATATATATATATATATATATATATATATATATAGAGAGAGAGAGAGAGAGATAGTGTTATGGTTAGCCTGCTAACTAGTTAGTTTATATCTCACTGGGAAACTCATATATCTTACTTTTAGCCCGTATATTAATTATACACCCGTATATTATATATATGTAATATATATATATATATATATATATATATATATATTATATATATATAATATATAATATACGGGTGTATAATATAATATACGGGCTAAAAGTAAGATATATTATGTGTTGTATGTAAGGGTATCATACGCATAAATAAATACATACACACACACACACACACACATTATATATATATATATATATATATATATATATATATATATATATATATATATATATATATATATATATACGTTAAGTAAGTTAATGGTGATTCTGAAATGGCGTCTTGCTATTACTATCTTAATCCTTATTTAGATATTAAACGAAAACAGATTTCTTTTTTCTCAATCGGTTTGATGTTTTAAGATGAAAAGCAATTTCGCTGTGTGAAAATAAAGCTTCCACGATATGGCTCTATCCAAGTGTTGACTAGAATTCCGTTCAAACTATCTGACAGAATTGATAGACGAGGTGCTTGGAGTGCGGCTCCCTGTCTGCAGATAAGTCAAAGGTTATTGTCAAAACTCCAATGCCCTCTCCATCTTTGTCTTTTCATGAACGTACGTTTAAAAAAAATTAGTGGAGAAAAGCCGTTACGTTATTTTAACTCGAGCCATATGTTGAGGGCTTTAGAACCTTTTCCTCTGATCCCTTAATCGCCAGGGTAGGCACAGCCCTGACTTTGGGGGTTAAGCAGTAATGGGCAAGTGTGAAGTAGGCAGACAGGATAGAGGGAAAGACAGAGAGAGTCAAAGAGCTTCGAGGACATAAACAAGAGAAAGAAAGAAAGAAAAAAAGAAAAGGCAGAAACTAAACATCAAAGATATTTTTTGTTTTGTTTTTATTTTTGTTTTTATTATTATATTTGAACGGCCACTCTTAGAGTTGTCTCCGAAGTTAACATTTTCCTTATATTTCGTTATTTTCATATTTTCTCATATTTTTCTTATATTTCCTTCTAGTTTTCGGTGAATCCGAATCGCCTATGCTATTTATTTGCGAGGCTTGGTTTGGCTTGGTTTGTTTTGTTTTGTTTTACGGCATATCAACCTCAGTGGGTCATTTAATGCCGATAAAGTTTTGAAAAAAATCAATTCTGAATGGATAATACAATTTTTTTATAAATACATTTTTCTATTTAACCCATAGATCGGACCCTAACAGGTACTACCACTCCGGGTCAAAGTGGACCAGCGAGCAATGGTGATGAAGGGGTGCTCCACATTCCCCAAACCTCCAAAAATGGAACCTCACCATCAGATATAGTTTAACGTCATTCCCAGGACATGTAGACCCGCAGCCACAACCTTCTAGCACCCATATGATAAAAAGGAATTAGGGTTTGCCATAAGGGTAATAGGGTTGGGAAAATCATATTGATCGGAGGGGGCCTCTCCGACCGCCCGTCTAGCCCAAGATAGGGCCAAAGTGGAGTATTGCACGTCATGAACTGCTCATCCACCTGGGCTCTATCCTTAAGCATCACGGGTCGCCACCCACGGCCAACAGGTTGCCCCATTGGGGGAGTCTTACCCCTCTGCAGAGGTGCAGTCAGGAGAGATTTAGTCTCGTACACTTTTACAACGTTTAAGAATGCAACAATGGTGGTAAAAATTATTATGCAGTCGGTGCATTCTAACACCCCAACCGACAGGGAGGTATTTGCGAGGCGTAGCTTAATTTCACATAGTGACAGAAGTACAACACACCCATTGAGGATCGAACCCACTATCAACGAGGGATATCTTTCGAGATATCCAACGTATCTAAAACCGGAGAGTGTGCAGTCCCTAATCCATAGATATATACATTTGATGACATCACATCGTAAGTTAAAAAGGTAGTTTAGTAAGTTTATCTCTCGCATCCATTACTACTGAATATTCAGTTCGATCTTCGTTGAATGTTCCATACTTGTGACCTTGTCATATCCTAGCCATGGCGAATGAGCCATGGCGAATGAATCCTTGTGGCTGAGCAGTTCATGACATAAAACAATCCACTTTGGCCCGTACTTGGGTTAGATTGGCGGACGGAGAGGTCCCCTCTGATCAATCGGTTGGTCACGTTAAGCCCTAGCACCTTTATGATTATCCGACCATATTGTCCTTATGGCAGCCCCCAAAACATTTTTGTCATATATGTCCTATATGGTAGATCCTGAAGGTCTTATTGTCTTGGATATCACGGTAAACTGCATCTAGCGATGAGGTACCAATCTTGGAGCTCTGGGAAGTGTGGAGTACCCCTTCATTTTCATGACTCCCAGGTCCATTCTGATCTGGAGTGGGAGTACCTGTTAGGGTTCAACCTCTGGCTTAAATAGATTTGATTGCATTTACATAAATAACAACTGAAATCAACAAAATGAATAAAGCAGAAACATGTTCGGCATATAATAACCCAACAATGGTTGACAAGCCGTGAAATCCACCAACCAGCCAACCACCTCCTTCTGTCTCTAAAATAAATATTTATTAAGTCAAATAAATATGTTTTTAAGTTTTTATGAGGTTACAGACTTATTGATTTACCCACGTATTGGATGATTTTTCTTCTTTTTTCGAACATTTGTCGTGTTTATTCGACTTGCGTGACTGGAAATAAATTTTGTTCCACTTTGCGTGTGCATGTGCGGTTATATTTGTGGGCATATGTATACGTGTATATGTATGTGTGTACATGTGTATAAGTGTATATGTGTGTACGTATATGTGCTTTTGAAGATGTATGCCCATCAGCGCCAATTCTCTTGTTCTACAAGTTTTTTTCTCATCGGACACTGACGTGTTCGCTTGAAATGTTTTAAAAGAGAGAAAACGAGAGATAGAGGGATAAATAGAGAGAGAGAGAGAGAGAGAGAGAGAGAGAGGAGAGAGAGAGAGAGAGAGAGAGAGAGAGAGAGAGAGAGAGACATACATAGAAAAAAGAAAGAGAGAAAAGGGAAGACTGTGAGAAATGGACAGCGAAAGAGAGATATGGTGAGAGAAGTAATAAAGAGTGAAGGAGAGACAGAGAGTGAGAAATGGACAGTAAGAAAGAGATAGTAAGAGAGTAAGAAAAAGAGAGAGAGAGATAGAGCGGGGAGACATAGAATGAGAGAGGGAGAGAGGGAGAAAAGAGAGATAGAGATAGAGCGGGGAGACATAGAATGAGAAAGGGAGAGGGAGAGAGAGAGAGAGAGAGAGAGAGAGAAAGAGAAAGAGAAAGGGAAAGAGTTAGCAAGAGAGTGAGAAGACAGAGAGAAGAAAAGCATCAAGAGAGAGAGAGAGAGAGAGAGAGAGAGAGAGAGAGAGAGAGAGAGAGAGAGAGTAGGTGACGAGAGAGAGAGAGAGATAAGGTGACGAAAGAGAAGGAGAGATAGGAGAGAGAGAGAGAGAGAGAGAGAGAGAGAGAGAGGAAAAAAAGATCTGGACGTCAGTCTTTTTGCTATTGAAAAGTGTTGACGTCTGGTGTCAGACATTTCATCCAAAGATCTGTTGATCATATCTTCTTTTTTTTTTGAGTCTTTTCAGAATTGCGATGAAGATTAGAAAAATAACAAAATAAATCTGATATAAAATTAAAAAATACTTTGCGAAAAGCCACTTGTTATGTCGCCCAAACGAAAGAAGAGAAAAAAAAAGAAACTTAAAACATTTTCTGCTTTGTTTAAAAAAATAAATAAAGGTTCGTTCTTTTCTACTCCTTGATCGAAAATATAGAATTAAATTTATAAAAAATAAAAACATTGATAAGAAAAGAAACCAGCCTCTTCCCCATCCCTGGTAACAGTTCAGGGTGGCTAGTAACCGAATCTCGCCGAATAGAACAACAAAAAACATAAACAAAAAAACACATTTCAAATGGCGGCTACAGTAGACCAATGTCTACTGTCTCGAGTAATAGTTTTAATATTGTGAATTCGAGCTTCATTAGGATGTTAGATATTGGGGTTATTATAAAAAAAAACAACTTTTTATCGCAAATATTGGTTGGCTACATTTAAATCCATACACACATATACACATGTGTAGCTTACTATCCCATTATAACAATATCTTATTATAATGGAGATTGTGTGTTTTTTCTGTCTGTAACCGAAACTATATTACTATCGAGTCACAATTCCCATAGTTATTTACATCAAATTCTCCATGATTTCATTTTTTAAACCTTAGGTTATTAATAAAATTGCTTTACATTTTAATACTGTTGTCCATATCTACATATGAATAACATGCAATTGTATTTATATATACAAAAAAATAGCGGTTTGCAGTGTGAATGGGAAGGCTAATTTGCATATTGATATTAAAAATTTTATTTTATTAAATATGTGCCTAGTATTATTGATTTCTAATTGTTTGGTTTTATTTAAGAAATATAAACAAAAATCTCTTCAATGAATCTTAAAATGAAATCAATTTACAAGAAAAATAACTGTCATATTATCTTTTATTTCCTATTTAACTAAATAGTTAAATTAGGAAATTTAGCAATGAAAGACGGGAGTGATGGAATGAGTAAGTTCAAATTTCTATTTTTCTATTATACCCCCTCTGTTGCAGATCTTTTTATCTGCATTCTTAGTCAGTTCATTAGCCTTTAATTTAATATGATATTTTATTATATCAAAACTTAAATACTTGCACCCGGAGGGTGCATATATTTGCTAGTGACCTTACATATGAAATGTGATCAATATATATAAGGGAAAATCACAGAAATTAAACTATTAACCTACCTTTTACCTTAAACTCTTACAGACCAATTTAACAGAATCTATAATTATAGTTTTTGATAGAAATTAGTTTTTATTCTAACCTTTTTCTCAATTCCATCACACATATACACAGACAATATATAATTTATAAAATGATCTTATACATACACACACACACACACACACACATACACACACACACATATATATATATATATATATATATATATTAATATATATATATACAATATATATAATTTAAAAGTAAATGAATAAATAGATAAGATCAAATCTAGCAGAATCTATAATTATAATTTTTGATAAAGATTAATTTCATTCTAACCTTTTCTAAATCCAACACACACATACACACACATAAACGTATATGAGCAAGGCACACACACAAAGAAAACACACACACCCAACAAACACACACACACACGGGCAAGTCACGCACATACACACACAAATAAGACACACACACATGAAAAACATGTAAAGGCATATAATATATATATATATTATATATATATATATATATATATATATATAATTAAAAAATCAAATTGGACTTAAGAATACCCACACACAGACACACACACACACAGAGGCAAGATCCCCTACAGACCAACAGGTGAATGTGATGGACATGGAACACACACACAGACACACACACACACACATATATATATGAACTGCTTAATGATAAAACAAAAAACGGTATGCTAAACCTGGAATGCTAATCAGGCATTATTGAACAGATGCATACACATAAACACACACACACACACGCACGCACTTAAGCACACACATAAAACACACACACAAAAAAAGAAACAAATGGGCCTGGAAATAAATTAACAAAACAGGTTACTGCTTGATAATAAAACAAAAAAAGGTAGGACAAACCTGGAATGATAATCTGACATTATTGAAATGACATACAAACATAAACACACAACACACACACAAACACACACGTGTGCGCTCACATACACATAATACCCCCCCACACACACACACACGCACACACATGCGCAGCAAATTTGGAAGACATGTGACACAAAACAGAATGGACGGTCGCTATGAAAAGCTGTAGTTTCAGAAATCCTCTGTCGAAGAGATTTTATCTCGAAATATTAAGAACAAAACAAAGGTAAACAAACAACACTATAGTTACCTTAATTTATTTACACTTGCATTGTGATAGCCTTCAAAACCAACCACCAGACCAATACACACACACACACACCATATATATATAATATATATATATATATATATATATATATATATATATATATATATATATATATATATATATATATATATATATAATCGATGTTCTTTGGTATAGAAAATACTGGGCCAAAATTGAATGTCATTTGATTAACATTTAAAGGTCGCTCACTCACAAAAAAATCATCAATAAAAGTTTTATGTAAAATCAATTATTTTCGTCTGTACATGTCTAATGATGAGAAAATCATATATATATATATATATATATATATATATATATATTGTGTATTTTGGCAGCAAGTTATTATTCAAGCAGACCACGGAATATTTCTTCCTTATAAATTTCAGGTGGAGACGTTCAAGATTTTTGTACGCCTGGATCTAAATGATAATAAAATGTCCCATTTCTTTTACCTAAGCATTTTTAACCATTTCACTGGTCGTCCTCAGGGCATTTTTGTTGTGATTAATTGTGTGTTGTGAGTTTTATTTGTTCGTAGTTTATTTAGTTAGGAGAAATGTGTTAGTTATTAAAGATGTTTATAACCAAGCCCCGTTATTACCATGTCGAAGCTTTCCTAACTTATATATATATATATATATATATATATATATATATATATATATTGCATGCAATAATTCTGTGACCCTGGGTTTCATACCTTTTCTCTTCATCAGACATATCATATAATCATATGATCCAAAAGTCCAGAGAAGAAATCTTCCTTACGACACAAGAGTTTAATTTAAAAAAAAACAAGTCGCAGTTTGAGAGCTCAATGTGTGCTCTTAATGTTAGAGTCACAGAGCAAATATATAAGTAAAGAAATAACAAAAGATTTCGGGATTTAGCATTATAGTCAAGCTCCCTGAAATAGACTATAAAGCTAAATCTCTAAGTCTTTTGTTATTTCTTTACTATATATATATATATATATATATATATATATATATATATATATATATATATATATATATATATATATATATATACGTGTTTGCACACGAGTGTGTGTGTGTATGTATATGTAAATAAAGGAATGTTATTTTAAGGACAAGTTTAATTAATTTATTTTTGAAATGAAGATGAAGATAAAATGAAATAAATTAAAAATAGAGACAGCTTCATTCTCTCTGTTACTTTCTTATCAGTGCAGCCTTTTTATGGCATTGGCATCAGTTTTCTGTGTACGTCCAAGCCTTGTAGGATATAATAGTCTTAATCTTGTAACATTGGATGAGAACACATCCTTGATCAACAGCATCACTGATAACTTCAGATTCACGGCACTTTTCTAAATTCCTTTTTGTTGTTATCATCTCATCAGCTTTTGCATCTATGTCTTCTACTCGAAAGTTTCAGGGGTATCAAATACGATCGACAATCCATTTGTGAGGAATATTACCATCAGGATCCTAACAATCACCTGGCTTTTTGATACGTCAAGTGAGATGATATTTCGCCGGATATTGTTCTTCAAACCGTATTTATTTATTCATTTTTTGTTGTAATCTCAGTAGAAGCCATAAACAATTTCCTGTCTGAAATAGATAAAATGAGTAAAATTATTTGTCTGAGGGCGATAATAACATAGAATACTTAACATAGCTTAACACTTGCACCCGGTTATAGTAAATGGAATGCGAACAGTCTACCCCGTTGGATTGAATAAAAAGTTCGATCCTAAGTCATCTGAAGGCTTCCGATTACATGAAGGTTCCCGAGTTCGATAAAAAAAGGTTTCCGGGTTCGAAAAGAAGGTACCCGAGTTCGACAAGAAACATCTGAAGAGAGCCAAAACGTTGTGCATATAACAATAAAGATGAGGTCAACAGTCCGAAAAATCCACAAAATCCAAATAAGTAAAATGAATCTTCTAATTACCAGGAAAATATCTTAATAATACCTATGTAATAATACTTATAAAGAGATTGAGATAGAGAGATAGATAAATAGATAGATACTGAGACAGACTAAGATTGAGATCGAGAGAGATAGATAGATAGAAACAGACTGATAGATAAAAATATGCAAAGATATATTCATCTCAACCACATTGTCAAGGCGTCTAACCCTCCATTTAACAGACAATAGCTCTATTTCACAACACCTAAAATTACATTCATGCCCCCACTCTAATTACCAAAATATTATAACGGAAAATACACACATTCTGCACAAAGAAAAAAATTAACAAAAACTCCAAATACTAGAAGCTTTATACATAAAACAATACAAACCATCCTTAAACAAAATTAATTTCCAATACAGTACACACATTCTAAAATGCCTATAACACCTTTCTCACCAATTCTTCTCCTTCCAGCCTCCACATTAATATAATTAAAAAAAAACAAAAACAAAAAAAAAAACAAAACTGGAATACATCACCCCTGATGATGGCACTTCGAAGTGCCAAAAGTACTCGGGAACTGAACTTTGGTGGATTTATCCACCAATTCCCTCCAAACATTAAAAAGTTGGCCAGAAAATTAGAAAAGATCAAAAATAAAATTGTTAAATAGGAGATGTGCCTTTTGTTTAATTCTACATGTATAAATGAAAGAATGCTGCCCAAATACACATATTTCAAAGATATATAAATAGATATATCGGTAGATACGGATAGAAATCACATACGTACATTAATGGGACGTTTTCTGCGAGGATGTGCCGATATTGAATTTACTATTCAGATTTGCTTATTTGAAGTCTTGCCCTCTCTAGGTTTAGTGCTGAACTGAATTGTATAATCTTTCTTGATTCGGTTGGTTGACTGGTTATTTTTTTACCAACCTATTTCAGGTCAAGTAATGCCGTATCAAGTCATTTTTCTTAAACAAAAAAGTCAGGTTGCTTACAGTAGCTGCTCCTGCTTAAGTGGTCACCCAATTAAGTATTGAACAGGCTCGTTGCTTCTCAACTTCGATAATCTAGCGGGAAGCAGTGCTTTCAGTGTGGCTTGACCGTAATATGTGCGCGCACGTGTGTATGTTTTATTTTCATAGTCGGTTTCTTACAGTACATGCTGTTGCTTAAATGGTTACCCACCTAAGTATTGAACAGGCTCATCGCTTGCTTAACGTCGTTGACCTAGCGAAAAGCAATGCTTTCAATGGAATCTGATTGAAAGCTTATTGACCCGGGACTTGATAGTAATAATTTGTGGTCTAGTGCTAGTGAAAAGGAGATAGACTCCTTCGATGTCTGGCTGATACAATGGCGTACATAGTACAAGTGCTGCCAAGGGCAGATGTTTATTTGGCTGCTCCTTAAAAGTTCGGACCATATTACCTTAAGGCACTACTTTTCGATTTATTTTTCATTTACACCGTCAATATCCGGTTGGGTTAGGGTTAGGGTTAGGGTCAGGGTTAGTTTAAAAATAAAAATCTAAAAATCGTTTGTTTAAAACAACCGGATATTGACGGTGTAAATGAAAAACATGACCTTTCTTAACCGAGATCAAAAAGGGGTGCCTTAAGGTCATATGGTCCAAAAGTTATAATAGCACTTCAAAAAACCAAAAATGGAATAATATATGTATGGTTGGCAACCTTCCATCTATTTTAGACGATGGCGTAGTTTTTCTTTTCCCCCTCTCTCTATCTCTCACTTACAGCTACGTGAGTGGCTTAACAGACCGATCCTCGAATGGCAGTCTCTGGATCAGTGATTGCAAACAAAAGGTGGTGCTTTCTGTAGGTGTTGGGGGTGCTGCTGTTTCTCCTTTCTTTTAGCTCTCTTTTCTGTGGCACCTTTTCTCCTCTCTTTTTCACTTCTTTTTGTTCCTTGTTTGACGAGGAGGCGCCAGGTTGCACGGTCCTCTGCACAAGCCTCCCACGTGTCTTTGTCGATGCGGTATGCCTTCAGGTCTCTATTGCAGACATCTTTGAAGCGTAGGCAAAAATACAAGTATATAAGTATGCAAAAAAAGAATAGAACCTGTAGCAAGTATCGTTATCCTGTTGCATACTGAAGTTTTCACGGTACCAAATCGATATAATGTTGTATACCCTTTCTTACTTCTTTACTTCTAGTCGTCTTCTTCTCTTCTGGCCGGTTTTGGTTCTATCTTCTAACATCTTGGTCTGGTCTAGCGTCTGGTGTTGACTTGGGGATTCCGGTCTGGTTTCTGTTAGGGATTTCTCCTTATCATAAGCCCTGTGTCATTGTTAGTTTTTAGGTAATAAACACAAGACTTCGATTTACGTTGATGTTACTTTATTTCCAAATCCCCAACCCAGACAATCTCCGCAGATGAGGGACCGTGTGTATAACACGACTTACCCCTTCGAGCTCGCTGCTACCTTCTAACTGACTGAGTTACTTCTATCCTTAAACCGGAAGACGGGGTATTCTATGCCTCCCGGTTCTCACGATTTATCCCCGGAAGGCAAGGTGAGAGTGAGGTCAAGCGTTGTCACTCATCCTTCAAGGCCGATGGCTGCACTAATCGCCATTATGATTTCTACACTACCTTAAAAAAGTATTAGGGATCCAATAATTATGTAACAATCCTACTAAAAGCGTTAGCTTTTTTTGTGGGTTAACTGGAACTAAACCCTTCTCACAAGTTTATTCCATGTAATACTGTTTAATATGTCACTTCTTTCAACAGAAACATTTACAATCTTAACCATTTTCTTTTTTTGTGTGAGTGTTTGTTCTCAACCTGTCATTAAAAAAGGTCAGTCCAATCAGATGCACCGACACTAATCACAGATGATGGAGTACAGCTTTTTTTTTTTTTCACTTTCTCCTTTTGTATCTCCAGAAGGTCAACAATTTCCCGAATCTAGTGAGAAACGTGTGTTCCCATCAGCACTTCATACAAATCGTTTTTATAAGGCGTTCAGTCGTGGTGCTATGCTTTGGCAAGGTAGTCTCACAGATCCATTACTACTAAATAGTAAGTTAGATCCTCGCTGGATGCCCCATACTTGCATTTTGATAGTTTTCTACCTCCATCGCCCTCATCTTCTTCTTCTTCTTCTTTTTAACTCATCTTTTTTCTTGTCACCCCTATCTGAACTCTTCTTCTTCTACTTCTTCTTCTTCACTCATCATCTTTTTCTTCTGTCACCCCTATCTGAACTTTTCTTCTTCTTCTTTTTCTTCTTCTTCTTCTCACTCATCATCTTTTTTTTTCTGTTACCCCCTATCTGAACTTTTCTTCTTTTTCTTCTTCTTCTTCTTCTTCACTCATCATCTTTTTTCTTCTGTCACCCCCTATCTGAACTCTTCTTCTTTTTCTTCTTCACATGCCGGAGATTCTATCTTCTATGTTACTATCTGTGCTGATTTCTCTCCGTCTTCTCATCTTCTTTCTTGGCATCTCTTGGGTGTTTGTTCTTGGGTGTATTGTCGTGTCCATCTTCTTGTTGTTATGGATGAACACAAAGACGTAGCTTATTTTTGACGTTTTTATTTTAAAACATACGTTTCCAAAACTAACAAACGCGGGATGAAAGCTCGGAAAATCGACACCATTTTGCGTTCACCTGTTTCGCTCGCTGAGTTAATTCTGAATCTCTAACTGACTCATCTCACGACTGAACTGACCAATCAAAGAACAGATACAAGGTCAGCGAAGATGAAGCCTTGGTTTACGCGTATTTTCCATGACTCTCCTTTTACAGAATATTTAGCTGTTTTTTGAAATATAAACTAACGTACAATCAATAATCTAGCTATTAATTATGTAACTCTTGCGACCATGCGTCACATTCTTAGCGTGGTGCACAGGTTTGGTAAATACCTAGCAGTGGATGTCATAAATCAAACGGACAAAGAAAGCCAAACGTGTCACAGTGATTTCTTCCCGGGGCGTCAAATGATTCTGTAAGGTAGCTTCCAAAGTAATTTCCTTTTACATCCTCTTGCATAGGATCATAAGAATTGTGGGGATTTTCGTACCCGGAAAAGCACTGTTTAAACCCTACGTTTTGTAGGAGGATAAACCGTACTTCGGATGCAGTGAGGAGATGGGCGCTGCTTTTGAAGAAAGGAGACAAACGAGATTTTATAAAACAAAATGTTTACTTTACATGTGAAATATAAAACAAATATCAACAGGGGTATCAATATACATAAAATGAAACAACCAAACTAGTTTTAAAGAATGTTCATAGAGTTCAGTTAAAGTTAAACAGCACCAAAATATGGTATAGCCGTAATTCGTTAGTTAGATATTTAGGTAGAGTTTAGTTAAGAGTTCAATGCGTTGGGTTGGTAAAGAATATTAAGGAGAATTGAATGTAGTTAAAAGGTAGGTAAGCCTGTGGAACTTAGCTGAAATCTTTTAGTTCTGTTCCCCGTAATCTGTTGAGCCCTGCAGAATGGGTTTTAGGTGTTCGTGTGTCGCTCCAGCTTCTAACGAGGTGAGTGTTCCGATTCGTCGCCGTCTGGTAGCTTTTAACGATACGGAGAGGTGAGGGTTCCGATTCGTCGCCGTCTGGGGCTTTTAACGATACGGAACAAGCAACTCTCTCGAAGTATGGTTGAGAGTGTAATGATCAGACCATTAACTCCGAACGCTAGCAGACGCTTAGAACTATTTATTTTTAATTTATTTTATTTTATTTAAATCCCCATGGGTCGCCGCCGGCGTCCGGTGAAAGATGATCACAATTCCTTTAATACATTTTCACAGAATAAATGTGGTATTAGTTCGAAATCAACACTAAGTCCTTATAATGCATTTGGTCAATATATACATAACCTAACACTGAACTTTCGGTAGGAAAAGAGACAATTTACTCATATTAACAATATACATAAGAATGTTTAATTAACATAAAATATGTAATAAGAAATTTAGGATACACAAACCCTAAACAAATAAAATGTCAAGTATATATATTTATCAACTTCTTCGCACGAGTAGGATATGACACATGGTCAAGTTTAACACGTTTGAAACCCAGAGTTTTCCTGCTCCTAGAATGGTTGCCTAACAACGTTAAAGAGCCCAGTCTGCCCTACTATTTATCCATAGCTAAGGGAGAATATTTAGATAATTTCCCAATAGTATTCGCGCTATGTAAATGGGTTTGAACACGTCTCACTGTTTTCTAAGAAGATATCCATTACACCACACGCCCCTAACTTAAAATGCAATATAGTTCATGAACATAAGGAGTGTAATAAAGAAAATGTTAATAAAGATTATGTTATTAGTTGGATGCAATAAATGCTATTTCGAAGTGGGAGAATAATTGTCTCTATGGTTTTCTGCGAACAGAGCTGAGATAAAATTGCCGTCTTCGCTCAATGAGCGAGGACTGAGAAAGATAGGTCTTGTCCCTTCAAAGAAAGGGAGATGAAAGAGAGAGTTTGAAGGGACTAAATTATCACGTCACCAACGGACACGGGGTGTAGGGATTCACGCCTACAATCCATGAAGAGACAGTTATGTTCATCTTTCTACAGAGTGTTAAACCCATAGCTCGAATGGCGGTTAGACTATCATTTTTTTTCCGAGGAAGTGTGAGGACAGTTCAAGGAATTCTTTATCATCGTCACGAGGATGGGTTGCTTGAAATTCTGTTGCTATCATTTCTTTTTCTTATCTCTTGTAGCTGAGGGTCATTGCACGAGTCTTTCAGTGATGGGAGGAATTCTTTGATGGATAGGATTGCCTTTCCTTTTTAAATCCCTTGAAGAGGCCAATTTCAAGGTCACCTGTTGAATCAAATATTGATGAAAAGACATTAGCAAAATGGAAATACTGTGGAGCTGAGAAAAGGAAACTTTTAGTGTTCAGATTTTCAATTGAAGACTGATATTTTTACTCAGAAAAAGATTTGTCTAAATTCGGAGAAAAGGACATCTCATAGAAGCAGACCTCTTGATTAGACCAAGAATAGAGAAAAACACAATATCGGGAACAATAATTTAAAAGGCTAAATTACATTATTAAAAAAAAAATTACTTTAAAAAAATCAAAATATTTGAAGAATAACGGGTGCCATTGGATTTTACGCTTCAAATTTCCAAAGAACCCCGATAAACAACATATTTTTTTAATGATCATGACGCTTTTCGTGACGCTTCTCGGACTGATTGGCGTGTAAAGATAATGACATCCTTATTTGGATGAGATCTTTATAAGTGCTTCAACGTCTTAAAATACAAATTATTCAAAAGGATTTTCCAAGTTGAATCATTGTTATGCTCGGATAAACAATATATACCTGATGAATAATGGAGGGTACACCGGCCAAAACGTTTTGGTTTTAAAAAAATATATATCACGATAAAGATGAGGACAACAGTCAGAAAAATAAAATAATTCATCAAGAAAAGGATTTTGAACCAGGTTCAAGTGGGAGTATTTATTTACACAACCTATTTCGCTATAGGTAGGATGTGATTCAAGGTCGCAATTATAGAGCATCTAGTGAGGATCGAACCCGCTATTCAGTTGGTTATAGATCTGCTTGCTACACATTATAACACGATGGGACGCTCAGGTCCAGGTTGGAGTTATGAAGAAAAAAAATCAAGATTTTATTTTCTTCATTTTATTCGTCAACGATTAATTTTTTTTAATCATCTGATATGTTCCCAGTTTTGACCACGTCGAAATGATAAATTAAATCAATTCTGTTCTAGAATGTAGGACAATGTATTTTTAGATATTTGGTGTCACCAAGTCTGGTCTCTGTGAGAATTTTTAAAATTTGTTTAATGGAATAAATGTACAAGTACTACGTACAGTTTGTAATATTTTACCTTGTTATATATTTTGATATTTCACATATTTATAAATAGTAAATGACCTGGTTTAGAATTATATGAAATTAATATAACATGAAGAGGAAACCACTCTGTTAAAGGTGCATAGGATAAGTTGATTGTCTACTGCAGAGAATTAAGACCCCTCCCTCCTAAAATAATATGGATGTTTTAGGTATGAAATCTGGGGGTGAATTTCAGTTATTGAGCTATAGTTGGTTTTGGGTACCCCTTTATTTTCATTACTTGGTCCACTCTGAGCCGGTGTGGTAGTACCTTTTATGGCCCCATCTATGATTCAAATGAATACATTCAAATACAACTATGGGTTATTGTTTCCACTCCTATTGAGTTTTTCACATCAGCGTTAGCTGATGGTATTTCACTGGAGGCTGAGTGACAACAAGTCTTCTTAGGTCTCCATGACCCTTCTGAGTATTCTAGCCGATTGCAGCAGTGCAGTAGTTTGGATGGTCTCGATTCTTCCTCTGATTTCTAGATCCTCCAGTCTTTTTTCCAAGTTTATTGGGACCGTTCCAAGTGCACCAAATACAATTGGTATCACTTTCACTCTCATATTCTACAGCTTTTTTCAATTCTCTGACAAGGTCCAGGTATATATCCATCTTTTCATTTTCCTTCAGCTTCACCTATTATTATTATTTCACTCCATTCGAGTTTTTCACACTTGCAGAAGCCGGTGGTTCACTGGAGGCTGAGTGACAGCAAGTCTCCTCAGGTCTCCAGGACTCTTCTGAGTATTCCAGCCGATCTCAATAATGCTGTAGTCTGGATGGTCTCGATTCTTCGTCTGATTTTTAATTCATCCAGACTCCTTTCCAACCCCTTGGGGATTGTTTCAAGGGCCCCAATCACAATCGGCACGACCTTAACGCTCAGGTTCGACAGTTTTCTTAGTTCTCTGGCAAGGTCTAATTATTCATCGATCACACTACACAAAGAAAAACACAAACAAACGCTTCAAATAATCGAAGCTCTATATTTCGGGCCGGGTTAGCTCAGTCGGTAGAGCATTCGGCTAGAAACCACAAGTTTCCTAGTTCGATACCGGTCCTGGCCAACTCAGCGTATGAGTAGCACATGGATCTGTGCGGTAAAGTAAGGAGCTGATGATAGGTGTGGCGCTCCACCTCAGATGCCAAAAAACAATCTCCTTGGTCTAGCGCTATTGAAAAGGGGTTATACTCCCTCACTGACTGGCTGATCCCGACTTTAGGCCGCTCCGAAGACTTTACTTACTTACTATATATCAAACAAAAAAAAAAAACCTACCTTAAACAAAATAAACTTTGAAACAAGTCAACATGCTCTCAAATGCCTATAATTTCCCCCTATCCTCCTTCCCCTTTCATTCTCACAAACTTGTAACCCCTCTACTACAAAAATCTCTACTGCTATCATTGTTTGAACCCACTACCAATTCCTACTACCTCCCACTACCAATTCTTACTACCTCCTACTCCCAATTCCTACGTTACTGCTCATTGTTTTAAAAACGAGACACCCGAAACATCCCATCAGTTTCAAACCATGAAGATGGCAGACGGACATGCCAAAAGCACTCGTAAAGAAAACTTTGTTACACCAGTTCCACCCTGACATTAAAAAATGGCCAGAAAATTAGAAAGGATCGAACAAAAACTCGTCCGACATGAATCGTCAGTACAGTTTAACGAAACATATATATATATATATATATATATATATATATATATGAAGTGAACAAACAATCTGTTTGAGATGGAGATAGCCGACAATTTTTGGGAGATTATGTGCTTAATTAAAGTCATAACTAATTTGAAAATTAATTAGTTATAATTAAATGAATTGGGCGTACATATCGGTTTAAATGTAAGGCGTAAACAAATCGAGAAAAGTCAATCTCTGTCTGTACATTTCAGCCTATTAGGCCTCATCAGCAGAGTTATAGATAGGATAGTGCTTTGTATATATATATGTGTGTGTGTGTGTGTGTGTGTGTGTGTGTTTGTGTGTGTGTGTACTTTGCTATATCTATTAAACAAGAGTCGTCTCTATCAGTGATAGGACATATCTAGTTAGGATAGCGTTGACATAGAATCAACTGCTATGGTCTGATGATCGCATTGGCTATAAAGAGACAGTGCTCTTTACTGTATTTACGATATCCCAACACACACACACACACAAATAATCATACGCATATATATCATGTCGCGCATGCACCACAGGTATCCGTGACAATCTCTCGCCAACCTTCCCTATCATTCATTGCACCTGGGAGCTCCTCTGCGGAGCAGCCAGCATCTTCGCATAGCTGGTCAAGGTAGGTCCTTGCCGGGCGCCCCACACTTGCATGTCCATGTGTTGGCTTCCACAGGAGAACGTCGTTTATGAGTTCATCCTTGCTTGTCCAGCAGTGTCCTGCATGCCTTGTCCGTCTCACTCGAATGGTTTGTGAAAGGGCAGGTGACCGTATAGCCGTTTCCTTGTGGGGTGCTGTTTCCCGACTTGTTCAAGACTGCACGCAGCATTCTTGTGCAGCTTCCATCTAGCTTATTCTCAAGACTCTTCGTTAGGGTCCAGTTGGTGCAGCCATAATGTGTGTGTGTATGTGTGCACGGACGTGTTTGTATATATGGGAAAATAATTTTGCATAATACATAAATCAGACAAATATAGTTGCTTAGGCGATTCTTTCTGTGGCAGGACAGCCAAAGAAAAGAAGACGGTGATATTAAAACTCAGTAAAAGATTTTACATGATGTAACAGTTGGGTTTGTCTTAATTCTCCCATCCTCTCCACTCCCCTCACCCCCATCCCCCTCCTCCATCGACTCAGCATCATCTGTGAAATTGAATTTAGGATAATCTTCTGAATATTCACAAGAGATTCTTATATATATTTAATAAAACTGTCCATTTGCAGTTCAGATATTGACAGACTATGTCTGCGTTAGATATAGTTTTATTTTTGGTAACGAATTATACATCTCGAAATAATACCCTTTTTTCCACCACATTTATTTATATATATTATAGTTTTACAAAAGTCAGGTGTACAAATAATATACTCTTATCTTAGGGAAAAAGCTCATGGGGTCAATATAAATATTACAGGCAGAACTAACACAGTGATTCTCGAAGAAAGTGCCATTGAATACGTAAATAATCCTATCATTATTTCATGGAAATATTCTAGGATATACATACTAACATACACACATGCATGCACTCACAGGCGCGCACACACAAATACACGGACGCACATACGCACCCCCTATATATATATATATATATATATATATATATATATATATATATATATATATATAATACAAAAGTCCAGAGAAGAAATCTTCCTTACTACATAGGAGTTTCTTTAAACAACCTGTCGCAGTTTGAGAGCTCAATGTGTGCTCTTATTGTTAGAGTCACAGAGCAAATTTATAAGTAAAGAAATAACAAAAGACTTAGAGATTTAGCTTTATAGTCTATTTCAGGGAGCTTATATATATATATATATATATATATATATATATATATATTATCCACACGAGCAGGATGCGACACAAGGTATTATATATATATGTGTGTGTGTGTGTGTATATCTATACATACATGGAGGCACATGCATTTAATGGTCATCTTTGTAGGAAATGGACAGGGCGACACGAGATCGAATCCTGGATGAGGCTGCTGGCATTTTACGTGGTACTAATACCTTTGGGAAAGGTAAAAATCCAACAATTCTCCCCCCAGTTAGGGGTAAATAGGAGGACAGACTGGCCTCTTAAAACGTAGTATGGTATCCGGTCTCGAAGATGGAAAACACTGAATTCAAACCTGTTGAACTCCACTGGGAAATTGCTCGTGTGTTACATGTCTAAAAGTGAATCTGTTGTCTAAGTATTATGATTATTCACGCTCGCATACAGTCGATAGGAAAGAATTGGTGCATCAAGTGTTGCCACAAACCCAATCAACGACCGACCTCAGGAATTTTGAATTCAGAGTTATCCCTCTCCTAGACTGGTTACCTATCCAAGTCTGAAGGGCCCGGTCTGCCCTACTATTTAACCCATAGCTGGAGGGAGAATATATGGATTCATACCTTTCCCAAGGGTATTAGCACTATGTGAAATGCCAACAGCTTCGTCTAGGAATTGAACTCGAAACGATGCGTAAATTGGATAATTATTACACATTCAGTTGAGATCTCTTTGAATTTCCTCTATTTGGTGCTATTTTTCTAATCATTTTTCATTCCACTTGTGGATAATTTCTCTCCTTCATATTTTACTAATATATTTCAATGATGTATAATTTTCGTATTAAAACAAAAAAAACAAACAAAAAAAACCCAAAAAACAGTGTCATCATATGATTTTATATCCTATTTTCCATTCATTTTCTCTGGCGTCAAATATATTTTTCTTTTGTTACGCAAAGTTACGTGAAATATCAAGAGGAGAGATTTAGTCTCGTACTCTTTTAACACGTTTAAGAATGCAACAATGGTGGTAAAAATTATTTTGGTGAAGACTACCATCGGAAAATCAATTAAAATTTGTTAATCATCATTGAGATATGCCGTCAGTACGGATTCCATTGACTCTCTCTCTTGTCAGCTGTCTCTATCGGCTATCACTCTTGCCAAGTCCGTTAGACAGTGTTGCATAACCTTCTTATTATTTCTATCTTCCTCTTCTTAACTTGTTTCTTCTATCTTTGCTATTCGGACTGAGCACTCTCTAGTCTTCTGTTTTCATGGGTTGACTTGAGGTTGGATGGAGTGTTCTTGGGGGTCCATTTAGTCGGTTTTTATACATGAACACAAAGATGTAGTTTGGTTTCGACATCTTTATTTTCCGCAAGACCAAACATTCCTAGACACTGAGAGGAACTCCGAGACAGACACTGTGTTACAAAATGAATAGCTTAACCAATCATTATGTAACAATGGCATCTAGTGTCCATACAGAGCCGATTGTTAGTACGATAAATTGGTTTCACTTATAAACCATAATCCCTGACTTGAACGCCCTGTCAGCTGGGGCGTTAGAATGCACCGACTGCACATCTGCAGAGGGGTCAGATTCCCCAATGAAGCCACCTATTGGCTGTAGGTGGCTCCCCGTGATGCTTAAGGATAGAACCCAGGTGGATGAGCAATTCAGGACTTGCAATACTCCACTTTGGCCCTATCTCGGGCTAGACGGGCGGTTGGAGAGGCCCCCTTCGATCAATCGGCTGGTCATGTCAAGCCCTAGCATCTATATGATTTTCCCAACCCTACTGACCTTATGGCAAGCCCCAACCGCTTTTTATCATATGGGTGCTAGAAGGCGGTGACTGAGGGTCTACATGTCCTGGGAATGACGTTAAACTCTATCTGATGGTGAGGTTCCAGTTTTGGAGGTTTGGGGAATGTGGAGCACCCCTTCATCACCATTGCTCCCTGGTTCCACTTTGACCCGGACTGGTAGTATCTGTTAGGGTCCCATCTATGTGTTGAATAGAAAAACATGAGTTTATAAACAAAATTGTATTATGCAGTAAGAATGAATTTATTTCACAACTTTGTCGGCATTAAATGACCCACTGAGGTTGATATGCCGTAAAACAAAACAAACCATCCCCACTTGAGCTTCTTGTAGAGACAATACTCACTGCACCCTAAAATGTTCAGGCATTTGCATTTTCCAACTGAAAAAAAAAACACAAAAAAACACTATAAACACATAAAATCCTCTCAAACCATTTATCAAGTGAAAAGCTTATTGATATCTATACGTTTATTTATTCATTATAGGTTTTTGTTTATCTTGTTTTCATAACTTCGTAACAATAAGAAAATGACATATCCAAACATTTGTATTTTGTTTGTAATTTACTCGCTTGATAGAGTGATTGAATATTTCACTTATTTACAAGAATTCACAGTAATGTGAATCTGGTCAAATTAGGCAGAAAAATTAAAAAAAAAAATTGCCATTCAATGCAGTCTATTAACAGTTTAGAATTCATACATTCAGTTTATTGAGAGTTTTTGATTCATTCTTTGTAGAGGTTGTATGTGTGATTTTAAAAAAGCAAACCAGATTTCCACCATGTAAAATAATAAGGAAAGAAAATGCTTTAGTCTTTTCAGCTCAAAAAGTCTGCAGAAGAAAAACCAGCATAAAAAAGAAACACTCGAGATATTTTTTTTTTTCAAGTAGACGACACACTTGTCTCTCGACTCGATGCCTGGGGGTCAATTTTTTGTTCATTCGACTGAGTGTTAGCCTTTTTTTTTTTTTTTTTCATTTTTTTTTTCATATGACCTGTTGAACCAATGTTTTTAAGTGTCTGCTTAAAAAGAGATTCTGTCAATGTGCAGACAAAATATGTTTTTCTTCTCTTCTACTTTTTAGCATCTGGCACGTTATTTTCCCCCCAGTTTTGTAATAGCGGTTTAGCATTCCACTTACTTTTTGGGGAGATTCATATCTTTACTTCATATAATATTACAAAGAAAGAAAACATGTCTTTGCGCTGTGATTAATTCTATACTGCATTCATGCAAAGGAAGACACCGCCCTGCGTTAGAATGCACCGACTGCACCTCTGCAGACGGGCGACCCGTGATGCATAAGAATAGAGCCCAGGTGGATGAGCAGTTCATGACATGCAATACTCCACTTTGGCCCTATCTTGGGCTAGACGGGCGGTCGGAGAGGCCCCCTCCGATCAATCGGCTGGCCACGTCAAGCCCTAGCATCTATATGATTTTCCCAACCCTATTGCCTTATGGCAAGCCCCAACCCCTTTTTTATCATATGGGTGCTAGAAGGCGGTGGCTGTGGGTATACATGTCCTGGGAATGACGTTAAACTCTATCTGATGGTGAGGTTCCATTTTGGAGGTTTGGGGAATGTGGAGCACCCCTTCATCACCATTGGTCCCTGGTCCACTTTGACCCGGAGTGGTAGTACCTGTTAGGGTCCCATCTATGGGTTAAATAGAAAAATGTATTTATAAAAAAATTGTATTATCCATTAAGAATTGATTTATTTCAAAACTTTATCGGCATTAAATGACCCACTGAGGTTGATATGCCGTAAAACAAAACAAACCTAACCAAACAAAGGAAGACATACACTGCTGTAGACTCAGGGAATCTCAATCAAGCTAGTCCTGTTGATCCATTACTACTGAAAAGCGAGATCGATCCTCGCTGGAAAGTTCATATTTGCGACCTATGTTGCATTCTACCCACAGGAACGGTGTCCTATATTACTGCATATGCTAGCAAGCT
>CM042137.1:137113584-137128584 GCA_023376005.1 Doryteuthis pealeii | reverse complement strand
ATCAAACTGAAACGAAAGATTAATGTATGAATTTTTGTTTATCTTGAACTAATCTGTCTTTTTAAAAGGATGTAGATACCAAAACTGGGACTCTAATGTGGATGGTGGTTCCTAGATTCTATCTCAATGCTATTATTATTATTATTATTATTATTATTATTATTATTATTACTAGCAAATATATGCACCCTCCGGGTGCAAGTATTTAAGTTTTAATGTAATGAAATATCGTATTAAATTAGAAAGTCTAATAAGAATGCAGATAAAAAGATTTGAAACAGAGTGGGGGTATAATAGAAAAATAGAAATGAAACTTACTCTTCCATCACTCCCGTCTTTCATTGCTGAATTTTACTTATTTAACTATTTAGTTAAATTAGGAAATAAAGAATAAAATTAAGCTTATATTTTCTTGTTAATGGATTTCATTTAAGATTCATTGGAGAGATTTTTGCTTATATTCATTAAAATAAAACCAAACAGTTAGAAATCAATAATACTAAGCACATATTTAATAAAATCACATTTTTAATATCAATATGCAAATTAGCCTTCCCGTTCACACTGCAAACCGCTATTTTTGTATATATAAATACAATAGCATGTTATTAGTATGCAGATATGGACAACACTAATAAAGAGGTGAAAGCAATTTTATTAATAATTGAGGTTTAAATATAAATAAAATCATGAAGAATGTGATGTAAATAACTATGTTAATCGTTACTCGATTAGTAATATAGTTTCGGTTACAGACAGAAAAACACACAATCTCCATTATAATAAGATTATTATTAGTAGTTTTTCACACCAACGCCAGCTGATGGACTTTGACTGCAGTCTGAATAACAAGTCTACTCAGGTTTCCAGGACGCTTCTGAGTATTTTAGCCAATTGCGGCAATGGGCTCAAATCTTCCAGTTCCTCCAGACTTTTTTCCCAATGTTTTGGAACCGCTCCTAGCGCACCAACTAAAATTGGTATCACCCCACCCCCTCATATTCTACAGGTTTTTAAATTCTCTGGCAAGGAGCAGGATTTTGTCTATCTTTTCGTTTCCCTTTATCTTCATGCGATCTGCTGGAACTGCAAAATCTACCAGATTATTATTATTACATGGTTAATCTTATTTTATTGAAATTCAAAGTGCACCCCGGTGTTTAATTACTCTACAATTTTACTCTGAAAAAAAAAAGAAAGAAAGATGAGAAACATTGGTTTAGAAGAATTGCTTATTCAATGACATAGACTTTTGGGTTTGGCAGTATCGTATGGAACGTTTCTTTTCAAGATTTATGCGCAACGGATTACGAAAGACTGCCACGGGGGGGGGGTATTGACTAGAATTAATTTAGTCAAGCCGAAAGCCATATCAATGGGTTGGGGCAGTGAGAAATCAATTCCCTATTAATGGCCTGCGAGTGAAACTTAGTGAACATTGAATCTGATGGATATTTCCTAAACACAAATTAGTTGGGTTCAATATTCCAACCTCTGTATATATATTTATTAAATTCACTAGTAATGGCCAGCGAGATAAGCATGTTAACCTTCCCTTTTGTGTAGGAGCCGTTCTACATTTTGAAAAATCTTAGCATAGGCTGGTGTTTGGCTATTATAATTCAGCGCTTAGTGATTGGTAGATTCCTAACGATCACACAGAAAATAGCACTCTGCAAAAAGAAAAAAACAAAAAACTAACTGTACGGCCACTTACATCATATCACATTAATTATCAAAGTAAGTCGAAGAAAATAAACCGGACATTGCTGGAAAAGTGTTGTGAGGTTTTAAGGGGTCAAATAAGAACAAAACGACGGGTAACAAATGTAGGAAAATATATTAACAAAAAGTAGACAAATACAATAGAGAGAAGTGGGAATTACGTCCGACAAATAGAATTGTGAGCTGACTCGCATTGGCTTACTCTCAAGCCACGATTGTCCCTGTTACTTATAGTAACCCGTCAGCGCATTCCATTAGTCTTATAGGGTGTATCACTTATAAGAAAAAGTAAGAACGATCTCAGAAGTAACGTTCTGTGGATACCTACATATAGACACATGTAAGTAGGCTTTCCAGCAAAGACTTTCATAGATCATCCCTATGCGCATACTACATGTTATGAGAAGGGCTTTTCAGGAGCGATGACAGATAGGGATGGGAGGCAAGAGAGAGTCATGGGAATCCTTGCTGACAGTGTGACACGATGGTGATAAGATCTCTTGTCACTTATTGCTAATCTTGCTGAATATTGTGTTATTTCTATGCAAATTTGGAGCCTCACGCTCATGACCTTTTGCCAGGCTTAGTAAATAACTGGATGTTTTGAATATCCTGTGAGACAGCATGCTAGCCGTACAGGATATTATTTTTTTTCATGAATTCAGTTCGCTCTCAGTAACGGGAGGAGGGAGCCCATCTTGCGTAATGGCTAACGTGTTGAACTGTATCATCGTAGTAATCGCACTATTACGTTCATTTTCAAAATTATAGCCCTGAGAAAGGCATGAAAACCCCCATTCCCCAGCTATGTCATGACGTTTTCCAATGGATACACGATATATAATAAAATAAGCCGGTGTATCTCAGTCGGTTGAGTGTTCGAGTAGGAACCTTAATGGTCCTGGTTCGATATTGGCCCTCGCCAACTCAGTGTATGAGTAGCACAGGGATATGTGCAGGTAAAGTAAGGAGCTGATGGTATGTGTAGCGCTCCACCTTATACGCTAAAATAATCTCCGTGGTCTAGCGCTACTGAAAAGGGATAGACTCCCTCGCTGTTTGGCTGATACGACTTTACTTTTACTTTTATTTATTATCTATTGTCTCCCCTTAGTGTATTGAGCACTTTAGTATATTTAGCAACTCCTATGGAGACACGATATATTTAAATAGTACCACTACTGCTCTTCTACAAGGATTACTTTGGGATTAAATAACCCACGAATCGTAATGTGCTAAAGAAAGAAACCAAATAAAACCAATCACTTGGCGCCACACTATCATTATCTTACGTTTGCTAAATACTTGGTCACATGGCCGTCTATACATGGGTCGCTTGTCTCGAAGGCCATTGTTAATGGATTGAGTTTCACACACCTGTGGCCTCCTTTTAGACTAAGCTAAACTTACTAAATATCTCGATGTCAAAGTGCACAACGAGGTTTAAGAGGCTAGTCTCAGTGATCATTTGTCATTATATTTGTTTGTACACCCTCGGCTTGACCCTCAATGAGGTCGGTAAACGGGAGAACCAACACAATTTCGAGCCAAGGCAAAAACTAATATATTACGCATGCTAACGTAAGCATTTTCATACAGAGTGGTATCATTCGGTTTGAAATTGATGAATATTTTCGCAAATCCACTATGATATTTTTCTCACTTGTTTGTTTAGTTTTTGGAGAAAACAGGGTGTTTAGTATGGAAAAGATAACGAGGTGTCTCTCGTTAAGTGCGAGATGTGGCTGTGTTGCCCCCGAGAGAATTCGAACTTGCTTTACTCCAGAAATTATTTTCAGTTCTCATGAATATCCGCCGGGGAAACTTTAAAAACGCAGACAGAAAAAAAAAGCGAAATGTCATGGTGGCATCTGAAAGTAAATGCGTGATTTAATGGTACCTGTTTGATGAGAGAGACAGAGGGACAGATACAGAGAGAGAGAGAAACAGACAGACAGAGATATAGAAACAGAGAGAGAGACAGAGAGACAGACAGAGAGAGAGACAGACAGAGACAGAGTGATAGAAACAGAGAGAGAGAGACAGACAGACAGACAGACTGATAGAAACAGAGAGAGAGAGAGAGGGAGAGAGAGAGAGAGAGTAAGAAAGATTGTGTATGTGTGTGTGAACGATGGCAGTGATCTTTAAAGATTATGCTATTGCTTTATGTGTCTATTGATATGAGACAGACATATGAGATATGAAATGACTGAGTTATAAAATTACTAAGTTAAACAGACATATATAAATAATATAAAAACGCGTTAGATAAAGTAGCAGAAAGATCACTTTATAGATAGAAAACAGACATAAAACTGTATTAGATATATGTATTTATCAATATATATGTTTTTCTTTACCAAAAACGGCGTTGTTACATAGTCACTAAAACTGATAATAGATACACATTATTTGAAAATAAAGCAATCACTATAACCTTATAATTACTATATATATATATATATATATATATATATATATATATATATATATATATATATTATATATATATATATATATATTATATGGGTTGAAATCGTATAAGCGAGAAATAGTCTACATATCTCCTCTCACTGATATTAATTACTCTTTATTTCAAATATATATATATATATATATATATATATATATATATATATATATATATTATATATATATATATATATACTTGCTTTGAAAATCCCTCAGGCAAGAAACTGTTGAATTCCAAAAGCTCTTGACTTCATGAATTCGCTAACCTAACTTAGATATACATGGTCTATAAATGATATTTATCACTATTTACTTATGAATATATCAAACTATATATATATATATATATATATATATATATATATATAATATGTATGTATGTATGTATGTGTGTGTGTGTTTCCATGTATATATATATATATATATATATATATATATATAAATGTATTGAAAAAATAGATAAATAATGGAAAGAAAATGTTGAATGGATAAAAATTGTTTATGGGAGTGACAACAAGTGTTTCGACCGAGAGATTGTCTTTGTACACATTGTATTCTATTTATTATTATTCAAAATACAAAATACAATAATGATAATATACTTTTTAAGTATACAGAACAACGGTCGTCATCAGGGCAAGATATTTAATATTTTAAATTAAAACGGTGATATATATATATATATATATATATATATATATATATATATATATATATATATATAAGGTTTATTTAATGAATATTTAAAAAAAAGAATAAATCTACATTTCTTTCAGATTTCTTTTCTCCAAGAATGTAAACTCTGCATTATTAGGAATTACTTTATAGACAACATTATTTTAATCACGCAAAAATTATTTGGAGCTATTCGGAATACCGGCAAACCAAACAGAGGTCTGTCATTATAATCTTGGAGGGAAAGAAGTCAAAACATTATGCGATTTACAAAACAACGTGTGGTATGTCTGGATTAGCAAGTTTTTGTCAATAAAACAAAAAAGTGAAACATGTTTTTGCCAAAAGTCAATCCCCTGAATGGAAGCAGACTAAATATCTGATGAAATGTAACAGTGGTTAGTAAAGAAGGTCATGCTGACAGTCTTCCGTGCCATGAAATGACCCCCATTAATTCTTTTTTAGGAAAAATTGCAATTGTATACTCTGCTTCATATTGCCAACTTTTTATACAAATATATATATATATATATATATATATATATATAATATATATATACACGCGTGGGCTAGTGGTTAGAGTCGTGGAAAATGGACTCATCTGTTCTTCATTTTCTAGACGAAGCTGTTTGCAATTCACATAGCGCTAATACCCTTGGGAAAGGTATGAATCCATATGTTCTTCCTCCAGCTATGGGTTAAATAGTAGGGCAGACTGGGTACTTTAACCTTGGGTAGGTAACCAGTCTAGGAGAATTAAAAATTCCTGAGGCCAGTCGTTGATTGGGTTCGTGGCATTCCTTGATGCACCAATTCTTTCCTATCGACTGTGCCAAAAAGTGTGGAATGGTCCTACACAAGCCTTCACCACTATAAACAAATCACTGTGTTGGTTGTTCACTGGATGAACACTCATGCGTCGAAAATCGACGAGAGAGTCCATTTATATATATATATATATATATATATATATATATATATATATATATATATATAAAGTAAGTAAAGTCCTCGGGGCGGCCTAAATCGGTATCAGCTAATTAGCGAAGGAGTCTATCCCCTTTTCACTTGCGCTAGACCAAGGAGATTATTTTAGCGTCTGAGGTGGAGCGCCACACCTATCATCAGCTCCTTACTTTACCGCACAGATCCCTGTGCTACTCATACGCTGAGTTGGCGAGGACCGGTATCGAACTAGGAACCTTGCTGGTTTCTAGCCAAACGCTCTACCGACTGAGCTAACCCGGATCATATATATATATATATATATATATATATATATATATTGCATCATCCCCGAATAAGTACAGCCCTCATAATTTTTTAGAATTATCTTGTAACTCAAAGATATCAGGATTTTATTATTTCTAATAGGAAATTATATAATCAAAACGGTTCTAATTAGGTGTTATTTATTATCATGCACAGGCGCATTGAAATTATCTGTTAGTGTTATCATAAAAGATTATTCATTCCACCCATCTTCGCAATGACGGATGGTAAAATTTAACATCACACTCCATAACTATGTCGAATGTTTATATTTTATCACGAAAATATTTTATTACATTGTTCGAAGTAGTTCAACAGACTTTGGAGGAAAAAGCAGTAGGTGACCAAAACCTCATATAAAATTCAATTTTATCGTCATGTTTTTTCTGCTATTGGTAAGAAGAAGGTTTGGAGAAAATTCCAATAAAAAAAAATCATACAACCGGAGATATTTGATTATGAAAATAACAGTATAAAATAATGTGACGCCAGAATTTGCATTAAAATGATTTGGGGCTAAAAACACCAAATTGAAATATATTTTAAAATTCTATAATTATCTATAATTATTTCAATATTTTTTCCATTATTAATCAATATATTTATTTAAAACTTAATTTGGTAAGATATTTTTTTATACACACACACACACATACACTCATATATATAGTTATTTATATACGTTAGCGTAGCGTGGGCATAAAGCCATGGCCGTTTGGTGACTGATAGTTTCTCGCCTATACGATTTTCAAATCAGACACTTGGTTTGAAAATCGCATAGGCGAGGAACTGGCTTTTACCGAGCCTTTGCTTTCATGAAGCTACCGTAACAGGTATACATGCTCCCTCATCGATATTCAACACACTTACTTATCAATATAGCACACTATATTATTAATATCAATATCAGTATATATATATATATATATATATATATATATATATATATATATATATATATAAGTGTATTTAGGCAGCATTTTTTCTTTTATACAGGTTTCGTTGAATTGAACAGACAATTCCTGTCTGACAAGTCTTTCGTTGATCCTTTCTAATCTTCGGGCCATCCTTCTGGTGTCAGGGTGGAAATGGTATACCAGTCCACCGAATGTTTCGTCACTAGCGCTTTCGGCAATACACTTTGCCATCCTCAACCTGTGCCCACCCCTCCAAAAAAATCACCACTGCTTTGTTCAAACTACTACCATTCCAAAAACCTCACACTACCAATTGATATTACCTCCCACTAATTCCTTGCTTCTACTCGTTCTCGTTAAAAACGAGACATGAAAACTATTCCATCGTTTTCCCACCTGAGGATGGCAAAGTGTATTGCCGAAAGCGCTAGTGACGAAACATTCGGTGGACTGGTATACCAGTTCCACCCTGACACCAGAATAATGGCCCGAAGATTAGAAAGGATAAACGAAAGACTTGTCAGACAGGAATTGTCTGTTCAATTCAACGAAACCTATATATATATATATATATATATTTATATATATATATATATATATATATATGAACAAAATATATATTTATTTTTTAACAAAATCCTTATTTACCAATGTACGTAATGTAACTCTCTATTCATCAAAGACATTGAAATTTTTCGATTAATTAAGCAACTTCAGTTAATAACATATATCCATTTTACGGATTTATTGGGCACATATACGGACACAGAATGTGATTAATTGAAGCCTGGAGAAGATCTGCAACACGAGTTACTGATGTGAAAATAAAAGACTTTTAAAATCATAATCCATTTTGCGGATCTTCTTTTTTCATTATAATATATATATATATATTATATATATATTAGAACTTAAAAAGACCCACTAAAAGATTCATTATTAACAAAAATGTATATATTTTATAATAGAAGGGGGTTGGGCAAAAGGCGAATATATATATATATATATATATATATATATATATATATATGTGTGTGTGTGTGTGTGTGTGTGTGTGTGTGTCTGTGTGTGTCTGTGTGTGTTTATAATGGAGATTCGCTTCCGGTTTTGTCTGTAACAAAAGCTACGTCACTGCTTAAGTCACACTACCTAAAATCGTCATAACATAGAATACATTGAGCATGCAATGTTAGACAGTCCTCATTTGTTTTTGAAACAAGTTTTAATAAATACATACCTGGTATTATCTATCTATATATAGTTTGTTTTATCATAATATATATTCAAAGTTATCAGAACTAAGTTTCCATTAATTCCTTTAATAGATTTATTTTATTTTTTACTCCTTTAATAAATTTAATTTATTTTTTACTCCTTTAATAAATTTGATGGTTTTACTTTACTTATGATACAAACTCTCTGATGTTAAATGTTCAACTCCCACCCCTCAGGCAATATTTATTTTACGTCGCCCAGAGGGCGTTTTTTGTTTTGCTATATATATATATATATATATATTATATATAATATATGAGTGTGTATGTATGTGTGTGTGCAGACATACATAAACAAACTATGGCGACTCCGAATGACAGGGTTTTTTTTTAAACAAAGTTTTAGAAACAGACAAATCTTATTTCAGTATTTATTTCACCCCACAAGAAATTAAAAAAAATGGGTGAACTTCCCGGAACATGCGAGTTTCATTTCTTGAGTAAGTGTATTTTTCCGTCTCTCCGCCAGGGCAACACGTGTGCATGTGGGCAGAGACAAAAACTTTCAAGTCTTCTCGTCTTATATTTTGGTACACCACTGGCATCAGCAAATAACCTAACATAACACCTGCTAACTCAATGATGAGATATAGAATTTTAAAGAACTACACTCTTGGGGATTGGAAGAAAATATTGTAGATAATAAACAAAATTCAACGTGTAATAAATAATTATCCATATACTAAGAAAAAACAATGTCTCGTTCCACACGTGTAATCATTTGTTAATTTACATTTCTATATTATTACAAACTAGTACAAAATAAAAAACACACTCCGGGCGATGTAAAAATAGATTTTTGAAACATATTGCATGAGGGGTGGGAGTTTGTACCCTAAGTAAGTAAAATCATCAAATTCATTAAAGGATTAAAAAATAAAACAATTTGATATATATAATAAAAAGGATTGTAGGTTTGCCATAACAGCAATAAGGTTGGGACAATCATATAGGTGCTAGAGCTTGAAGTGACCTGTCAATTAACTGGAGAGGGCCTCTCCAAGAATCCGTCTTGCTCAAGTAAGGGCCAAAGTGGAATATTGCATATCATGGTCTCCTCAGCCATCTGGATTCCATCCTTAAACATAATAGGTCACCACCCAAAGCCAAAAGGTGGTTCCTTTGGAGGGATTTTACCCCTTTGCAGAGATGCAGTTGGTGCATTCTTCTGCACCAGAACAGAGGATGAGATTTATAATGGGGCACTTTCCTTATAAAACCTGTGTGGTCCTATGCTGGTCACGGGGCCAAATGTGGTACTATTACATACCCATAACTTTTGCTGTTTTTTATTGGTTTTTTTTAGAAATACTACAACCATTACAAAATGAACGTAGATTATAAATAAATACATTTCTATGTCATTTTGTTGCATACCCTCTTCATTATTTCTTTACTTCTTCTGGTCGTCATTGGAATCTTATAACATTTTGTCTTGGTCTGGAATCTTCTAAGGTTTGGACTTTCTTGGGGACTTCGTGTCTGGTCTTCCATTGGGGATTTATCTTTATCAGAAGCCCTGTGTCATTGGTAGTTTTTTAGGTAATAACACAAGACTCCAATTTGCTTTGATCTTACTTTATTTCAAATCCCCAACCAGACAATCTGCGCAGATGAGAGGACGCGCGTATAACGCGACTTACCCCTTCGAGCTCGCTGCTACTTTCTAACTGATTGAAACTTACTTACTATCTAAACCGGAAGAGAGGGTCTCCTCCACCGGTTCTCACGGCTATCCCCAGAAGGTAGGGTCAGGACTGAGGTCACTCATTCTTCAAGGCCGCCGGCTGAACTTATAACCGTCATTTTGATTTCTACACTATTGCACATAAATATTAGGTATCTAATAATTATGTAACAATTTGAACTCGTATCCGTCATCTTTGAATGGCAGTCTGGCCGAGACAGTGATGAATGGAATAGTTAAAGGAAGTCAATCAGCAGACATTATTCAAAATTAGTCACGTAACTACATCTTTTCTTCTCAGATTTGCTTGTTAGTTTATGTCTCGTAATATTACACGTGATAATCTGATGTTATCCGAATGTTTTAGATGAAGTATTGTCATTAGAAACTTTTTTACTAGTTTGTACTTCATCTGACTGTTTTGTCCGAGTTGTAGTAGTACAACTACTAGTAGACAGGACAATTCTAAGTAGACCAAATTGCTGGAACCTGAAGAAAATATCAATGCACAGCATAATAGTGAGCAATTGTCACGTATAAATGATGTACTAGATGTGAAAATACATTTTTTGTGGGTAAAGAATTCAATACAAAATTCAGTATCTTTTTATCTATCTATCTATCTACCTGCCTATCTATCCATCCATCCATATATCTATTCGCGTATGAGTGTGTTCGTGTAAATGAATGCATCAATATATGATAAGAGTCTCTCTCTCTCTCTCTCTCTTTCTATCTATCTCTCTCTCTCTCTTTTAATTTCTATCCATCAATCTATCACAGACTATTAATATATATCGTTCTTCCTATCTATCTATCACATATTAAACACGCACATACAGACACAGACACAAAAGCATGGAAATGTATTATATATATATATATATAATATATATATATATATATTATATGTGTGTGTGTGTGTGTACATATATACACCCCACAAACCTTCCTCATATATATATATATACACACATATATACACCCACAAACCCCTCATTATATATATATATATATATATATATATATACATATACACCCCACAAACTTCCTCATATATATATATATATAATATATATATATATATATATATATATATATATACATATATACACCCCACAAACCTTCCTCATATATATATATATATATATATATATATATATATATATATATATACATATATACACCCCCACAACCTTCCTCATATATATATATATATATATATATATATATATATATATATATATATATATATATATATATATATATATATATATATATTTGTGTGTGTTTGTGTGTATGTATTTGCGAATGCTTTTTAATGAGGGTACAATTTTTATATCGATAACATTTTTAACATTTCCTGAAATTAATTTAGCAAATTTAACTACCTCGATCATTCTAACTGCATCTCTAGTCACTGATGATAATGTCTGTATGCAATGTGTAGTAGATTTAGTCAAATGCCCATTAAAAAAACTGTCACACAATCTCTCTCACTCTTTCTCTCCCCTCTCCTCTCTTATATATATATATATATATATATATATATATATATATATATATATATATATATGTGTGTGTGTGTGTGTGTGTATATATATATATATGTATATCTTATTATAATGGAGATTGTGTGTTTTTCTGTCTGTAACCGAAACTATATTACTACACAAGTCACTATTCCCTTAGTTATTTACGTAATATTCTCCATGATTGTATTTTTATTTAAACCTCAATTATTAATAAAATTGTTTTACATTATTAATACTGTTAACCATATCTACATACTAACAATTATATTTATATATACAACAAAATAGCGGTTTACAGTGTGAACGGGAAGGCTAATTTGCATATTGATATTAAAAATGTGATTTTAATAAATATGTGCTTAGTATTATTGATTTCTATCTGTTTGGTTTTATTTTAATAAATATAAGCAAAAATCTCTTCAATGACTTAAATGAAATCCATTAACAAGAAAAAATAACAGTAACTTTATTCTTTACTTCCTCTTTTAACTAAATACTTAAATTAAAAAAAAAATAACAATGAAAGACGAGAGTGATGGAAGAGTAAGTTTCAGTTGTTCCAGTTTTCGATTATACCCTCTCTGTTTCAAATCTTTTTATATGCATTCTTATTTAGTTTCATTAGCCTTTCTAATTTAATACAATATTTTATTACATTAAAACTTAAATACTTGCACCCGGAGGGTGCATATATTTGCTAGTATATATAATGAATAAATGCATGAAAAACGTTAAATTTGTAATAAATGATTTCACCTGAAGTAGCTGAGTCTGTAGCCGCATCTTCAGACAAAAACATGGTTGCTTTTCTATGTCTGAATATACCGTTGCGAGCTAACCTTGTTATATATATATATATATATATATATATATATATATATATATATATATATATATATATATATAAATTTAAACCTAATGAGTCAGATATACCTACTAACAATTTGGATTAGTAGCTTTTCAAGGCAAAGATCTTGGTCTTTCTTTTTTTTTCAATTTTTTTTCCCCAGGTGATATTTGGTAGTATATTTTTACAATCAAATTGTTTGACGGATTTTTGTCTCGCCACAAATATTTACCAACAAACTTGGTATATTAAATTATATATATATATATATATATATATATATATATATATATATATATATATATATACTATTAGTAATCTGTTATATATGAGATTGGGCTATACTATAATGACTCTATGATATCAACTTGAATAGTAATACTAATCAAATGATTTATAAGTAAACAAGTAATTTATGATTATATTTAATAACTATCTAATTAATAACTATCTAGAATCTCTGAAAGATAAAAGTGACCTCTGAGCATTTGATAATGCTATATGCAACGTAAATAATGTTGGAGACAAACTAGAAATATTAAGGTTTATAAAATAGATCCTAAAAATAAAAAAAAGAAAATGAAAAAAGAAAAGATAGTTTGAAAGGTTTAGAAAACGTGACTTCAACACCAAAGAGTTCCTTCTTTTGAGTTTTACAACAACATGTTTTCACTTTGATTCGATAGAAATAGTGCTGTGATGGTTGATAGATTAGCTTAATAGACTGAATTGAAGCCATTTAATGGTTCTCCTTCGTCGAAAACAGCTTTTTAAGATGTCTAAACTTCAAAAATAGGTTCAGCATGATTTAACTTGAGTATTTGTACTTCATTGCGCTCTTGTAAACGTATTTTAGAATTTTTGTATAGTTTAGTGATAGGGATGCTGAAAACCATATAACACTGCAAATTATTAGTATTAGATAAGAATACTTAAAACCATATAACTGTGTGCAAATTATTAGTATTAGATAAGAGTACTTAAAACCATATAACTGAGTGCAAATTATTTGTATTAGATAGGAATACTTAAAACCATATCATTTTGTGCAAATTATTTGTATTAGATAGGAATACTTAAAACCATATAACTGTGTGCAAATTATTATTATTAGATAAGAATACTTAAAACCATATAACTGTGTGCAAATTATTTGTATTAGATAGGAATACTTAAAACCATATCATTTTGTGCAAATTATTTGTATTAGATAAGAATACTTAAAACCATATAACTGTGTGCAAATTATTAGTATTAGATAAGAATACTTAAAACCATATAACTGTGTGCAAATTATTAGTATTAGATAGGAATACTTAAAACCATATCATTTTGTGCAAATTATTTGTATTAGATAGGAATACTTGAAACCATATAAGTGTATGTAAATTATTTGTCTTAAGAATAGATAAGATTTTGTTTGGTTTAGTTAATGGCTGTTAGTTATCCTCATGGATTAACATCATTATTATTATTTCATTGATGAATTTTGACTAGCTTTCTTTCATCTTATATTTATTGATGAGGGATATAACTTTAAAACTCATCAATATTTTTATTTATTTATTTATTTATGTGGTTGAATGTAGAGGAAAATGTGGATATAACAACACAAAACGACTATGTTCAATTGATATTTCGCCTCATTATTTCGTGGGTGAAAATGTATATACTACTAAAATAAAATGGGACATATACAACAGGTTAGTAGTGGTAAACAATTTAACGTAATATCAAAAAGGAAGTCTTATTGTTCTGTGTTAATTTGATGATTACAGGAGACATCAGCAATTAGAAAAACAAGGCACTACTTTCAAGGAAAGAGACAAATCTGCTAAATGTTGTTGCCGTCCAACACGTTAGCCACTGAGCCATGGAGACTCTTGTTTATCTTATTATCCACTATTGTGAATTTTACACAAACACATTGATTGACTTATTCTTCATACACCTAAAGAGATGGAAACTATGAGGTTCAGTCAATATATAAGTAGATTTTTTAAAAAAAAGCAAAATAAATTTATTTTTCAGAATTTTTCCAATAAATGTAAACTCAGCATTGATTAGAATAAGTTGATGTGGATAGTTCCATCATTTTCTATTTACATCTCCCAAAACTATTTGTTTTGAGGCTAATCAAAATGACGGCAAATCAAACAGAGTGCTCCAGGTTTAAACAGAGGTGTGTTATAAAAGCATTTGAGGCTGAGAAGGGCAAACCATTTGGAATGTAGAGAGGAATGTGTGATGTATACGGTGAAGCAAGTTTTAGCTAATATTTTAATTTTTTTTAAATGTTATTTTTACAAATGGGCTACACATGGATTTGCCACTACGAGCCTGAGTCGAAAAGAGAGTCCATGGAGTGGAAACATACTGACTCACCGGTAAAGAAAGGTTCCGATCGCAGTGTTCAGTAAAGTTCATGTTTTTCTGAAACATGAAAAGACCTTTTCCTATTGATTTTTCTTGAAAAATATGCAACTGTAAACAATGCTTTCTATTGCAAAGTCTTTAAGGAAAATTCAGCTTATTACTTGAATTATTTTATGAATCATTCACTTTCTTTACATACATTTTTCAAACAAAAATC
>CM042137.1:137106084-137108584 GCA_023376005.1 Doryteuthis pealeii | reverse complement strand
GTTGAGAACTAGGGTTTATTGGAGCGTTTTAAAGTCATGTGACTAAAAATTCGAAAAGTTAGTATTTAGATTTTAACTTTCAATTAGTTTAGACCGAGCAGCCAAAGTATATTCACAGCTGCTTTTTTTGTGGGGTGCCAAGATTTGTTCAAGACATTAAGGAGCATACTTGTGCAGGTTCCATCTAGCTTTTTCTCTAAGTCTTTTGCTGAAGTCCAAGTTGTGCAGCCATATAGTAGTACTGACATGCTGTAAAATCCAACCAACCTACCATCCAACCAGGCAACCAGCCAGCCAGCGAGGAAGATAGACCAGTCAGGAAGGAGAGCAGCGAGAAACAGCAAAGACGATAGAGCAGCGAGGATCGACCCTCGTCTGAAGAGGGGTCCGAAAAGAAGAAAAAACAACTTTATAACACAAAGAATTTACACATATAAGTTGGTTACAAAAGTTTCAAGAATTTTCTTATTTGATTAAATGTTATATTCATAATCGTGTGCATTACGCAACCATTAAAATACGTTATCTTGTTTTCTATACATATTTACCAACACTTCTGCACGAGTAGGATGTGACATATGGTCAATTTATTTATGTTTAACAGGTTTGAATTCAGAGTTTTCTTTTCTTATACTGCTTGTCTATCCCAGGTTAAAAAGTCCAGTCTGCCTTATTATTTACTCATAGCTGGAGGGAGAATAATTGGATATATACGTTTCCAAAAATGTATTAGTTTTATGTGAAAAGTAAACAGCCTCGGTCAGGATTTGAACTTTAAATTTGAAATTAGAGTTTTCCTTCTCCTAGACTGGTTGCCTAACCAAGTTCAAATAGCCCAGTCTATCCTGTTATTTCCCTATAGCTGGAGGAAGAATAGTTGGATTCATAACTTTCCCAAGGGTATTGAAGATATGTGAAATGTAAACAACCTCGTCCAGGATTTGAACTTGTTTCGTCATATCCATTTCAAACGACGGTGATCATTACACTACGTGCCTCTCTATATATATTTACCAACCCCTCTTCCCGAGCAGTAGGTGACACAAGGTCAATTTCTTAAGCGGAGGTCAACAGGTTTGAATTCAAAGTTTTCATTCTCCTAGACCGGTTGCCTAACCAAGGTTAAAGAGCCCAGTCTGTCCTACTATTTATCCATAGCTGGAAGGAGAGTAGGATTCATACCTTTCCCAAGTGTATTAGCGCTAAGGGAAATGCAATTACCACATCCAGGATTTGAACTCGGGTTGACTTTAACCATTACACCACACGCTTCCTAAACTGTAACTGTTAATATAAGCTCGCTTATACATGTATTTACAGACCCCCTCCGCATGAGAAGGGTGTGTCACAAGGTCTATTTTTGAATGTTTCTTCTCCTAGACTAGTTACCTTACCAATGTTAAAGAGTCCAACCCGCCTTACTATTCATCCATTGCTGGATAGAGAATAGTTGGATTCGTACCTTGTCCAAGCCCTATGCGAAATACTACCTGCCTAGTCTAGAATTTGAACTCGAGTTGCCGTGTTCATTTCCAAAGTGGATAACAATTACATCAAGGCACCTCCATATATTATAGATGGCTAATTCTGTATACAGTTATATTGGTTTTTGTTTAGGAAGAAGAGCTACCAAATTAGTTTTAACGAGGTGAGTCTCTTTGGTTTGAATTGAAAGCTTTCCTTCCCCTAGACTGGTTCCCCTACCTCTCCGCATAACCAACCTCTCCGCATGAGCGGGATATGATGCAAGGTCAATTTCTTGAGCGGAGTTAAACAGGTTCAAACAGTTTTCCTTCTACTGGTTACCTAGCCACGGTTAAAGAGCCCAGTCTGTCCTACTATTTACCCAAAGCTGCAGGGAGATTACTTTGATGCATGTGTTTCCCAAGGGCATTAGTGCTATGTGAAATACAAACTATCTCATCCAGGATTTGAACTCTGGTTGACAAGTCCATTTCCTTCGAATCTAACCATTAAATCACACGCCTCCAACCGAATTCACTTTAGAAAAGCTATACCACGGCTTACTATACTCCAGGTCTGCTCATGACACAATTGTGAGCCAGAACTGCAGTTCTATTGAAAATAAACTATTTTTGAAAATATTAGAATAACAATTTGACCAATACCTAAAGATAATGTGTTGAAAGTTCAATAAATGAAAATATGTAATATTATGGACACTGATAAATATTAAGCAAAAAAAAAAAAAATGTTATACATAGCGTTAAGATACGTTTAGATGTTAAAAGTTGAATTATTAACTTTAAGATAAATTACTTGAAACTATAAATCTTTTACAATGATTACCATTACTTACTTGAAATTATATCATTGCCTTTAAAAAAGACGAACATTGAATAACCTAAGAAAGTTACTTAAATTTATAATGGTTTACTGAGGATTAGTATTAGGTACTTAAAGTCGCATAACTATTCACAATGAAATGATGATTATTAAATACGATTAGTTGCTTAATACCATATGTGAAGGCGCGTGA
>CM042137.1:137083584-137103584 GCA_023376005.1 Doryteuthis pealeii | reverse complement strand
TTTTTTTAAATATATTTTTTCAAAAAATCAAACATAAATATTTTCAAAAATTCTCTTTAAAATTTTTTTTTTCTCTCTTTTCTTCTTTTAGTTGTGATTGTTATAGTTGCCATTTCCGTTTATGCATGCATTTAACCAAAAATTTCTGATCTTTGGTTCAAAAGTCATCTGGTGTTGGCATAGCTGGCTTTTATTAATTTCTCCTCGGAGCATAAGTGACAGAATTTTTCACCTGGGTTATAGGATCGGAATTTTTTAATAATTGTACATTTTATAATGGGGTCTGTACCATATTTATTTTTGATGTCCCATATATATATTTGGAGAGAGAGAGAGGAGCTGTACCTATATTATATATTATTAAAACTAGATGCGTTATTATAAAACCTATTTTTGAAATAATTTTGCGTAGATCCAAAATAGATCATTCATCTATTATCTCTGCTGAATACTGTATCTTTATAGCTTGTATATATATATAGCAGAGAAGGCAATGGTTCTTGTCAGTTTCTCACCTATCCGTTTTCAAATCAAGAAACTGACTGTTACCAAGCGCCGTTGACTATGTTTTCGACACCTCAAAGGTATATATATAAGCACAACCTACGCACAAGCAGGATAAGCATCCGGGCTAATCTTTAAGCGGTGTTAAACAGGTTGGAATTCCGAGTTTACCTTATAGATCGGTACTATACTAAAGTTAGCCACAGCTGTATAAATATGGATGTATACGTTTTGGAAGGTATCATTCGAAAACGTATGCATGTCTTTGAATGGATGCATAACTTTTCGAAGTTATTATTCGAAGAGTATTAGCACTATGTGAAATGCAAACAGCCTCGTTCAGGATTTTAACTCGAGTCAAAATGTCAATTTTCTACAATGAAAACCATTATATCACAAGCCTCTCCTAATATATATATATATATATATATATATATATATATATATATATATATATATATATGTATGTGTGTGTGTGTGTGTGTGTGTGTATGTATGTACCTGTTTACTATGTGATAGATAGATAGGAAGAACGATAGATATTAATAGACTGTGATAGATTGATTTATAGAAATTAAAAGGGAGAGAGAGAGAGAGTTTTAATAAACATGTACTGATAGATATACTGTGATAGATTAATATATATGTACATAGATTAATAAACATCTACAGATAGATACAGATAAATATATAGATTAATAAACAGATAGATAGATAGATACAGTTAAATAGAGATAAACAAATAGATAGATACATAGAGATAAATAGATAGATTAATAAACAGATAGATAGATAGATAGAGATAAATAGATAGATTAATAAACAGATAGATAGATAGATAGATAGATAGATAAATAGATAGATTAATAAACAGATAGATAGATAGATAGATAGATAGATAGATAGATAGATAGATATAGATAACAAACAGATAGATAGATAGATTAACAAACAGATAGATAGATAGATAGATAGATAGATAGATAGATAGATAGATAGATAGATAGATAGATAGATAGATAGATAGATAGATAGATAGATAGATAGATAGATTAACAAACAGATAGATAGATAGATAGATACAGATAAATAGATTAATAAACAGATAGATAGATAGATAGATACAGATAAATAGATTAATAAACAGATAGATAGATAGACAGATAGATACAGATAAATAGATTAATAAACAGATAGATAGATAGATAGATAGATAGATAGATCTAAACATGAACAGAATGCGAAGATGAAGAATGTTATATTCTGTCGAAACAACTGCTCCTTATAAATCCTAATACATTCTGAGTAAGAGTTTTCTGTTTTCCCCTGGAGATGCATTTCCATTTACTGCATTCAACAACATCCAACTTTTCAGTCTGTACACCCAACCAACACCACCACCATCACCCATCGCTTGGCTCCTCCTTTCATTGTCTTTGCCTTCTCTGACCATTTTAATCTCTTGGGCTATGCACTACAGACGAGTCACTTAATACACTGGCAATCGAACAAGACTTATTGGGTTTATGCTCAAAAGGAAAGACCCATCACCTGCTTTTGAAAATTATTTCAAAGCCACATGTCATTGCCGGCAGTTGAAGGTCTGGGAAAATAGAAATATTATGAAATGAAATGAAATGAAATAATAATAATAATAATAATTATATTATTATTATTATTATTATTATTATTATTATTATCATTATTATTATCTTTATTATTACTAGCAACAGAAAACATCCTCCGGGCGTCGTAAAAAAATAATTTTTGAAAGACATTGCCTGAGAGGGTGGGAGTTGAAAATCCAATGTCTTAGGGTTTGTATCATAAGTAAGACAAATCTTCATATTTATTAAAGGAGTAAAAAAAATTAAAACAATTTGAAATGAAAAATTAACCCCGTCCCTTTCAAATAAAATGTTGCATGCATGTAATAATCAAACAATTATTTTGAATATTTTCCACATCAATTTTCCACAAAATCGTAGGTATTTATTTCTTTGTAAACATTTTAGTTAACTTCTTGTTACTGTAAAAAAAATTTTTTTTAATTGCTTACTCAAATTTTGGGTGTATATAGCATAAGAATATTGTGACGTAAGCTGTGATGTAGAGCTATGACGTAGTTTTTGTTACTGACAGAAATACAGACAATCTTCATTATTAATAGATTATTATTATCCAAGCAAGTAGACCAGACATAGTGTTGATTAAGAAAAAAGAAAGAACTTGTCAACTGGTGGATTTTGCAGTTCCAGCAGATCACAGGTGATGATGAAGGAAAACGAAAAGATAGACAAATACCTGGACCTTGCCAGAGAACTAAAAAATATATGGAATATGAAAGTCAAAGTGATACCAATTGTAGTTGGTGCACTTGGAACAGTCCCAAAAAAGCTTGGAAAAAAGACTGGAATATCTGGAAATCAGATGAAGAATTGAGACCATCCAAACATCCAGAATACTGCAATCAGCCAGAATACTCAGAAGAGTTCTGGAGACCTGAGGAGACTTGTTGTCACTCAGACTACAGGGAAATACCATCAGCTAATGCTAGTGTGAAAAACTAATGATAATAATTGTGCAAGAAATTCGATTTTCACCATACAACTAAATGGTATATGCACAAACGTGAACCTGTCCTGGAGAGAGAGACACATAACATTTTGGGACTTCAAGGTACAGACGGATCACCTAATCCCGGCCAGGAGACCGGGCCTAGTATTGATCAACAACTAGAAGAGAAACTGTCATCTCGTGGATTTTGATTGAAAATAAAAGAGACCAAAAAGCTAGACAAATACATGGACCTTGCTAGAGAACTGAGGAAACTATAAAACATAAAGGTGAAGGTCGGACCAGTTGTAATTGGTGCCCTTGGAACGGTCCCTAAAGTTATAGAAAATAATTTGGGTGAATTGAAAATCAGAGGAAGAATCGAGACCATCCAAACAACAGCACGGTTGGCATCGGCTAGAATACTCAGAAGAGTCCTGGAAATCTAAAGAGACTTGTTGCCACGTAGCCTCCTGTGAACCACCGTTTACGACTGGTGTGAAAACCTATTTAATAATAGTGTAAGATTCAAAGTTATTAATTGAATAACAATTCCGACACGTTGTGAGACAAAACATTTAATATATATAACAGCACATGGAAACGATGAGATACATACAGTACGGGAAAATAGAACATGTAAATACATATACAATATTTAGGTATAAACAAGATACCCAAATGTACGTAACATATAAATGTTACAGACATAGAACTAAAGGATAGTCCATGCTGTATAAAGGACTTACAGTAATGAAAGTGGGGGGCAAAAACCCCACCGAGAAGGGGGTAGATGTATTCTAACCCATAGCAGTTGGTTGAGAAGATCCAGCTAAAAGAGGAAGGCAAGTTCAAATCAGGCGCTTAAATACCAGAGGTCCCCTAGTGGGAACAAACGTCAACGCAGCGAGAAGATAACTCTTCCAGGCAAAGGGAAGATAATCCCCTACAAATAATAATAATAATCCGATTTGTGTATATGTATATATCAACGTAGCATATCAAAGCAGCACATCGGTAGCAAAATATCATCGACATTTTTTAACTTAGATAATAAAGCATTTTCAACTACAATTTGTAATTTTGACGCACCCATCTCGATTTTTATAAATTCTTAAAGGTTTGTTTTAGTCTGGTTTGGTTTCTTTGGTTAATGGCGTTACAACATCTCTGGGTTATTTAAAGTCAAAGCAATACTTTTAGAAGAGCAGTAGTAGGACTATTCAACCCATACCAGAAGGCATAAGATGGTTCATACCTTTCTCAAGGGTATTAATCCGAAAGTGAACGTAATTGAGCGACTGGAATTCGAACTAGTTTAATACCACGTCGCAATCCAGTACGTTAGCCTCTACACCAATAGCAATTGATTGGTAATTGCATTATACCCCATCAAATATTCATTTATTTTTTGCCATTGATAATGACATAAATCCTCTAACGAAAAAGAGACTCAAAGCAATAATTCTTCCAAGCTGTAGCCATGTCAGTGCTACTGTACGGCTGCACCTCTTGGAGCTACACAAGGATGCTGGATGCCGTCTTGAATAAATTTTGGAAGTAGCAACACACAAGAAAGCAGCTGTACGGCAACTCGCCCCCTATTACAGACAGATTCAGACATAATGGACATTGCCAGAGAAGCAAGGACGAACTAACGTTTTCTATAGACAACTACTCATAGACACACCAGTGTGGGGTGGTCTGCTAAAACCTACACTAATCAGCTCTATGTGGATTTTGGATCCTACCTGAAAGACCTTCCAGGAGCGATGACCGATCGGAACAGTTGGAGAGAGAGAGAGAGAGAGAGAGAGAGAGAGAGAGAGAGAGAGAGAGAGAGAGAGAGAGAGAGAGAGAGACATGCATATCCGTCTAGTCAGCGGGAACTGATGACTACTATTAATAATAGAATTACTAATGCAAATACTAATAATACGTCCATCTACGTCTCGGCAACTGAGTAAATGCCTACAAGAAGAAAAGATAGCAGAATAGATAATAAGGGGAAAACACCCCTGATCCATTAAGACGCACAAAAGTGCACCATCTTCTGCAAGTATAGACCAATAACGTATCTACCTATAATGTAGAAAATTCTTACCATATTGATAAGAGAAGTAATATATCACTCACTTTTATGTCGCGGGCTATTTCCGAAAGAACAGAAAATATGCAACAAGATAAAAAGAGGAATAGATAGGCTTTTATATAGATCAGGACCTTTTAATGAAGTAAAAACAAGGCACAAAATGTATCCATCGATTGACAACAGAAATTATCACGAAAGAAATTTGAAAACTGCGAAGTGGAATTAACAGCAGGAGGGTTATACAAACCCTAGTACAGGTGTAAATCCAAAGACGTATCTTCCAGCGAGACGCCCTCCTGTCACTGCTATTTGTATTGCAATAATGTCACTCAATTATATACTTGAAAATGCACATGGAGCACAAATTCAAGATATTAGCAGCGGATACCACCGAATAAATGAAGATGGAGGAAAAAAAGGAAATATTATTTCATAAGAAGAAGAAAACTCTGCGGCATAAATCTAATTAAATCAACAAATACTTGGACCATTTCATTTGTTAGTTATTCTAGGCCCTTCTAAAAATAAACTATGTAGAAATTCCAGCAGATTAACCAAAACACAAATAAATTGATACAGATGCACATTGCGGAACTGCTTATCTCCTTGGGAGAGTACAAATCAATTTAAGTAGAAAAGTAACGACTAATAAGCTCAACAAAAAAAAGAAAACTGAAACATAAAGCAACAACAAAAACAAATACATAAAATGGATATAATAATTATCTTCCTTCCCCGTCAATCTCGGATAATGATCCACTGAGAGATTGCGAAAAAGCGAAAGTAAACCTGAAAACTAAAAACAGCATAATATATTAGAAATATTATTTAAGCAATTATCTCTCTTTGTCTATAGCAACAGAGCCCTAGTGACTTAGCCATAAACAGATGAGAAAACTCATGCGATTGGCTAAAGGCCTTTGTCGGCGACCAATCAGAGCACACGTTACGAGGCTCAGTTTGGACCGCCAATTCTGATAGTGGAAAACTGCTATCAGGTCCTTTTTTAGCTGGGTCAAGCACGACGTGTTTTTATACAGCAGACGTCGGGAAGATGGAGTCAATGGAACAGCATGGGGCCGTAGATTTTGTAAAAGTCAATACAAGAGACAGATAAGTTTAGCAAAGGCATTAATTTGCAAACCATTACACACCATTACATCATTATACAATACATTTTGTAAAATGTGCATACACTTTGTAAACCTGCATACATTTTGTACCTCAACCTTACATATTGTATTTCGTATGTTAAATGTTCTCTTGTTTGATAAACATATTGTTTTGTCTATAAGCCTTGTTGTGTTCATTACCTGTAATCTTTATCCTTGTCTTATCTTGTCTCTATAATTCCAACAAATAATAATAATCTATTAATAATGGAGAATGGCTCTCTATTTGTCTGTAACTAAAACTACATCACTGCTTACGTCACCTTACCCAAAATCGTCATATCACAGAATAAGTACATTCAATTTGAACATGCAACATTAGACAGTCCTCATTGATTTTTTAAAAACATGTTTTAATAAATACATGCTCGGTATTATATAATTATACAGAGATTGTTTTATTTTAATACTTATTTAAAGTTAGAACTAAATTTCTATTTCAATTTGTTTTATTCTTTACTCATTTAATAAATTTGATTTTACTTACTTATGGTGCGAACTCTCTGACATTGAATTTTTAACTCACACCTCAGGCAACATATTTCATACATTTATTTGTATATCGCCCAGAGGGCGTTTTATTATTTTGCTAATAATAATAATAATAATAATAATAATAATAATAATAATAATAATGAAAAACTATGGAACATGGGAGTAAAGGTGGTGTCAACTTCGGTGGGTGCCCTTTTAACGATCCCCAAGGAGTTGAAAAAAATACACTAGAGGATTTGGAAACAGAGGGAGAATCATGACAATATTAACAACATCATTACTCAGAAGAGTCTTGGAGACCTCAGCAGACTTTCTGCCGCCTAACCTCCATTAAACCACCAGCTAAGGTGGGCGTGAAAATCTCTCATGGAGTGAAATGATAAATATATGTTGTAATGAAAGTGAAAGAGGTCGAAATGTGAAGCAGGTGAAATGGTAGCTATTTTTTGTTTAAGACAAAACGAAAGCGATTTCATTCGATACATTAACTAATTCAATCTTTATATATACATACACACACACACACACACACATACATATATATATATATATATATATATATATATAAATTATATCTAATATTAATGTTTGAAAAATATGTCTGTCGTGTTTGTATCTTTAGCTTATATCTTTAGCCGAATATGCAAAAACTGCGAAGATATAAATAACGATAAAATGTCGGCACTTATGAGAATTGCTAGTGTTTTAAGAAGAACTTGTCATCAATCCAGACACAACCAGTAGATATTTCTGATAGGAAGTAATGTGCTTGAGATTTGAGGTGGGGAGTCGTCGACCATTTCCCACCTATGGCCATCAGACATCTATGAATAAACAAAATTATATATATATATATATATATATATATATATATATATATATATATATATATATATATATATATATATATTATTTCTAAGCTCCAACAGTATAAAAAAACTCCTGGCTTTATAGTTTGTAATTACACAATACAAACTTTTGACGGGCGAAAAAATATATAAAAAAAGAAAAGACCAAATCATCTGCACCTCCTGAAAATAATCAGATGGTACTATAATAATGCCCAAAATAAGAAGAATACTGTAAGGGTGGGATAAGTTAAATATACTAATGCAAAAAGTAGAGATAATATAATAATAATAATAATAATAATAATAATAATAATAATAATAATAATATAATGCTAAAAAATTCTCAAAATATTCTCTGGGACTTTGAAATAAAAACGGATCATCTTATCCCAGCAAGAAGACCAGACATAGTGTTGATAAACAAACAAGAAAGAACTTGTCAACTGCTGGATTTTGCAGTGCCAGCAGATCACAGGGTGAAGCTGAAGGAAAATGAAAAAATGGACAAATATCTGGACCTTGCCAGAGAACTGAAAAAGTTATGGAATATGAAAGTCAAAGTGATACCAATTGTAGTTGGTGCACTTGGAACAGTCCCAAAAGGATTGGAAAAGGGTCTGGAAAGTTTTGAAATCAGAGGAAGGATTGAAACCATTCAGAACACTGCACTGCTGCAATCTGCCAGAATACTCAGAAGATTCCTGGAGACCTGAAGAGACTTGTTGTCACTCAGACTCCAGTGAAAGACCATCAGCTAATGTGAAAACTCAAAAGGAGTAAATAATAACAAAGTAAGCCTAATGAGTCAAAGAGTATCTACTTAAGTTTCTCCTTACGGATCATCCATATATATATATATATATATATATTTCACTCTTTGCACATTTTTCACACCTACAATAGCTGGTGCTATTACACTGGAGTCCGAGTGACAGCAAGTCTCCTGAGTTCTGCAGGACTCTTCTGAGTATTCTAGCCAATCTTAAAAGTGCTGTATTGTGGATGGTCTTGATTATCTCTCTGAATTCCAATTCGTCCTGTCATTTTCTCAAGCCCTTGAGAACGTACCAAGTGCACTATCTACAATTGGTATCCCCGTCAACTTCCTGCTTCTAAGGTTTTTAAAACCCTTTGGCAAGATCCAGGTGTTATTAACTTTGTGATCCATTGGAACAGAACATTCACTAGACGACAAGTTTTTTTTTATTGTTAATCAACACTAGGTCTTGTATTCTGTCCGCAATCATGCGATCCGTTTGTATCTTAAACTTGCAGAAAAATGTATTCGTGTTATTCACCTGGGCGGATTCTGGTTTGTACATCTAAGTAAAGTCGTTGGAGCGGCCTAAAGTCGGTATCAGCCAGTCAGCGAGGGAGTCTATCCCCTTTTCAATAGCGCTAGACCAAGGAGATTGTGTTTGCATCTGAGGTGGAGCGCAAACACCTACCATCAGCTCCTTACTTTACCGCACAGATCCCTGTGCTACTCATACGCTGAGTTGGCGAGGACCGGTATCGAACTAGGAACCTTGTGATTTCTAGCCGAACGCTCTACCGACTGAATATAGTCAAATTGAAATATCTTGCAGAATTCCCAGTGGATTAGCTTTTCCATCCAGTCGTTCCTAGTTTTGCACTCCTTTTGTGGCAGTTACTTGTATTCCCCTTTTATATGATTAACTTTCTCTTCTCTTTCTCCTGATAACTTACATTTGCTACTCTATTGAGTATTATCAATTTGCACTTGGATATAATTGATCCTAATGGTATTAATTTGTGCTCCTATTAAAAAAGATTCAGTTTCTTTCTTGAGGTTTCCCCTTCTTAACCATATGCAGGTCTTTTCGTGTACAATATCCCAAATTTTTAGTCGATTGAAGTATTCATATGTTTTTTTTTCTTTTCCATTTTTGCTTTCAGGATTTTGTTGTTTTACAGTTTGTCCTTATGTTGACATTCCTGGGTAGGAAAGGTGATCCACTGGGAATTGTGAAGGAGACTGAAGTTTGATCATACTGACTAATAGTATATGCACAAACCAGAATCCCATTCCAATAAATCCCAGTCATAAGATCGGAACTAATATCAATTAACAAGAACAAAGGAACTTGTATATTTTGTCGTTCCCGCGGACTCCAGAATAAAAAAATAAAATGACATGATAGACAAATACATGTATGTTGACAAGCAGCTGGAAAAGCTGTGAGATATTGAGATGACAGAGATACCAATTGTAGTTGTTCCCTTGAGATGGAGGAACCGGAGATCAGAGGAAGAATGACGGCCATCCTGAAATGGAGCACTTTGGAAGTCGGGTAGATTACTTAGAGGAGTCCTGGATTTCTGAGGCGATTTGCTGTAACTCAGATATCAGTGAAAACCACCTGTTAACACTGGTATGAAAAAGTCGCCGGGAATAATAATAATAATAATAATAATAATAATGGAGATTCGCTTCCGGTTGTTGTCTGTAACAAAAACTACGTCAATACTTACGTCACTATACCCGAAATCGTCATAACATAGAATATAGAATAGATACACTCAAAATTTGAGCATGCAACATTAGACAGTCCTCATTGTTTTTAAAACAAGTTTTAATAGATACATCCCCAGTATCATATATTTATATATAGTTTGTTTTATTTTAATAGATATTCAAAGTTAATAGAACTTAGTTTCGATTTCAAATTGTTTTATTTTTATTTTTTTTACTCCTTTAATAAATTTGATGATTTCATGATTGATGGTTCAAACTCTCAGATATTTAATTATTAACTTCCACCTCCTCAAGCAATATCTTTCAAAAATTTATTTTGCTAGTTATAATAATAATAATAATAATAATCTTATTATAATGGAGATTGTGTGTTTTTCTGTCTGTAACCGAAACTATATTCCTACTCAAGTCACAATTCTCTTAGTTATTGACACCACATTCTCCATGATTTTATTTTTATCTAAACCTCAATTATTAATAAAATTGTCTTACATTATTAATACTGTTAACTATGTCTACATACCAACAACATGCAATTATATTTATATATACAACAAAATAGCGCTTTACAATGTGAACGGGAAGGCTAATTTGCATATTAATATTAAAAAATCGAATTTAATAAATATGTGCTTAGTATTATTGATTTCTAACTGTTTGGTTTTATTTTAATGAATATAAGCAAAACTCTCTTCAATAAATCTTAAATGAAATCCATTAACAAGATAAAATAACTGTCATTTTATTCTTTACTTCCTCTTATAACTAAATACTTAAATTAGAAAAAATAACAATGAAAGACGAGAGTGATGGAAGAGTAAGTTTCAGTTGTTCCATTTTTTATATACTCCCTCTGTTTCTAATCTTTTATTATACTCCCTCTGTTTCAAATCTTTTTATCTGTATTCTTATTTAGTTTCATTAGCCTTTCTAATTTAATACGATATTTTATTACATTAAAACTTAAATACTTGCACCCGGAGGGTGCATATATTTGCTAGTAATAATAATAATAGTGCCAATGAAAACTTGTAAAAAATACTAATAATCATTATGATATTTAGCTTTGACATTGCTACCAAATGTTATATGCCGAAACAGGAATCCGTGCTAGAGAATGAAACGCATGAAATTCTATTAGAGTTTGAGATACAGCCGGATTACCAAAACCCCGGCCAATAGATAAGATAAAATGTTAATCAACAGAAAGAGACATTATCATCTAGTGGATTTTGCCGTTCCTGCAGACGACAGAATTGAAATGAAAGAACATACATCGACAAATGCTTGTATCTTGCTAGTGATCTGAAAAAAATAACTATGGAAAATCAGAATAAAATTGGTACTGACTGTGGATTGTGCCCTTGGAACGGTCCCCAAGGGTTGGAAAAGAGACGAGAGGAATTGGAAATTAGAGGAAAAATCGAGACTATCCAAACAACGGCATTGTTGAGATCGGCTAGAATACCCAGAAGAGTTCTGTAGACTTAAGGAGACGTGCTGTCACTCAGGCTCCATTGGATGACAATCAGCTAAGACCAGTGGGAAAAACTTGCAAGGAGTAGTAGTAGTAACAACAACAATAATAATAATAATAATAATAATAATAATAATAATAATAATATACATACATACATACATACATACATAGCGAGGAACGACTGGGTTGGGAAAGTGATCCACTGGGAATTATGCAAAAAATCAAGTTTTGACCATACAACAAAATGGTATATACATAAACCAGAATCTGTTCTTGAAAATGAAACTCATAAAATTCTCTGGGAATTTGAGACAAAGACGGATCACCCTATACCAGCCAGACCTAGACCAGACCTAGTGTTGATTAACAAAAAAGACAAAAAAGAGAACGTGTAAACTGGTGGACTTTACGGTTCTAGCAGATCAAAGGGTGTAGCTGAAAGAAAATGAAAAGATGGACAAATACCTGGACCTTGCCAGAGAATTGAAAAAGCTGTGGAACGGTCCAATAAACTTGGAGAAAAAACAGGAGGATCTGGAGATCAGAGCAAGACCGTCAAGACTACTGCAATCGGATAGAATACTCAGAAGAATAGACCTGAGGATACTTGTTGTCGCTCAGCCTCCAGTGCAATAAAAAACTCAAAAGGAGTCATAACAACAACAACAACAAGAAAAAGAAGAGCAAGAGCAAGAAGAACTTGCTATCAAAAAATGAAAATAAATCTAAAAACTAGAATAGTTTTATAACTTCCATATATATATATATATATATATATATATATATATATATATATATATATATATATATTATGTGGGAGTGGAATGTTGCCTGGAGATGTTATCCATTTCATCAAATCAATTCAGGCTGACAGGGAGGGGCCAGTGTAGTATAGCACCTACGTTTCTACAATTTATAGTTTTAAAGAAATAGGCCGAGCAAATAATAATAGGCTTTTTTTGACGGTTCATATATTTTGTTCGATACAATAATAATAATAATAATAATAATAATAATAATAGGCTTTCTGACGGTTCGTATAATTTGTTCGGTAAAAGAATTACTTTTCTCAAAAATGTGGGGATTAGCTGCTCGGTTGGCGATTAAAATTATACGGAAACGAAGCAACAAAAATGAGAGGAATTTATGCAATTTCACGGAGTCGTGTGCCTGAATTTCAGAAACAGAATCTAAACGACGCTCATTTGAAATTTAAAGTAAAATACAAAATACAAAGTTATAATTCGCCATCACTCAATGCCTCATTTGGAATTCTTGTTAAAAGAAGTTGAAGACAAGTATGTCAGTCGGTGGAGCATTCGCCTACGAAATGCAAGGGTTCGGATTCGATATCAACTCAGTGCATGAGTAGCATAACTTGGGTAATTTGAGCGGTAAAGTACCAGGAAGCTGATGGTTGGTGCGGTGCTCCATCCCAGCAAAACCGATCTCTTTGGTCTAGCGCAAGCGAAAAGTTGGTAGATTTCCTAGCAGTTCGGCTGATAACGACAGCAGTCGAATTTACAATATATATGAAGAGTACTACACATATCTTTTATAAAACAGATGAAGCACTCTATGTTGGCCTTTAAATATGTACATATGTATGTATTTATTAGTTAAAATCCTCGTTCCAGTCTGTAGTAGCTGATGGCCAAGTAGTTAAGAAGCCTGACATGATAAATCGATCAGGTTTCCATACCGGCTGGTAGTAGCCTGCTACTGTTGAGCCACACTGAAGAGATGCGATAGGTTCAAACACGGTGTCTGTGGATTACAATACATCTCTCTCTCTCTCTCTCTCTCTATATATATATATATATATATATATATATATATATATTGTATGCGGGGTTTGGGGGATCACTTGCGTACTTTCTATTCCCATGATACCCCATTGTTGACTATCTTTTGAGGGATTCAGTAAAATTAATGGATAGAGCCGGCTCAACGCTACCCGGGTGAATGCTGCCAAAAGACAAGATATATATATATCCTAGTTCGATTCCAGGTCCTCGCCAACTCAGCGTATGAGTAGCACAGGGATCTGTGCGGTAAAGTAAGGAGCTGATGGTAGGTGTGGCGCTCCACCTCAGACACCAAAACAATCTCTAGCGCAATTGAAAAGGGGATAGACCCCCCTCACTGACACCGACTTTAGGTCGCCCCGACGACTTTACTTACTTTATATATATAAAGGTGTACTCTGTATCTCTCTCTCTCTCTATATATATATATATATATATATATATATATATATATATATAGTATAGATAAAAGGATATGAAACAATACAATATGCTGTTAAAGTAAAAAGAGTTTATATCATATTTATAGCTAATATTGAACAATATACTTTTTTGCTTTATGTATAATAAAAAATAAAAAATAGAAAAATAGAAAAAAATACAAATTTGAATAAAAAATAAAAATTATTTTCTAAAAATCCGTCAACAGGTTAATACTCATCCTGTTTGAAAAAAAAATGTCTATCGTCGAGTTTGGAATATGTCTTCGTTTTTCACAAACTGTTACAATAAAAGATACATGACTGTCGCTGACCGAGAAAAGCGTTGGCGGATGTGCTTATATTTGAAACTACTGCATAACTTTTTTGCAACATCAATGTTTTTGTTTTGAATTCATATTATTTTCGTCTCCACTATTAATAAGTCCGGACTATAAACAAGCTCTGAAGATGATTTTTATAAATCGAAATATTGTTCAATATTAGCTATGAATATGATATAAAATCTTTTCTTTTTAAACAGCATATTGTGTTGTTTTCATATCCTTTTATCTATACTCATACCGTCGGATTCATTTCCTTTCTCTCTCTCTCTCTCTCCCGAAGTTGAAGGCGTAATAATGCACATTTATGTTTAAAAAACATATTTCTTTCTTTTTTTTTCTTCCTTTATGAGTCCTAAATTTTCCTCATATTTAGGACTCATAAAAGGAAAAAAAAAAAAAGAAATAAATATGTTTTTTAAACATAAATGTGCATTATTACGCCTTCAAAAAAAAAAAAAAAAAAATATATATATATATATATATATTATATATATATATATATGAATGAACATCTAGTCTGCTCGTGGTGTGGGTAAATACATAAAATCCTTCTTACCGCAGTCTTCTAGTCAACATCCAACCAGATAAAATGATGTCTGTTTTTGACAGTTTCGAATTTCTTGTCATGTTGAGTGAGAATTCACTTATCATTATTTCATACATATCTTTAGATATATATTTAATCTCTCCCCTTGTGGTTTTGGAACTCCCCGAACCTTGTTTTTTTTTTAAAATCTCTAATTATTCCTCTTTTAGGGAGACAGAAAAATAAAAAAATTATTTTCTCATAAACATTGCACAATACTGTAAAGGATGAAAAAAAATATCAACAAAGTCTTTCATTAAATAAAAAAATCGCAGGGGTTTCTAATCCAGAATTGGTATTTATTTACTAAGCTTAGCTTGTTGTAGCACAAGGCTGTGCGTGTGGAGCCCCCATTGAGAATCGAACTCACTAACTATTGTTTACTAATCCAGCTTGCAAAACATTTCAGTACGTGAACTTCCTTATTTTACCCAACCCGTTCGATCTGGCTACTTTTTTACAGAAGGTCGCTATTCAGTAGCAATGGATCTGTGAACCTAGCTTGCTGAACATTACACCATGATCGGACTTCCCCAATCCAGTGTTGATATTATTAAGTCCGTATTTCATTAATTTGTTGGTTAATTTTCTAATTGGTTTTATGATATGCCAAACCTTGTTGGGTTATCTAATGCTGAAGTCAGTCATTTGGCAAGCAGTTAACACTTCAACACGAGTAGTATGCAACTCAAGATTAATTTATTCAAGTGGGGATAACGGGGTTGAATTTTTATTCTCCTTGAGTGGTTGTTTAACCAAAGTTAAAGAGCCCAATATGACCTACTATTTACCAATTGCTAGAAGGATAGTAGTTGGATTCGTACCTTTCCCAATGTTGGGTCATTACTATACTTGGATAGACAGGGAACACTTGAAGATGGCCGGAGTAGACAGCGGCCCGAAAATTGTATTTTTACATACCACAATAAAGTTGATGAAAACAGTCCAAAAATCTATTAATAATGGAGATTGTTTGTATTTCTGTCTGTAACAAAAACTACGTCATAGCTCTACGTTACAGATTCTACACAGGGCTAGGACAAGCCACCACCTCAATGTCCTTGAGGCAGTGTGTGTGTGTGTGTGTGTGTGTGTGTGTGTGCTTCCCGACCTTTTTATATGTCTGTTTCAGATGTACCAGACTTAGATATGATTATTTAATAAGTGATCTCTACAACCTAATTTGAATATAAAATTTCTTCAAAGTTCAAACATTATAGAAGGAGAATCTTACATAAAAATTTCGATAATAATTGTCTTAGGTTACTTTCTATCGTCTGTATGTACACTTAAGGCGCGTGGTATAATGGTTATCGTCGGAGGAAATGGATAGTCGAGTTTAAATGCTGGACATGGCTGTTCGCATTTCCATAGCGTTTATACTCTTGGGAAAAGTACGAATCCAACTATTCTACCTCCGGCTATGGGTAAATAGTAGGCAGAATGGACACTTTAACCTTGCTATGGCAACCGCTGTGAGAAGGAAAAACTGAATTAAAATCAAACAGGTTTTCTTCTCGTTAGTTAAAAACTACTTTGAGAGCCCCTCCTCTCCCCCTCCTCATCATTTCAATTATCCAAAGATTACAGTTGGGCATATATACATCATGCAGGAAACTATATCACATTCTCGGCTATATATTTACCAACTCCTCCGCACGAGCAGGATACGACACAAGGTCAATTTCTTAAGCGGAGTTCAACAGTTTGAATTCTAGGTTTCCTTCTCTAGATTGGTTACCTAGCCATGGTTAAAGAACCCAGTCTGCCCTGCTATTTACCCATAGTTGGAGGAGAGTAGGATTCATTCCTTTCCCAAGGGTATTAGCGCTAAGTGAAATGCAATTACCACGTCCAGGATTTGAACTCGGGTCGACGAGTCCATTTCCCATGACTTTAACCATTACACAACGCGCTTCCGGCTATAACCTCATAGAATTTGATGACCATGTGCCAGACTTATGTGTGACTATATAGTAACTGAGCGCAACAATGTCAAACTACTTTAGATTAGGAAATTTAATTTCATAAAGTTAGAGAAATAAATTTACATTTGCAAAAAGAATTTTCTTATAGGTCAGAGACTGACTGGTATTTATTCCGTCTTAGTTGAATTTGTATTTTTTGTATTTTTTGTAGTTCTTGCTATAATTGCTGTGTAAATAATCAAACTAATTGGCTTCAGACACTTCACAGCAATTTTCGATCAAAAGAATTCATAATAATATCGTGAATTATTAACAAGTGTAATTCTTTTGCAATTTTTTTTTTCACCAATTTCTCACGGTAGGCAAAGAAAATTCATTTCTACTTGATTTTTATCTCAAACGTCTGATAGCTGGATAAATTAACCATTTCGTTTGAATGTATTTAATAAGTGATTGATATTTTATGCACAAGGTAGATGCTCAGTTTGGAATGCCCCCACCACCACCGGGCTGTGTGATGACACCAAAATACACAAATGGTATTGAAATGAAGAAATTCAATCATTTTATTATTTTGACTAGCAACAGAAAACACCCTCCTGGCGTCGTAAAAATTAATTTTTGAAAGACATTGCCTGAGAGGATGGGAGTTAAAAATTCAATGTCAGAGGGTTTGTATCATAAGTAAGAAAAATCCTCATATTTATTAAAGGAGTAAAAAAAAAAAAAAAAAAATAAAACAATTTGAAACGAAAACAGAGCCCCATCCCTCGCAAATGAAATGATGCGTGCATGTAATAATCAAACAATTATTTTGAATATTTTCCACATCAATTTTACACAAAATCGTAGGTATTTATTTGTTTGTAAACTTGCTTACTCAAATTTTGAGTGTATATAGCATAAGAATATACAGGGCTAGGAAGCCACCACCTCAATGTCCTTGAGGCAGTCTCCATTTTTTTACTGCCCGTCCCTGTGTAGACAAACACACCCTGGTAATTTTTGCTGGGGATGTAACTGCTGAAGTGGGGATTACATGAAGGTATACACACACATATATATATTTATTTATTTATTTCTTCCCCTTTGCCTCATATTGCCCCACCATTTTGTATGGTTTAATCTCCCTATTTTACCCATTTCATATACATTGTGATTTTTAAACGATCTCCCGCTTGTTACTTTTGAAAAAGCACCGGTCGAAAGGGCCCTTAATTTTCTTTTTTTTCTTTCCTCCTTCGCTCTATTAATTGCTGATCAATAAAAGTATGTCATTTTTTAAAAATTCTATATAAATTCAGCTGTACCAAAAATTATATATATATATATATATATGAGGAATTGAATAAATCCGACAGAAAATGGTAGAGATATGAGGAATACAAGCACAAAAAACAAACACATCAAATCTACCCAACACACATACACGAATATCCCACCCACTTGACCTCTTCCCCTAATCACCCCTCTCCGTCCACTTTCCCTTCTATAAAACACTTGTATGATGCCTTAATAATCAATAAAGCGACTGATGATGTACAGCTTAAGGCTTAGCGAAATATATCTCCTACATACGTTTGTCTGAGTTTTGTTCTTGTGTTCCATATATATATATATATATATATATATATATATATATATATTGAAGAGAAGGAAATGGTTACATTTTAATACAGTTGACAAGCCAGATATCCCCCAAAATACAAAGGCAACACCAACAACTTAAAATCAGACTTACTTTCTGTGCAAGAAAATGTGACAATTATGTCAGATAATAGGTCCATTTCACAACATCTAAAATGAAATTCATGCCCCCACTCTAATTACCGAAATATCCTAACGGAAAATACGAACATTTTGCAAAAAGAAATAAAAAACTCCAAATGCTTGAAGCTTTATACATCAAACAATACAAACCATCCTTAAATAAAATTAATTTTGAATGCAGTACTCACATTTCAAAATGCCTATAACACTTCCAGCCATCATACACCTTTAATATAATTTCGACGAGTTCCCCTCCTAGTTACTCTCACTACTACTAACTTGAAAAAACCCTGGAACACAAACACATCACCCCTGATGATTGCATTTCGAAGTGCCGAAAGTACTTGGGATAAAAACTTCGGTGGACTAATCCACGGATTCCATCCAAATGTAAAAACGTTGGCCAGAAAGCTTGAAAAGATCGTTAACAAAATTGTTAAACAGGAGACGTGCCTTTTGCTTAATTCTACAGGTGTATATATTTTAATATATATATACGTGTGTGTGTTTGTGTTTGTGTGTGTGTGTGTGTGTGTGTTGTGTGTGTGTGTACCAGGAAGTAAATTGCTCATGTTATTTGGTGCTACTGAATCTTTGAATCGCACCAAATTACGAAGAAATATTGTAAACAACTTTGATCTAAAAATGGCATCACAAACTCGTCTAGACATCCGCGTGAATTAGGAACAACACATTTTAATTAATCAATTATAGCTGAAATAAAGAAATCTCATATGAGAAGGGTTAATTTTGTATGTAAATGTTGTTGCTTTCTCATATATGTCAATATCTCCCAGTTGATTTGTCTATTGTTCAGTTTCTTTTTGATTCTTTTTTTTCATCCACCTTGAATTTCAAACAATATTAGCAAGAAAGTCTATTTCAAATCAATCAATAAAGAAATAGGAAGATAGAAAAAGTAATTCTTAAAGATAATGTTCATCTTCCAGGTGAAGACTGATTATCGTTGTGCAGATGTTAAGAAAAAGTATTTTATGAGTTGAAGATGTAAGTGAATCTGGATAATAAATGTTTTATTGGTAGTCTATGGCATGGGGATAAACATTAGCCTAGCAGACACCTCAACGTTGCATATAAGAACCTCTTTATGTCCATCTAATATTACAAGATATAATAATATTATAAGATAAGGCTATGTACAAGTAATGGTAGTCCATGTTATCTGGGTAAATAATAGCCTACCAGATACCTCAAATGATTTTCCCAACCCTATTGCCCTTATGGCAAGCCCCTACCCCTTTTTATCATATGGGTGCTAGAAGGCAGTGGCTGCGGGTCTACATGTCCTGGGAATGACGTTAAACTCTATCTGATGGTGAGGTTCCAGTTTTGGGGGTTTGGGGAATGTGTGGCACCCCTTCATCACCATTGCTCCCTGGTCCACTCTGACCCGGAGTGGTCGTACCTGTTAGGGTCCCATCTATGGGTTAAATAGAAAAACATGAGTTTATAAACAAAATTGTATCATCCA
>CM042137.1:137076084-137078584 GCA_023376005.1 Doryteuthis pealeii | reverse complement strand
TATGTACCCTCATAAGCAAGTATTTAAGTTTTAATGCAATTAAATATTTTATCAAATTAGAAAGGCTAATGAAACTAAATAAGAATGCAGATAAAAGGATTTGAAACAGAGGGTTGTATAATCAAAAGATATAACAACTGAAACTTACACTTCCATCACCCCGTCCTCCATTGCTAAATTTTTCTTAATTTAACTAATAAGTTAAATTAGGAAAGAAAGAATGAAATGACAGTTATTTCTTCTTGTTAATGGATTTCTTTTAAGATTTATCCCCGGGATTTTTTGCTCATATTCATTAAGATAAAACCAAACAATGAGAAATCAATAATCAATAATACCTAGCAAATATTCATTAAAATCAACTTTTTAATATCAACATGTAAATTAGCCATCTTATTCAAACTGTAAACCGATATTTTGTTATATAGATAAATACAAAGAATGTTATTCAGTATGTAGATAAGGTTAACAATTAATTATGCAAGACAATGTTATTAACAATTGAGCTTTAAATAAAAAAATAAAATTGTGGACAATGTGAAGTAAATAATTAAAGGAATTGTGATATGAGTAGTGATAGAGTTTCGGTTACAAACAGATTGACACAATCTCCATTATAATAAGATCTAACGTAAAATTTTATTTTAGAGAATATAGTTTTTATTTTAATGATGAATTCTTCTTTCTCACCGACTTTTGTATAATTTTAGATATTTCATGCTTGTCTCAATTTTGTGAATTTTAAAAATTATTCTACTATTTGCATCACCAAATAAAAAAGACTAATAAAGAGGAGGGTAATATATGGGCTTCAAATGAATCATAGGGATTATGTGCCATATATATTTACCAGCAGATAAATATTCTTCCTCCAGCTGTGGGTAAATAGTAGGACAGACTGGGGACTTTAATCTTGGCATGACAATTAATCTGGTAGAAGAAAAACTCTGAATTCCAACTTTTCAAACTCCGCTCAAAAAATTGACCCTGTGTCGCATCCTGTTTGTGAGCAGTTGTTTAAGTAAATTGATGATACATCTATATATTCCTCTAGTTATCGTAAAAATAATAGAATCATATACGAATAGTCCGGCACTTCTGTCAAGGATTAGGGTGTAGTATATATAGCAATGGAAATCTTGTGCATAGAAAAAAATCAATAGGATATAAAATATTCAGAAATACGCAGTTATTATTTCAATGGCATAACATTTAATATTTCCACAAAAGTAAATGCAAAATACAAAAAGGTAGATATAAAGATACATAAATGTTTATTTTAATTTAAAGCTCAAATTAAATTTTTCTTACATATCTAATTAAATTTTCACTTCAGAGATACTGCACAGATCTTAGAAGAAGTGCCCGCGAGCGTCACATTAATTCTTGTCAAGGATTGCGTATAGTTCACACTGATCTTGCAAAAGTTATAAACACCCGGAATATGAAGCTAAGAAAGGCTATATATATATATATATATATATATATATATATATATATATATATATAATATATATGGGTGGAAATTTTTCATTTTGAAAGAATTTCATCAATGTTTAGGCAACACATTTTTGTCCTAATATCTTGATGAAGGTTTGATAAAAACCGAAACGTTTCTAACGCCAATTAGATATTTTCAACACAAACACGTACACTCTTATATATTTACACGCACATTCACTCAGACACACACACACACACACACATGTATATTTGTAAATGTATAAGTAGTAACTTACCGGTGGGTATAAGTACGATCGTTGGAAGCGCACAGTATCCAGAGGTTAAGATTGATAAAAAAAACAAATACAAAGTGCTCAATACAATGTAGAGCAAAAATTTATTTTAACAATGGAAAGGAGTAACCTACTTGAGTTTCATCGATTGATTCTTCAGGGTTACATTAGTTAAATCAATCGAGTTTTCGATTAATCCTAATTTAACTAATGTAACCCTGAAGAATCAATCGATGAAACTCGAGTAGGTTACTCCTTTCCTTTGTTAAAAATATATATATGTATATATATATTTGAGGATCGAATTTACAGTACATATAGTATTGGAAAAACAGACACTGATAAAATGACCCAAGTTTAATAGGATTTTAATGGCTTAGACTCTCATAGGAAGTGATTATTTTCCCTGATTATTGGTTTCAAATTATACTTAGATGTATAGAAAAGTAATAATTTTCTAAAAAAAACAAAAAAAACAATTAAAATAGGATTCTCAGAAATATCAAAAATTAGAAAATATCTTGGAAATATCTTTTTCTTGATATGATATAAACATTTCTGATTATTCATTGGCGAATCGCTAGCAAGCAGTATTTGAATTTAAAAAAAGGTCAAGTTTTGACATGCATTGATCGTGGACTTTTCCTTTCACTTTGCTATCAGATTGAATCGCTATCATTCATCAACTAATATTTTTCCTCAAGGATTGTAGGAAAACTGGAAATTCTCATGAAAAAAGAAGGTCGTTACCGCAATGTAAAGAT
>CM042137.1:137058584-137071084 GCA_023376005.1 Doryteuthis pealeii | reverse complement strand
CATATATTTGCGAGGATTAGCATTCATATATTTATTTTTCTAAATTGGTTGTTTTGTCACTTATATCTAAATAAGGTATTGATAAATTGTGTTCAATTTCTTCACTTTCCATTGGCTGTATTCTCGATAAGTAATCTGGGATTCTGATTTGGTTTGATTTGATTTTGTTTTACGACATATCTACCTCAGAGGGTCATTTAATGCCGATAAAGTTTTGAAATAAATCAATTCTTAATGGATAATACAATTTCTTTTTATAAATACATTTTTCTATTCAACCCATAGATGGGACCCTAACATGTACTACCACTCCGGGTCAGAGTGGACCAGGGAGCAATGGTGATGAAGGGGTGCTCCACATTCGCCAAACCTCCAAAACTGGAACTCACCATCAGATAGAATTTAACGTCGTTCCCAGGGCATGTAGACCCGCAGCCACTGCCTTCTAGCACCCATATGATAAAAAAGGATTGGGCTTGCCATAAGGGCAATAGTAGGTTGGGGAAATCATTAGGTGCTAGGGCTTGACTAGACCAGCCGATTGGGGATTCTCATTTCTTTTTCTGGTTTGTATCTGATTTGGGCATCATATGTCCACTTAATTGTAAATGCCAGAGGGAATATATCGCCTATAAAGCGAGTATAAAGATGGATGGACAAAATGATAAAGAAATTACTTGGGCTCAACTCAGAGAACCTTTCAGAAACGATTTTACATCCAGCATTGCACATCAGAAATAGATGCATAATACAGCTCTTTGTAAATATGTTTGGGAAACAAAAAGCAAATTTGGTTTGGAACTCATCCTGAAATTCGGAGACGGTTACATTAACAGCCTTAACATATTTCTTGAAGCGGTAACATTCTCAGAAAACTTTCGATAATAGCTAGAAAGGTCAGAGAGGTCATTAGCACAAAAGAAGTGTTAGAATAAGAAAGTTAGGAAAACTAGTTGGAATATTCATGAAAGAATTCCAGACATCCAGACAACACTGATTATCCTTCATCGGAAATTAAGAGAGCTTTACAAATCGAAAATGTCTAAAGCTAAATTTGGAAAGACAGGTTTTCGCGCAAGAATCCGCCTTCGTTTCTGAAAATGATATTGAGAGAGAGTAAAAACCGTTTTCAAAATGGAAGAAATCTTTTATTTAAAAAGCAGACGGTAACAAGCAACACATTTCTTTTTAAGACGAAATTGGTTGTGACGGAATATAAAGTAAGAGATGAACAGGTTGGCAGGGAGTGAATTTTTGTTTGCGGGGGGAAACGATTCGGTTATTTTTTTAAAGATAGAAGGTAAGTGGGAGGGGATGAAGAAGGGTTTGATGAAGTGAGGAAAATAAAATCAATTGAATAAATTGCTCTTATCTCCACATCGGTATTCATTAGTTATTGTTCAAGAGCAAAGAAGTCTAATTAAAATGATGTACCCATGTGTGTGTGTGTGTGTGTGTGTGTGTGTGTGTGTGTGTGTGAGTGAGTGAGTGAGTGAGAGAAGAGAGAGAGGGGGAGGAGAGAGAGAGGGGGAGGAGAGAGATGGAGAGAGAAAATGAGAGAGAGAAAGAAAGAAAGGGGTCGTTATCAAAATCAGGCCGAGAGCGAAAGAGAGGGAGAGAGGAGAGAGAGAGAGACAGAGACAGAGAGGGGGGAAGAGAGATTGAAATTAGAGAAAAACTGTATCGGCGTCAGATTAATATATATATATATATATATATATATAGACAGAGAGAGCGAGCGAGCGAGACAGCGAGAGAGAGAGAGAGAGAGAGAGAGAGAGAGAGAGAGAGCGAGCGAGACAGCGAGAGAAAGAAAATGAGAGAGAGAAAGAAAAAGGGGTCGTTATCAAATCAGGCCGAGAGCGAAAGAGAGAGAGAGAGAGAGAGAGAGAGAGAGAGAGAGAGAGAGAGAGAGAGAGAGAGAGAAGATTGGAATTAGAAAAATGGTATCGGCGTCAAATTAATATATATATATATATATATATATTATATATATATATATATATATAGAGAGAGAGAGAGAGAGAGAGAGAGACAGAGAGACAGACAGACAGACAGACAGACAGACAGAGCGAGAGAGTGAATGAGAGAGATAGAGATGAGAGGAGGAGGAAAGGGGTCGTTATCAAAAACAGGCTGAGAGCGAAAGAGAGAGAGAGAGAGAGGGGGGGGAGAGGGAGAGAGAGAGAATGAGAGAGAGAGAGAAAGAAAGGGCTCGTTATCAAAATCAGACCGAGAGTGCAAGAGAGAGACACACACAGACAGGAGGTAATATACAGATAGATATAGAGAGAAACCGCCTTAAAATCAGCCCCAGAAAGAGGTAAAGAACCTCAAATAAAAAATAAGATAAAAAAATAGAGAAATTAGAACTCAGAGAAAATCTGTTAGTGCCGTGCGAACAAATAAATATAGATACGTGTTGGCTTTTGTGTGTGGGCGTGTTATCTATATACTTATATATATATATATATATATATATATATATATATATATATATATATATATTTAGAATGTTTAGCACGCTTCCTGCAACATGACGCTTATTTTCGTTTTGTGTCACGCTGTGTATTGTCTCTGACGCACATGTGTGTTTACTGTTTATTATACATTTTTTTTATTTAGTGATTAAAAAAAACTTTTCTAAATTCCAGCGAAAACTTCTCAGTTGTTAAATTTTTTACGTTGATTTTTGCAGCTGATTTTTGGTAAAAAAAAAGAGAAAATTACAATATTCAAATCTGCCACATAGCATTATTCAGGAAAAAAAGGAGGAAAAAAAAGCCCCCCCCCCCAAAAAAAAAACCCCATCACTGCTGACGACACATATCAGTGTTATTCTTTTCTCTTAATGGTTTAGTTTAGTTTGGTCTATTCATTTAATGGCATATCAACCTTCGCAAAATTTGAATACCGATCAAGAATGAATAAACCTAAATGTCTTCAGCACAAAATAACCCGACAAGGGTTGACATGCCGTAAAAACCATAACCAACCATCCAAAATAAAAACCTCGGATAGGTAATTACTTAGCTTAGTTTGGTACGATTAATGAGACACGGTTAATGAGACATTTAGTGTGGATCGATCTTACGACACTGAGGTCCGTGTTTAGAGCTTTCTAACACACGTGCCAAAAGATGGTAATTCATTGTTTGGTACTTGTTAAGCAACCCCCCATCCCTCAAAAAACGCTGACAGTGTTAACAATCGCTTTACGGTAGGTGTTCGGGTAGAGGTTTATAACACACGTGCCAAAATATGTTACTCATTTTTTTGGTACTTGTTAATGACGAATAAAACAAAAAACAACAACAACGTAAATACAAACAAAAAATATACCCTAGTTTCTGAGATTGTTTGTTTTGTTTTGTTTTACGGCATATCAACCTCAGTGGGTCATTTAATGCCGATAAAGTTTTGAAAAATCAATTCTTAATGGATAATAACTTTTTTTTAACTCATGTTTTTCTATTTAACCCATAGATGGGACCCTAACAGGTACTACCACTCCGGGTCAGAGTGGACCAGGGAGCAATGGTGATGAAGGGATGCTCCACATTCCCCAAACCTCCAAAACTGGAACCTCACTATCATATAGAGTTTAACGTCATTCCCAGGACATGAAGACCCGCAGCCACCACCTTCTAGCACCCATATGATAAAAGGGGGTTGGGGCTTGCCTTAAGGGCAATAGGGTTGGGAAAATCATATAGTTGCTAGGGCTTGCCGTGACCAGCCGGTTGATTAGAGGGGGCCTCTCCGACCGCCCGTCTAGCCCAAGATAGGGCCAAAGTGGAGTATTGCATGTCATGAACTGCTCATCCACCTGGGCTCTATCCTTCAGCATCACGGGTCGCCACCCACGACCAACAGGTGGCCCCATTGGGGGAGTCTTACCCCTCTGCAGAGGTGCAGTCGGTGCATTCTAACGCCCCAGACGACAGGGTAGTAGTTTCTGAGAGTAAATTCAAAATCTAAATCCAAAATCTAAAATGTCATTAAAATCCCCCCCCCCAAAAAAAATCTCAATCGATTTAAACTCGATTCTCCTCATCCAAAAATGTTTAAGCCTACGCCTAAATGAATATTACATTTGTTGTAATCCCTTTCTTTCCTTACTTCTATTCTTCTTCTGCTCATATTTGGTATCTTCCGTTCATCTTCTAGCGTCTGGACTTCGTCTTGGTGGTCGATCGCACTTAATTCATTTCTTCTTCTAGATCAGTCTTGTTGCCAAGACATTCATTAACCACAAAGCCATATTATTTATTTAAACCTTTATTTACTTAACTAAACATATTCATCTAATTAACATAGCGCGCGTATGCAGTGAGATCCAGCTAAGGCCTTATCTGCCTGACGTCCAAGCTGAAACTGAAGAGCCAACCAGGTCCCACGTGACTTCCCGTATTTCGCGGGCTTTCTGTAATATTCCATAGAAAGCCCGCCCGTGATATGAAAAGGGGCCATCCCTTCAGAAATACAGGGGGTTGACAAAATTTATGCATAGATTATGTAACACATTTTCAACGAATCAGCTGCACTGTTTACAGGTAAATTTGGTCATAGAATTAGATATAAAAAAAGGTTTAAAAAAAGGCGACTGAGCTAACCCTACCTAAAATTTTCAACCAACTCAGCAAAGGCGGGTGTGAAACACGGGTTTAAAACGCTGTGATTATTGACTCGATACTAACAAACAACACGCGATAAAACAAGGAAAAAAAAAATATGAAGAAGAGCAACAAAATAGCACGACTGTGTTAACAAACGAACAACGGTAGGTGTTCGGGTAGAGGTTTATAACACACGTGTCAAATACAAACTACAAATGAAAAAAAATGCTAGTTACTGACAGTGTTAACATACGCTCTCGGTGTTATAAATCTCTTTACATTTCGGATATAGAAATGGGAGAGAGTAGAGAGTAGAGTAGATGGGGTATTACTTGTTCTTCTAGTTCTTCATCGCTGCCATCTTCTCTGGGCTGAGTCCTTCTCTGGACTGGGTGTCTGCTCCTTTCTTGTTTGTAATAAATAAGCAAGACTTTGTTGTTTTTTTTAGATGTCTATACATTATTACAAAAAACCAGACCCAAAAGAGTTTTCCACCGCGGGGAGAAGCAGGTATTTTGGGAGCTAAGATACTAAAGACTGCTCCACACAGCTAACGGCCAGCAACTCTAACTAACTGTCCGCACGTATTTTCTTCAGCCAATCAGAAGTCAACGTACCGGTCAGCGAAATGTTAACTGCTGTCAATAACTCTGACGGCTAACGGTAACTTTCCATTTACCCCCGTTATTTAAATATTCAATGAACTTCAATTTAGCTATACTTAAATACTTAATTCCTAGGTTACCCACGATTTTATGTAACATACGGTAGGTGTTTGGGGAATAATCCTAATCCCGAACAAAATTGATCGACATTTTCATTTGCTTTTGTTCAGTGTTTTCCTGATTGACTTGCAGAGTAAGCAGGTGTTGGATCCATTTTCCATTGGGATATTTGCCTCCAAGGTACTCAGCTGTTTTGTCTTGTTATTACCGTTGATTTTGGCTTCGCGAACAAAGATCTAAGAAAGCATTGCATCTCTCGAAAATGGGCAGCTGATAGCGGATGAGGACAATACTGGAGATGTTTGTGTTGTCACGTTTGCATACTAATTAATTGAAATATTTTCGATTAATTTTTTGGCAATTATCGTTTATTTTTTAATTACAAATATTGTTGAAATCGGTAATAGAGTATTTTCCATTTAATGGAATTCTTCAGTTGGTCACACACACACACACACACACACACACATATATGAATTATATGGCTTGCAGTATTTATAAATAAAGAGTGATAGAGAATATGTAGATTTAAGTCATACAAGCACCGACTATGAATAGTTCTTACTCTTTTTTTATACTTACTAGCAAAAAAATGTACCCTTCGGTACAGTATTTATGTTTTAATATAATTAAATATTATATTGAATTAGAAAGACTAATGAACGCAAAAACGATTACACTTATTTTTAGTTTATGCTAATTGATTTCAATATAAAATTATGCATAGGATTGGTTTTAATATGTTTGAGTATAAAACAATAATATAAGAAATCAATAGCACCAAGTAATTATAATTTATATTATAATTATATTTATAATATAGGCTGATCCAAAGAGATACATTGATTTTTTTTTAAAAGACGCAACGGTAAACGGTGCTTCCTATTGCCAACTCCTTAGACAAAATTCCCCTTATCCATTTAATGACCCTAGTATAATATATAGAAGAAACAAGTTATGTGGTTTCTCACTGTGTATATTATAAGTGACATCAATTCAAATATCTGTTGGAGCACTGACGAGCATGTAGACATCTGTAGTTATGATTTGGACAAAGACAGACCATACGTCTTAACTTGCTAAAGGTAAAGTAAGCATTAATTTACATACATAACTTGGTTATTTCCTATAAGTCTAACATAAACAAAGGCGAACCACTCTTGACTGATGAATCATTTATTTATTTTATTTATTTATTGATCTATTAAGAAAAAAGAAGACAAGGTTAGGGTTAGGGTTAGGGTTTAGGGTTAGTTTAATGAGAAAATAATGGGTAGATTAATTAACAGATAAAATTCAGCTAGATCCAAAGAGATACATTGTTAATAAATAAGATACTAATTAAAATTAAATTATGATTATTTAATAACCATTAAGAATATGACGAAAATAACTAAGGGAATTGTGATGTTGGTGGTAACGTAGTTTCAGTTACAGAGAGACAGACAGACAAACAATCTCCATTATAATAAGATATACTTAAGGAAAGAAGAAAAATTGAATAAATTAATAAGACGTCCCTTGTTCGAATATCACAATTAATATGACATGTCTATGTAGTACTATAGAGCGCGTGGTGTAATGGTTAAAGTCATGGGAAATGGACTCGTCGCCCCGAGTTCAAATCCTGGACGTGGAAATTGCATTTCATTTAGCTCTAATACTTGGGAAAGGTATAAATCCTACTCTCTCTCTCCAGCTATGGAAAATAGTAGGGCAGACTGAGCTCTTTAACCTTGGTTAGGCAACCGGTCTAGGAGAAGGAAAACTCTGAATTCAAACCTGTTAAACTCCGCTTAAGAAATTGACCTAGTGTCGCATCCTGCTCGCGCCGAGGGGTTGGTATATATATATTATATATATATATATATATATATATATATATATATATATAGTACTATAGTAACATTGAGAGTGGTGTTCTTCTATGAGGTGTATGTTGTTTAGATATCTTTATAGCTAAAAAGATTATGTCGCTTTAAAAAAATATTGTAATTTTATATCTAAATTAAGCCTGCGTAAGGGTACAATTTATATATATATATATATATATATATATATATTATATATATATATATATATATATATATGCGCGTGTGTTACTTAATTAAATCACATGAATACACTAAATTTAAAAAATAATTTACATTTTTTATACAAATTATACGCAAAATGAAAGCCCCTTTTTATATCCGTTAAAGATGAATGTTTTAATGGGAATGTTTTAAATATAATAATCATGACATGTATTTTCAATTAACGTTTTGTCATAAACATCACCGTCACTTAGTTTAAGGATAAAGCTCTAAATTAAATGCTACACTTTATTTGCCGATAATCAGCTGAAATAATTTACAAGATTTTCCTACTTGAATTCTGATGGCTGCGATTGGCTAAAAAAGTTGTCAACCACTCGAAATCAGGCGAGAGATTAAGCAATTAATTAAGTTTAAATGGTCATATATGGTATTGGATGCTGGAAATGTTCTGTTAGGAATATCATACAAATCTACAACACAAATGCAGCTTATTGCGATAAACCAGATCGCTTACAATCTAGAAAAAAAAAAAACTATCAAGACATTAAGAATTTATATATCAATACTCGTGTTCCTTAAAAATACGACAGTTGTCATCTGGCAACACCCTCTGGTTAAAAAATGAGACCGTCAAATCGTCCAAGATGAAATACAGAAATGTAAATCTTGATTATCTGGTGTTACTGAATTCTTATTTCTTATGAATGTCGTCACTTCAGCTAAATAATAGACCATTCTGTTTTTATTATAAAGAAAGAAAGGCAAGAAAAAGGACATGCTACACAGTCGGGGATTGATAGATAGAGATAGAAGTGAGTGTGCGGAAGCGATAACGCTAATCTGTTCAATCAAACGCAATGAAAAGATAAAATAAATAAATAAATAAATAAATAAAGAGTTAGAGAGAGTTAAATCAAGATTATCATATTTCTTACATATTGAAACTATTTTCCAATTCTTACATTATCATACTGTGATATTTCCAGGTCCTGTTAGTATATAAATTAACATGAATTAATGGGAGGAAATAATTTAAAAAATAACGAATATATACATCATCTTATATATATATATATATATATATATATATATACATACATTTACCAACCCCTTCGCACAAGCAGGATGCGACACTAGGTCAATTTCTTAAGCGGAGTTTAACAGATTTGAATTCAGAGGTTTCCTTCTCCTAGACTGATTGCCTAACCAAGGTTAAAGAGCCCAGTCTGTCCTACTATTTAGCCATAGCTGGAGGGAGAGTAGGATTCATACTTTTCCCAAGGGTATTAACGCTAAGTGAAATGCAATTACCACGTCCAGGATTTGAACTTGGGGCGACGAGTCCATTTCCCATGACTTTAACCATTACACCACGTGCTTTCTATGTAAATATATATATGTGTGTTTCTCAGTGTGTGTGTGTGTGTGTGTGTGTGATAGAGATAATATGAGTGATTTATGTATAAGTTAACAGTGATCAATATCATGGATACACCATTTATATCTAAGTTAAGATAGCGGGGACATGGAGTCAACGGTACCTGGTTACTAACATTTTCTTGCCTATGCGACCTTCAAAAAATGACAAAAGGAATCAGATGTTTAGCTATAAATGCTGTGGTTTGCTACTTTTAGAAGGGAAAGGTGAGGAGAGGAGGATTTTGATTGATCAAGCGCTATGTGTAACAGGATGAAGTGTTGGCGAATGTACAGATATTGGACCAAGTAACCAATAAGCACCCCAAATCATCAGCTTCATGAAAGGTTCATATTTTAACTCATCACTTTCAAATATTTGAAAATAAACGAACAGTCGACTTTTGCAATTATATTGTATCTGACAAAACAAATTTTACAAATTCTGTGATACTATTTCTGAACGACATCCTTTTATTTAAATAAGCATAAAAATATTTTGTAAATGAAAACTGTATTTTCAATTAAATAAACATAATTGCATTTCTCTTCTGATTAAGTAAAAACTATTTTAGTATAAAAACGTCTTTTGTCTATTTTTAAATCATCGGAAGCTTTGAAAAATATTCATAAATTTCTGATTAAAAGATATTTATTTAAAAAAAGAGTTTGCTATTGAATTTTAATTTGATTACGTGTACCAACAATCTAATTAATTTAATTTATTGTGAGTTCAACATCTCCATAAACTTCTGATTAAAATCATTTGTTTACAAAAATTTGGAAGTGGAAGTTACCGGTGATTGAGTTAAAATATGAACCTTTCATTAAGTTGATGTTTTGGGGTGCTTATTGTTTACTTGGTCCCAGATATTTAATTAGGACGACTGTCTCCTTTTCTACTGCCCAAAAGAGCTGATCGATTGCATTGCATCGGGCTTATTTTTGCTTTTTAATTGTTTTCTATTTCTTTCATTTGTAGGACATTTTGTTCTATATTATTTAAAGAGTTCTTTCATTGCCTTTTCGGAAGGGGATCTGTTTTAGTTGTTAGATTCATTGGTTAATTTTGTTAGCTTACTAAGTATTTATTGTCGTGTCTACATTTTGATATACGTTCCTAAAGTTATTTATGTTATCTAACATTATTTACATCTTGCTAGTCAAGCAAAATATATAGTTCAAATTGAGTATATATATTCACCCTCATCCCCACACGAGCAGGATGTGACACAAGGCCCTTTTAAAGTGGAATTTAATAGGTATGAATTCAGTTTTCTTTCTCCTAAACCAATTACCATACCTTGGTCAAATTACTTAGGCTACCGGGCGACGGAAGTGGTCCCTCCCATCAATCGGCTGGTCACTTCAAGCCCAGGCGCCTATACGATTGTCCCGACCGTATTTGATCTTATAGAAATTCCTTCAGGCAGTGACTGTGGTTTTTACTGTCCTGGGTCTGACGCTAAACTGCATCTAGTGGTGAGTTTTAGATTTTGGAGCTGTGTTACATAATCTATGCATAGATTATTGTCAACCCCCTGAATTTCTGAAGGGATGGCCCCTTTTCATATCACGGGCGGGACTTTCCATGGAATATTACAGAAAGCCCGCGAAATACGTGAAGTCACGTGGGACCTGGTTGGCTCTCAGTTTCAGCTTGGACGTCAGGCAGATAAGGCCTTAGCTGGAGCTCACTGCATACGCGTGATATGTTAGTTAGATGAAGATGTTAGTTAAGTAAATAAAAGCTTACATAAATAATATGGTTTTGTGGTTGATGAATGTCTTGGCAACAAGACTGATCTAGAAGAAGAAATGAATTAAGTGCGACCGACCACCAAACGAAGTCCAGACGCTAGAAGATGAACGTAAGATACCAAAGATGAGCAGAAGAATAATAGAAGTAAAGAAAAGTATACAACAGCTGTGGGGAAACGTGGGGTACCCCTTAATTGCTATTACTTCCAGGTCCACTTTGAGCCGGAATGGCAGTACCTGCTGGGGTCCCATAGATAAAAAAAATGGGTTATAAAAATGGGTTCTAAATAAAATGAAATACCCATAAAAATGGATAAAACAAACGCGAATTCGGCATAGAATAAGCAAAGAGTTGACATGGTGTAAAATCCAACCAATCAGCCAAAATGGCCAAAGAGCCTAGTCTGTCCTACTATTTACCCATAGCTGCAGGGATACGAGTTGGATTAATAGCTTTCCCAAGAAAAATAGCGATATATGAAATGCAACGAACCTCGTCTAAATTTGGAACTCGTGTCAACGTGTCTATTTAATACTTATATAACCATTATACCGACTTATGTGCCAACTTATATAAAAGGAAAGAATTCAATGAAAAATTCAATAAATAATTTAAAAAAGGATATGTAGAGACTATTGACAATGAAGGGAAGTATCATGCTACACAGTTTAGAAATGTTTAATTTAGATCATGTGACATGTGACATGTGATAACGTAAATAATCTAAATAAGACGAGAAAATCCCATTATCTGCAGCTGATATTTTCGAAGTCCACCATCTAAAAACGCAGATAGTAGCAAACTTTCTCTATCTCTGTCTGTTTGACTCACTCTCTCTCTACCTATATCTATCTCCATCTCTCTCTCTCTGTCTGTTGACTAACTCTCTCTATCTACTCTTCTCTCTCTCTCTCTCTCTCCCTCTCTCTGTTTGACTCACTCTCTCTCAATCTCTCAATCTCCTCTATCTCTGTTGACTCACTCTCTCTCCATCTCTCTCTCTCTCTCTCTGTTTGACTCACTCTCTCTCCATCTCTCTCTCTCTCTCTCTCTGTTTGACTCACTCTCTCTCCATCTCTCTCTCTCTCTCTCACTCTCTCTCTCTCTCTGTTTGACTCACTCTCTCTCTCTCTCTCTCTCTCTGTTTGACTCACTCTCTCATCTCTCTCTCTCCATCTCTCTCTCTCTCTCTCTCTGTTTGACTCACTCTCTCTCCATTTCTCTCTCTCCTCTCTCTCTCTCCATCTCTCTCTCTCTGTTGACTCTCTCCTCTCTCTCTCTCTCTCTCCATCTCTCTCTCTCTGTTTGACTCACTCTCTCTCCATCTCTCTCTCTCTCCATCTCTCTCTCTCTGTTTGACTCACTCTCTCTCATCTCTCTCTCTCCATCTCTCTCTCACTCCATCTCTCTCTCTCTGTTTGACTCATCTCTCTCTCTCTCTCCATCTCTCTCTCTCTCCATCTCTCTCTTCCATCTCTCTCTCTCCATCCTCTCTCTCTCTGACTCACTCTCTCTCTCCTCTCTCTCCTCTCTCTTCACTCTGTTTGACTCTCTCTCATCTCTCTCTCACTCTGTTTCTCATCTCTCTCTCTCCATCTCTCTCTCACTCTGTTTGACTCACTCTCTCTCCATCTCTCTCTCTCTCCTCTCTCTGGACTCACCTCTCTCCTCTCTCTCTCTCCATCTCTCTCTCACCTGTTTGACTCACTCTCTCTCATCTCTCCATCTCTCTCTCACTCTGACTCTCTCTCTCTCTCTCCATCTCTCTCTCACTCTGTTTGACTCACTCTCTCTCATCTCTCTCTCTCCATCTCTCTCTCTCCTCACTCTCTCCATCTCTCCTCTCTCTCTCTCTCCACTCTGTTTGACTCACTCTCTCTCCATCTCTCTCTCTCTATATATATATATATATATATATATATATATATGCGTGCATAAT
>CM042137.1:137038584-137053584 GCA_023376005.1 Doryteuthis pealeii | reverse complement strand
TCATTAGGATATAAATACAATTTATAAAGAAATCAATTGTTAGACCCAGGACGGGGGCCCCTTGACTTCTAAAAAAATCTTATAAGAAAATGAAACCAAAAGAGAAAAGCATATTTTTATGAAGAATCGAGTTGTTTCTTATCATGGAAATCAGATTAGTGTAGTATATGCAGATAAAAACAGATGAAAAATACTTTTATTAAATCTCTGATTCTTACTTTTTTACTTTATCATCCTTCCTACTACTGCTATCTTTTGCTGTTTTTAAGATTTAATAGAAGATACCTAAAATAGACATTAAAAACACCTGAAGTCCAAACAGGTTGAATTGATTGTCTTCAATACTAGATACAAAGCATATTAAAACTTCTCAATTTTATCAATAATTTTAAGAGTTATCTCCCTTACCTAACAAATAACGTTAAACTCATTTCTTAATATAGGGTCCGATAGAAGGATCTCCTAAATTCAAAATTACCGCAGCGAGAGTGCAAGTATCAGTTGGGGGGAGAGATGAGGCGGGACTTCAAATCCACAGAGGGATAAGACCCCCCCCCAATGTGTACCCAACTGTTGGCCGTAGGTGGCAACCTGTGATGCTTAGGGATGGAACCCTGGTGGCTGAGCAGTCCATGAAATGCAATACTCCACTTTGGTCCTAGACGGGCGGTCGGAGAGGCCGAACAAGTGGCTGGTCACATCAAATCTTAGCATCTATATGATTATCCCAACCCTAGCCTCAACTTTTCTTACTTTTGGATTCCTTTTTTATACTTGGCTTTTTCTTCTTTTTTTTTTTTTTTCTTTTTTTTTTTTTTTTTTTTTCTAGATTTAGTCATAAATAGAGGAATTGGAAATATTTAAATCATCAGGGGGAAGCACTTAAGATTTTGATATCACTAAAGGGCATTTGGATTTTATGCTTTGCTGATAAATAATTCCTATTTTTTTTATTTATTTTTTTTCCTTCCTTATTTTACTTTTTTTTTAATTTGGGAAAATATATTATTCTTTATGTCATAAATTTTTGTGAAAAGCAAAACAACCAACCAAATCCCAGTAAAATTCTATATGTCCCAATCTTTTAGATGAGACTTTATATTTTGTATTATACTGATTTTCCGTACTGTTGTCCTCATCTCTATTGTTATATACACAAGGTTTTGGCTGATGTGCCGCCTGAACTTCTGATGTTTCTTGCCGAACTCAAGAACTATCTTGTCGAACTCAGGAGCCTTCACATCAGAATCGGTAGCCTTCCCAGAACTCCAAACCGAACCCTTTATTTGATTCATGGTGTTAAATTGGTATTTTTCCGTTAAACCTGTTGGGGTACAAAGGTTAATCAACATTAAAAAGGCCGGTGAGTTCATTAGCCAAAACGTTATATAGATAACAAAAAAGATGAAGAGTACAGTCTGAAAAACTTAAATGATATATTATTATTTTTTTTTTGTATGTTTTCTTTGCTCAATGACATTAACCTTCATGGCCTACTTAATGCCAACACCATCCTTGTAGAATAACAGTGGTACTATTTAACCGATAGTTGGAGGAATAATGGGGTTTAAGGGCCGGGTTAGCTCAGTCGGTAGAGCGTTCGGCTAGAAACCACAAAGTTCTTAGTTCGATACCGGCTCTCGCCAACTCGGCGTAACACATGGATATGTGCGATAAAGTGAGGAGTTGATGGTAGGTGTGGCGCTCAAATTCAGACGCAAAAACAATCGCCTTCGTCAAGCGCCAGTGAAAAGGGGATAGATTCCCCCAATGATTGGCTGATACCGACTTTAGGCCACCCCGACGACTACGTTATTTATACCTTCCCAAGGGTATTAGTTCGAAAGAGAACATCATACCGCGACTGGAGTTCGAACTCGTTTACTACCATATCACAGCCCAACACCTTAGTAAATATGTCAAGAGTAAGTAAAGTAAAGTCGCCGGGTTGGCCTAAAGTCGGTATCAGCCTATGAGCGAGGGGTCTACCTCTTTTTACTAGCGCTAGACCAAGGAGATTATTTTTTGCGTCTGAGGTGGAGCGCAACACCTACCATCAGCTCCTCACTTTTCCGCACAGATCCCTATGGGAGGGCCGGTATCGAACCTTGTGGTTTCTAGCCGAACGCTCTACTGACTGAGTTTCCCCGGAATTACATTAAAACTTATAATTCGAACTATTAGATTTTAAGTCGGCTCTGACAATGGCTTCTGGAACGAGTAAGAAATCGGCAAGTCCCGCAGTTACAAAGTCAAACAGGTTCGTTTAATTGAGAATTATAACTTAGCGACAAGTAAAGAGAGATTTCCTTGGACAGTTGGCAATTGCACAGAAAGCAGAATCAATATTTAAAAATCGATTATTCTTTTGGATTGATGGATACACTAATAATTTAGGCTTCATTCTTGACGCATACTAAATAATTAAGATGTATCTCAGCCTGCACATTATCAATCTATCTAGCACAGTTCCCTATACGTTCATCTCTCACATATATATATATATATATATATATATATATATGCGTGTGTGTGTGTGTCATGGTAATTTAATTCAATTATCAATTATTAATGTAATTCCTCTATTTGCATATATATATATATATATATATATATATATATATATATATATATATATATATATTAAGGTTGTATATTTGCATGGGAAAGTGTCTGGCAATAGTAAGTAAAATAGGTAAATAAACATATTGAAATATAAAATAAATCAACAATGATGTGGTTCGAAAAAACTAACAGAAAACACATCTAGGAATATAGAGATCAAAATAACAAAGATCAGGATACTAGGAAAAGAAACTCATGATAATTTGATAATTTATTCATAGTTAGGGAGAAAGCGTGTAAGATATTCATTCATGTTTCACAGACAAAAAATTAGATATGAATACGTAAGTACAGACAATCCACTTATCAACAGAATAATAGGGGTAGTCCATTAAAGGCCCCGGATGGGAAGGGATCATTTTTTAGTCATAAGACCACTATAGGAAATAGTAGTATGGTATAATGATTAGATTCGTATAAATGGACTCGTCGACCTGATTCAATTCCTGGACGAAGCTCTTTACATTTCCATGGCACTAATATTCTTGGGAAAGGTATGAATCCAATTCTCCCCCCAGCTATGGGTAAATAGCAGGTTAGACTGCGCTCTTTAGCCATGGCTAGTTAACCAGTCTAGAAGAAGGAAAACTCTGAATTCAGATCTCTTAAACTCCGCTTAAGAAATTGACCTTGTATCGCATCTTGCTCGTGTGGAGGGGTTGGTAAATATATATATATATAGAGAGAGAGAACTTAAAAATACAGCATGATACACCTACGTATAATAAGCATTGATAGCTCTCTCTCTCTCTCTCTCTCTCTCTCTCTCTCTCTCTCTCTCTCTCTCTCTTCTCTCTCTCTCTCTCTCTGTCTCAAAGGGAATAATATGAATACATACGATTTCGAAAAAATAATATTACATTTATTTTTTTGTATTTACTTGTGTGTGTAGTGTACCTACATTGACCAACTATGCGATGATGCTGGTTGCTGCGCAGAAGACCTCCCAGGGGCAATGAATGATAGGGAAGTTTGGCGAGAGATTGTCATGGATATCCGTGCTGCTTGCGCGGCATGATGATAATGATGATATAGTGGTAATTGCGTGTCTTTTCTGCCATTATCTCATAGTCCCTATGTGAACTAACGAAAAAGATCACTGAATATTTTGAAGAGTTCTTTTTGCCTGTAGATTTTTTCAACAGCATACACAGTCCTTTGATGGGGGGGGGGGGTCCGTAGATGAGCGGTTAGTCTATACACACTTCTACCGAGTTGCATTATGTGCACATGAAATAATTCTATCAGCGATTTACAACGTTTGTTGAGGTGAAACTTTGAAAAAAGTCGTTAGAAACGAGCAAATTTCCCCATCGGCTTTTTAAGGAGAGATTTAAAAAAAAAAAATTAAAAATTAAAAATTAAAAAAATAAAAATAAAAATGTTTGTAAAAAATTATTAAAAGACAAATGAGAAAGATTTCCATCATTGTGCTAGTTTTGAAATAATGTTGATCGTTGGCATCAAAATAAATATTTTGAAAATATAGTTATTCTTATTATTCAAAAAAAAAATTCCTACACCCGCAGATTCTTCACGGTATTCTTTGGGAAGTGACAGACATTTCAAAAATCATTCCTCAAAGCAAAGTGATATTCGCTCTTGAAGTCGTGGGATAAATTCCTGAGATTTATTTTAGGATAAACATTGAACCGAGAAATACAGTTCGAAAACAAAAGGAGGTGCTTGTTGTGTAATGGTTATTAATAAAAAAGAGACAAGGTGGTACGGGTTCAAATTCTGGGTGAAGTTTTTTGTACTTCACATAGCGCTAATAAACTTGGGAAAGGTAAGAATCCAACTATTCCCCCTCCATCTATGGTCAAATAGTAAGGCAAAGTAAGCTCTGTAAATTTGGCACCATTCTCAGAGAATTGGTTATCAAATATTTTAAGAGGGTTTACATTAGAAAATACAAATATTTCGGTCAATGTGCCCTCCGGCCTTCTTCAGGCGTTTCTTGTCAAAATCGGGAATCTTCTCGTACTCGGAAACCTTGATGTCAAACTTGGGCGCCTTCATGTCGTAATCGGGAGCCTTTCCCGGAACTTCGAACCAAACCCGTTATTCAATCTACCGGAGTAGACTGCTTTCTTTTCGTTAACCATTACCGGGTAAAACTGTTGCAATATCTCTCCCGGGGTTGAGCTAATACAGTTCTAAGTGACAATCATCTGTAGGTTTCAGGTTCAATCCTGACCACAGGTGATAACATAGAATACTTAACATAGCGTAATACTTGTATCCGGGTTATTCTATTGCAGGAGACGATTTTGTTTTATTCATTCTTGTTGGGTATTCACTTTTTAAGACATGTTTTAAACTCATTTTTTGATTTATTTAAACCATAGATGGGACCATAACAGATAATACCACTTAGGGTCAGAGTGGGCATGGGAGTAATGGTACTCTGTACTCCACAGAACTCTAGAATTGGAAACTCACCACCAGATGCAGTTTAACGTCACACACAGGACACTAAGATCATCAAACCACCGCCTTCTAGCACATATATGAAAACACAGTTTGGTGGTGAGACTATAAAATCAATGATTGATCAGAGGGGGTCAATCTAACCACTAGTACAAGTCATTTTGATAGGCAAAGGATTCAAGTGGCTTATAGCAGAGGATACACCTATATAGAAAATCAGTATTCCTAAAAGTGGTTACCTAATTATTTATTGAACAGGCTCATTACTGCTTAACTTCGGTGATCCATAGGGAACCGGTGTTTTCAGCCTGATTTGACAGTTAAATAGATAGATAGATAGATAGATATGAACAGATTTAGATAAATAAATACTTGGTTGTTTTTTTAATTGTTTTTGTTTTGCGTCATTTCGTGGTCATTTAATGCCGAATCAAGTCATTTTGATAAACATAGGACTCAGGTTGCTAAAAGTACCTACTTACTAAAGTAAGTGGTCACCCAATTAAGTATTGGACAGGCTCATCGTTGCTTAACTTCAGAGTTTAAGTATCTGGTCGGCATCCTAGGTTCCAGATGTGATAAGTAAGTAAGGAAGCCAATAAGTATCCAGTGTTTAAATATTTCTTGTAAGTCCTTCGTCCAAGAGAATCCAAATGTCAATGTAATAAACTCAGATTGGGATTTCTCAGCAGAAGCAGCAGCAGCAGCAGTGCCAGTGATTGGACAATAGAAATGCCTTCGGTGGTCACGTGGTAGTCAACGAGTCTATATCAGTGACCATTTGCCCCGTGGTCACTTACCACGTGACCACCGAAGGCATTTCTATTGCTTATCTGAGTTTATTTCATTGACCTCTTGGATGAAGGACTTACAAGGAATATTTAAACACTGGATACTTATTGGCTTCCTTACTTACTTATTACATCTGGAACCTAGGATGCCGACCAGATACTTAACACAGAGATTAACGAAAACAAGGATTTCGACCGCATCCCCCTTTTTTATTGATAGGTGCAATTCTATCATGGCTGTCTACTATACAGGTCAGGTCACGTTTCAGACTTAAAGCATGTTAGAAATAGAATGGATTATGGTGACATAAATGCAACTGAAGAAGTAAATGTTATAGAATCAGAGAGACAACCTTTTGCTGAGTTGTGGAATAAGCACTTGAAATAACTCAATCAACAATTTCTATCTTTTGTCAACTTAGGTGAAACTAGGAAAAAAGAGCAAAAAAAAAAAAAAAAAAAAAAAACAAACATAAAAACAAAATAGAAAGAAAAAAAGGCGCTAAAATTATCAGGTTACACCATCATGTTTTTTATCTTTGGTAAAAAAATATTAAAGAGATAATTAAAAGACCAAAGTTTTACTCAATGTGTTGCTTTTCAAATAATGTTATTCAAGTATTTAAAACATTTATTTAGAAAATAATGGTAATTCTTCTTATTTCTTACTTTTTATTACATTCATTGGAACAGCTTCTCTTTCTCTGTCTGTCTGTCTGTCTGTCTCTCTCTCTCTATATATATATATATGAACCACTACCATTCCTACAGCCTCCCACTACCAATTGTTATTACCTCCCACTTCTAATTCCTTGCTACTACTCGTTCTCGTTAAAAACGAGACACGAAACCATACCATCGTTTCCTACCTGATGATGGCAAACTGTACTGACGAAAGCGCTCGTTTTGAAACCTTGGGGACTGTTACACAGTTACATCCCAACACCAGAAGGATGGCCCGAAAATTAGAAAGGATCAACCAAAAACTTGTCCGACAAGAATTGTCTGTACAGTTCAACAAAACTTGTGTATATATATATATTCCCCTTATATTTTTACAAACTTGTGAGCCCCCACTCCTAAAAACTTATACTGCCACTGTTTGTTTAAACGAAACTTGTGAACCCCTACTACTACTACTAATTCCTACTGCAAGTACTAGTTTTAAAAGCGAGGAAACGGAAACATTCCACCAGATTAACACCTGATGATGGCACAGAGACGTGCAGAAAGAGCTCGGGAGCGAACCTTTGGTGGATTGCTACACCAATTACACCCAGATATTGAAAAGATGGTCAGACAGAAAGGATCGGACAAAAATTCGACCGACAAGAATTGTCAGTAGAGTTTAACAAAACATACACACACACACACACTATATATATATATATATATATATATATATATATATATAAAGTTACTAGATAAATATGTGGTGGGAATGATTCTATTCAAGACCTTTTTATTGTAATTATTTAAAAAAAATTGGTAGTCCACGTGGAGAGTTAAATGTACGTAGGGATTTTCAAAGATGAGAATATTTTGGTTGAAATGGATTATAACCGCTACCAAGACCGATATTTATTTTCTCTATCAACCAATATATATATATATATATATATATATATATATATATATATATATATATATATATATATATCGCGAGTTATAACATCATGTGACAAAAAATGTGGATGGTCCAACACAAGCCTTCACCACTATAAACAAATCATTGTGTGGATGTTCATTGTATGAACACTCATACGTCTAAATCGACGGGAGAGTCCATTATATATGTTTCAATTTCTACAAGGAACTGATTGAAAAAGATTCTTTCCAAACGGCAGTTATTAAAATAAGTATCTGTCCAAGACAAAATCAGACATAACAAAATTAGAAAAGTGTTTCTGGAGAATCGTGAAGCGGAAAACGAGTATATGGAATGTTTAATTTTCATCCATGTGTGCAATGTAAATTACTACAATAAATTTCAAGTATTGGAAAAAAATAATATAAACTGTTCAATTACAGAGGGATATTTGCCGCTCATCCCACTTATGAGGGCGTGACACAAGGACATTTTTATGTGGGCCCACCCACAAGCCGAAGCTTACGGGTGGTTAGTGGTAAAAATTGCGTCGATCCCGTCGTCATTCCCCCACAAGAGGGCGCCTCAAGCGCTGGGCAATAAACCCAGCCCTGCCCCCAGGGGGACAGGTATTGCCTCGGGGGATAGCCCCCTGGGATCGACGCTATTAATTCAACTTAACCCAAGTCCAGCGGCCGAATCTCACTGGACACCCAGCTAGTTAGGGAAGTAACTGTTCAATTACAGGTTTAAGAGCTATATCTATTTGTTATGGAATACTAACTCAGAAACCAAAAGTTTTCTGATTTGATACCGGCCCTCGCCTACTCGTATGAGTAGCACAGGAATCCGTGCAATAAAGTACGATGGTAGATGTGGCGCTCCACCTCATACGCAAAAACAATCTCCTTCGTTTAGCGCTAGTGAAAAGGATATATACTCCCTCGCTGTTTGGCTGATACCGACTTTAGGCCACCCCGACGACTATACTTTTATACAATTAAAAAACGTTTACCATTAGTCTAAAAGCAGCTTACTATCCCTTTTCATCTGGACAAATATCATATCACCTTGTAAGATCCAAGGCATTTTTTCCTGATGATGAGGCTAATATTCTGCTTTGAAACCAATGGTAAAAAATGCTTTTTAATTGTACGGTATGCCACTGCAAATACACACACACACATATGTATATATTTTCTTTTCTTCGAAATTATTTGTCATGATGGTTTCAGACGATAATCCCATATATATATATATATATATATATATATATATATATATATATATGGCCATTGTCGTCTCAAACCATCATGACAAATAATTTCGAAGAAAAGAAAATATGTTTGCCTAAATTTGCGTTTGCTTGTGTGGGTTGACGTGAAAGTAAATAAAAAGTAAAAAGAGAAAACAAAATAAACATTTATATAAAGAAGTAGCTGCTAGCACGAACAATTCAATAGAAATTTGAATATATTTATACAGTGTCTTCAAATGGAACAGACAGTTTCAAAATTTAGTTCAAACTATTTAAGATATTGATTTGCAGAGAAACACTTGCAGTTTAGACTTAAGGTTTTAGGCAGAATCGATGTGTTCCATTTTTGGTCATAGTGTGAAAAAGTATAGACGTTGAGCAATTATTTTGTGAGTTTAAATTAAACAAAACTAATTCTTTTACTGACGTGAAACGGCATTTTAGAACGTATGAGGATCATTCATATCTGGCAGGATAATAGATGCATACCTTTCCCAATGATATTAGCGCTATGTGAAATCCAAAAAAAGCTTCCTACAGGATTATAACTTTGATCACCCTCCTCCATTTCCTTCGACGATAACCATTACACAACATGCCTCAATGTTTATTTAAGGTATATTTTATAAAGCCGGAATGTTCAGCTATTAAATAAAAATGTTTTGGTCTCATCTGTTATTAGTTTATTTACTGCTAAATATAAGACCTAGTGAACATTATCTAACTGTGCTAATTCCATAACTTCTGTAAGGAATAGCGTGTTATCTAATATTTTAAGGAATCTCCTATAAACACACCCGAAAATGATTAATGCAAAATTGCCAGACATCTAACATGTATTAACATAGGAAAACCATCTGAGAAATGAAAGTCTAACACATATTAGATACACCTGAAATATTTTTTAAAGTAATTGGAATTTTTGTTGGAAAAAAATACTTTAAAAGATTTTTTCAATAAATTTACAGTTTGGAATTAGTTTATTGCTGAAAATATTTCGCTGTTGCAAAAATATTTGTTTGAGGGTCTAAATCAAACAATGTGCTCCACGCTTGAACAAAGGTCTGTCATCAATTTTTTGGTGACCGAGAAGTGCAAAAAATGTGAAATTTGGGAGGAATGTGTATGTGTACGGAGAAGCATGTTTTAGACAAATATGTTTACAAATAGGCTCATTTGGTGTTTGCGGCTTCGAGCCTGATTGAAGAAGACAGTCTGTTTAGGGAACAACACTGACTCTCCATTAAAAAAAGGTTTTGGGCGCAGCAGTCAGTAAAGTAGGTTTGGTTTCTTTGTTTAATAATATACCGACAATAATGACTTATTTGATGGCAACGCTATCCATGTAGTAGAACAGGAGAGGTACTATTTAACACGTAGCTGGGGGATGAGGGGTCCTTATCTTTCCCAAGGGAATTACTCCGGAAGTAAATATAATGGCTCAACTGGAGTTCGAACTCGGTTACTACAATGTCAATGTTCGGTATGTTAGCTACTACCCCACGGGGCGTAAAAAGTAAAGAAGTTTATTCTGACCGTTTTCTGTGACATGAAAGGACTCTTCGCTATCAATTTCTTTGAAAAAGCTACAACTCTTAACAGTGTTTCCTCTTTCCAACTCTTTAGGCAAAATTCACCTTATTTGTTCAATAAATCTCGTATTTCGAACAATCAGCGAACAAACACCATACGCCTAAAGTTCTACTAAACTTTAGGTGTACGGTGTTTTAGTAAAAGATGTTTACAAATGGGTTACACATGAATTTACGACAATGAACCTGAGCGGAAAAGACAGTCCACGGAGTGGAAACACATTGACTCTTCACCGTATTTATTGAATGACTCTCATATTTCAAGAAAATCAGCACTGACTCATTGAATGTGTTATGTGTACAGCGAAGCATATTTCGGTAAAAAAAATGTGTAAAATGGGCTAAAGATGGTTTTGTGACTACGAGACTGAGTGGAAAAGATAGTTAATAGTTGGTTGATTTGTAGGTTAGGTTTTACGGCATGTCAACTCATGTTGGATTATTTTATGCCGAAGACATTTTGCTTTATTCATTTTTGATGGATATTCAATAAATTTTTAAATAAAGGAAGTTTATATATATATATATATATATATATATATATAATATATATATTAAGAGAGAGAGAGAGAGAGAGAGAGAGAGAGAGAGATAAAAGTGAACGTTTCTGATGACGAACAATCACCTAATGATGATGTTCCGAAACCATTGGTAAAACGGACTTTTAAATATATTTTAAACTATAAATAAATAAATACAGCTCTTACAGAAGTAATTGAGCATTTCATTATCATTTCTCTAATACTAACAAAGAATTAACTATATCTATCTATCTATCTATATATATATATATATATATTGTAAATTCTAGAACAGCCTGAAAAATGTATTGAACCGGTTGAAAAAAGATTATTTCCAAACTGTAGTTATTATAATAACTAAGCGTTTAAGACAAAACCATCCATAAAAAAAAAAAAAATTCAGAACACGATTTCTGGAGAATCGTGAAGCGGAAAACAAGTTTATGGAGTGTTTAATTTTCATCCATGTGTCCAATATAAATTACAGCAATACATTTCAAGTGTTTCTCAACGAAACTATGTATCGTTAGTATCAATATCTCAAGTAGCAACATAATCTTTTTATTTTGCATCCAAAAGTGCTACTTAAATTCTATCCAGATTTATCTCATGGGGAGTCCCCGTGGCATAGTGAGTAACGTGCTGGACTGTGAATTGGAAAAGGTATGGACCACCTCATTCTCCAGCAATGGGTTAATTAGTATGACTCCTGTTCTTCCACAATGTTTTTGGCATCAAATAACCCACGAAGGTTGATATGTTATTAAACAAAGAAACCAAAACAAATGAAATTAATATTTTCTCGACGTTAAATTGTTTCCGGATTACGAAATTACACCTTTTCTTTCTTTCTTTCTTTCCATCGTGTCGGAGGGGCTTAGAATGCCCTGCCAGTATCCCCTCTCAAAAGGGTTATAGACCCCCATCACCACGCGAAAAAATGGTATGACACTAAACTTTATCTGAGAGAGGGCAAATGAGTACGAGATTACACTTTCTTTCTTTCTTTCTTTCTATCACGTCGGTGGGGCTTAGAATATCCTGACTGTATGTCCTGTAGAAGGATAACAGTACTCCCCACTAAAAAAGAGTTTCCTAGATATGATACTAAAATGTATCTGAAGGACGACGAATAAATAGGAGATTACACTTTCTTTCATTCTTTCTTTTTTTTCTTTCTTTCTTTCTGTCTTTCTTTTTTCTTCTTTCCGCCGTGTCGGTGGGGCTTAGAATAGGCTGACTATATGCCCTGCAGAAGGATGATAGTGCTCCCCACTAAAAAAAAGTTTCCTTGATATGATACTAAAATGTACCTGAAAGAGGGCGAATGAATACGAGATTAGACTTTCTTTCTTTCCTTCCACCCTGTTAATGGGGCTTAGATTATGCTGACTGTATCCCCTCTCGAAGGAGGCTAAAGACTCCACTCCCACCCGAAAAAAAAGGATATGACACTAAACTTTATCTTTCTTTCTTTATTCTTTTTTTTTAAATCTTTTTTTCTTTCCGTCATGTCGGTGGGGCTTAGACTAAGCTAACTGTATCAACTGCAGAAGGGTGATAGTGCTCCCACTAAAAAGGACTGCTGTAGATACGACACTAAATTGTATCTGAAAAAAAAAAAAGGCGAATGAATTGTTTCAGCTAGTCATTGTGTCTCTTCCTTATTGACCTTTCTTTTCATCATTCAGCATTATAACAACCAAGCTAAATCTGATGCCACCTGACAATAGATTTTCATCTGATTTGTATTCGGCCTTCAGACCGATATACACGAACATATATTCAACAAATACCTATTTTTCAAAATAACCCCCTTGTTTGTAAAAGGATGTAACTCAGCAACGGCTTTTCATCCAATATATCTAACAATGATCAGCTCATGACTGTCAAGTTACAAACTTATTGAGCAAATCTAGTAACACTACTATATATATATATATATATATATATATATATATATATATATATATATACAGACAGAGAATCACATTGATAGAGATACACAGAGACACAAATACAAACACACAGACATAACACACACACACACACACATATATATATATATATATATATATATATATATATATATATTATGTGTGTGTGTGTGTGTATTTAGATTATATACAGACGGAGTCACATTGATATAGATACACAGGGACACAAATACAAACCACACACACACATATATATATATATATATATATATATATATATATATGTTTTGTTGAACTGTACAGACAATTCTTGTCGGACAAGTTTTTGGTTGATCCTTTCTAATTTTCGGGCCATCTTTTTGGTGTCGGGGTGTAACTGGTGTAACAGTCCACCAAAGGTTTCAAAACGAGCGCTTTCGGCAATACAGTTTGCCATCATCAGGTAGGAAACGATGTTTTGGTTTCGTGTCTCTTTTTTAACGAGAACGAGTTGCAGCAAGGAATTGCTACTACTCGTTCTCGTTAAAAACGAGACACGAAACCATACTATAGTTTCCTACCTGATGATTGCAAACTATTTTGCCAAAAGTTTGCCAAAAAACTTTACAGTTCAAAAAAACTTGTATAAAAGAAAAAATGCTGCCAAAATACACTTATTTTTGAGGTCCCGGTTTCGATTTCTGTCGGAGGGAAATCGTTAGTATATGTCGCTGATGAGACTTAATAAAGTCGAAACAGTCTGTACGACATTCTACACACCGAGCGATCCTTTGTCGGGATTACACTTGTCAATTTCATTTTCTATAAGAAAAAGTATCGAATTTTATGCGATACATGCGTTGTAAGTGCCTTCAAGTAAACATTTAATATATACTTTATTCAGCAACGTTTCTAAAATAAACAAACATCCAAAAATCTTATTCACTTCACCGAAGGGCATACGGTCTGTTTGTTGTTATTATTCTCTCAAAAAACGCCCCCTTACCTATTATGGTAGAGGCGTGTAGTATCATTTGACAAGCTTAATTTCGCTAAGGATTGTTAGCTGTGTACTGTGGTCGAGGCGATATAGTGGTTCACTATGCTCGCTGAGGTTCCGGTTTCGATTTCTGTCGGAGGGAAATCGTTAGTATATGTCGCTGATGAGACTTAATAAAGTCGAAACAGTTTGTACGACATTCTACACACCGAGCGATCCTTTGACGGGATTACACTTGTCAATTTCATTTTCTAAAAGAAAAAGTATCGAATTTTATGCGATACATGCGTTGTAAGTGCCTTCAAGTAAAAATTTTATATATATATATATATATATGTGTTATTTATATTTTTCGGACAGTTTCCCTCATCTTTATTGTTACAAACGTGATAAAAAAATCTCCGAAATAACGAAGTGCTCTGAGCTTTTACCTGGCTTCGAATACCAATTACTAGAAACATGTGTCCGGCAGACCAAACACGGGTGCACACACTTACATACATACATACATACATACAATATTTGTATAGTTTTATATTACATTGTTATAACTGATCTATTTTTTCAATTGACGTTAATCCTTCATTACACATATTTTTGTTAAACTTTTATTACGATTTTCATAAATCTGAAATTAGCAGTAGGAATATATATATATATTATATATATATATATATATATATATATATATATATATAAGTTAAAAGAAAGGAAATGAATCCGACGGTATGTGTATATAAAAAGATATGAAAACACCACAAAATGCTGTTAAATATGAGTTCAAAACAAAAACCTTGATGTTGCAAAAAAGATAAAAGTTATACAATAGTTTCGAATGTGAGCACTTCCGCCGCATTTTTCTCGGTCATCAGATTATTTTTCTCGGTCATCAGATTATGTATATATTTTTTCTTTTTTGCAACATCAGGGTTTTTGTTTTGAACTCATATGATTTTGTCTCCGCTCTAAACAACACGGAGTATAAACAAGCTCTGATGATGATTTTCATAAAATCGAAATATTGTTCAATATCAGCTATGTTATAAAATGTTTTCACTTTAACAGCATTTTGTGGTGTTTTCATATCTTATATATCTTATTATAATGGAGATTGTGGGTTTTTATGTCTGTAACCGAAACTATATTACTAAACAAGTCACAATTCCTTTTGTTATTTACATCACATTCTCCATGATTTTATTTTTATTTAAACCTCAGTTATTAATAAAATTGTTTTACATTATTAATACTGTTTACCATATCTACATACTAATAA
>CM042137.1:137021084-137033584 GCA_023376005.1 Doryteuthis pealeii | reverse complement strand
CCTGTATTTGCTAAGATATCTTGAGGCTTTTATAGCCAACGGCTGGCTGAGGAGACGGTGATAGTGAAAACGAAGGGTCGATAGTGAATTCACTTTCCTGGAGTCATTTTACACAAATCCTCTTATGTACCGTAGATTTATCTGTAGACAAGAGTAAGTCGAAGTTGTTTTTTCTTTTTAATTATTATGACGCCAAAATAAATTGGTTTAAAAGCCGGGTTAGAGAGTAACAATTAAATAACTCCTTTATTAAAAATAGAGAGTTAGAAGTCGAGAGGCAATTTCTTTTATGCTGAAAGACATCGAAATAAATTCAACCTACCAATAGATATTTTATGTTTCGACTCTCATCAAAAATGTTCCCTTTTTCTCTCGCCGGTGTATGTCCTTAGGCGTAGTGGCTAACGTACTGTACAACAACATCATAGTAAGAGAGTTTGGACTCTAGTCGCGCAATTACGTTCAAATTCGGACAACCAGCTATAGGTACCACTGCTGTCTTTCTAAAAGGATTTATTTGGTATTAAGTAAACCACGAAGAGACGCTATTAAATAACGAACCTAAACATAAACCAATCTTTTTCTCTCTTCCATGTGAAAGGATTATTGGGGATTTTATCTATTTTCATAAAGATTTATATTTCTATAATAGTGTAGGCGTCAGCACCGATAAAATCAGTGGCTAACACCAGGTCAAGCGGAATTTGCATAAATAATGTGCCTTTTGCGATTCTGACAAGACAGAGAGGCTGAATCCACATAAAACCAGAATGTTTATCGTATAAACAGAGTCGAACAACTAGCCAAAGCGTACAGACAAGCCAAGATCCCAGAAGAGTCAATTCGACCCCCCCCCCAATCTAGTCTGTGTTAATACACTGTTGCAGACAATAAAATTTTATTTACTATAATTTGTTGCCAGAGACCTTATCTTCAAAATGTATGTTTTCCAGACAATTTCGGTCATTCTCCCTGAGTCTCTGTCCAACTACAAGCGATCATCTAAGAAGCAACTATAACAGAGTTTTAGCTTATTTCTATTGAATATCATATGCAGTTTATTTGATTAAAAAGTGTTTGTTTATTTGATATATAGTTTTTCAACCTTAGTTTTTACATTTTTATTATATGGTGGATTTTACCCGGGATGGTTTTATTTCTACTTCATTTTTTGTTCAGCAAAGCATTTATACTAGTATTTCCGAAAATCCACTGTTCTTTAGTGCTTTTTCGTAGTATTCTTTTTCTTTATTGACGATGGCTTCGTTTAGTGAGTTTTCACATAATCTGAAACGGATGGATTATGGATCTCTTTTATTATGGTGGGTTTATGCGAGTAGGAAATGTATATGTAGAGTGATGGTTCTTTTTTATTTGTGAATCATATTATCTGTTTCATGTTTCATTTTTAAAATTCTCTTTAACTACAGATAAACTGGTTCACTATAATCCATCAATGATGAAGAAAACGTTTATCGTCAAGGCAGATTTCTGTCGACCAGAGTTCAAATCCTGGACAAAGCCACAGTTCACATAGCGCTAATACCCTTGGGAAAGGTATGAATCCAACTATTCCCCCTGCAGCTATGGGTAAACAGTAAGACAGACTGGGCTCTTTAACCTTGGTTAGGCAACCAGTCTAGGAGAAGGAAAACTCTGAATTCAAACCTCTTAAATATCAGCTTGGGGTGGTCACTACTAGAATAGGCTCAGTCCTAATTAGTGATCTATCTCAATTAAAAAAAAGAAAAAAAAGATCTGTGACATTGTCGTAAGCAAACTAAGTTGCACTAGTATGTTCACTTTTTGAACTAATACCCTTGGGAAAAGTATGAACCCTGTCATCCCCGACCCCCATCTATGATAGAGGTCATTGGTGAGAAACTATCAGTTACCAAGCGCCAAAATGCATAATATATATATATATATAGATCGCGACTTGCCTTTCAAAAATAAAACGCTGATCAAATACAGTTACATAACTAAAAAGATTTTCATCTCCTGTCACATATAAAAACATCCATCATTTTCTTCACCCAAGAGACATCCTGATGAAGGTTCAATGTAACTGAATATTTTAAACATCGATTATTAAATTCATCCCAATTCGGAATACTTGTTTTTCTAATTTTCTTTATATTGTCGGATTTAATTTCCATATTTACTCCCATATATATATATATATATATATATATATATATATATATTATATATATGGTTATTTACCGTCAAGGCAGATATTTAAAATTAAGTTTATTAACCGATTGGATGTTTTTTTTTATTTGAATAGAGTAATACATTTGTATGAAGTTGCCTAATCAGATCAAAAACAGCAACAGTGTAAAAAAAATTTAAAAATTAATTTGGTTGATTTAAGAAATAATTTTATGAAAATGAATTCAACTTATTTTTGGAAACTATTGGGTGAATTACTTAACATAATTTGATCTGTATGTAAATACTGTAGCATTATTTTTTTTAAGTGTTGATGTGAAAAGATAGTAAAAAGGGAATATTTCATAGGCATAACAAACAAATTGTAAAATGCTCTTGATAATATACCAAGGGGAAAATAAATTTACCACACACATGCACGCACACACACACATACATACATATATATATATATATATATTGTGAGAATTATTTTCTCATCCCCCTCTCTCTTTATAACTTGGTAGCGAGTTGATGAGGTAGTCACCGACTGGGTTATCCCATTTCCCCTCTGTCAATGCTGACATCCCCTCGTAGTGGTTCATACCAAGGCCTTAAAAGTCCGGTCGCGAGGCGGGTGGACAGAACTAGAGAGAACTTGACAGTGGTACAAGCTGAAAGCGTGTTGGTTAAACGTGCATTCCGCATTCTTCTTCCCCCTCAACTATTTGACCCAGTACGAGTAACAGTGGGTCGCGTTTTTGAAGTGGTTAGCTGCAAAGCCCACTAAATTTCGCAACCACTTTATTTACCTGGTCTGGTGGTTACCCCACTAAAGCTCTCTACTGGCCCCTCCCCACTACGTCGGGATAAGCGCCTTAAATTTTCCCCGACAATATATATATATATATATATATATATATATATGAAGCAAAGGAAGTGAATCCGACGGTATGTAGTATATTAAGAAAGATTGAAAAACAGGTTTAAATGAGTTAAGTGGTGAGTTTATTGACCGACGCTGCAGTGTTTCGATCTATTAATTAGACCATCTTCAGGGCATTTGTTGGTATATGGAAGGTAATAAGAAATTTTTATCACAGAATAACGAGAAAAGCGAGTGATAGTCCTTGTTTATCAGTCTGTTTAAAATTTGAAGTTTGAAAAAAGAAGACGGTTTGAAATATGACGTCAAATATTCTATTTTAATGCCCTGAAGATGATCTAATTAATATTCTCTTTTAAATGCCCTGAAGATGATCTAATTAATAGATCGTAACACTGCCAATAAACTCACCACTTAACTCATTTAAACCTGTGTTTTTTCAATCTTTCTTAATATATATATATATATATATATATATATATATATATATATATATATATATGAGTTTCCAATCTTGCGTTCCCTTCCGGACTAATATCATTAGGGAAAGTATAACATGGGTCATCCGTTAAGCTGTGGCTTAAATAGTACCCCTACTGAATGGCCTTGGCATTAAATAATACATTAAGTTCGTATGTCATTAAACAAAGTAACCAGCTTAATCCAAACCAAATCCGAAACAAGGATTCTATCAGCAGTTCTAAGGAATCATACTAATACACAACATTTTCATTGTGTATTTATTAATAAAAAGGAGAATTTTGTAGGCATTTATCTAACCCGTTCGTCACAGATAGGATGCGACACAAAATCGCAAGTATGGGACACTTAGTACGGATACAATTCGCTATTCAGTAGTTAATGATCCGTGTGACAATCTTACTAATCATTACAGGGCCTAACAAGCAGGATATTTTATATCATTATTGTGGATGTAATGAAAATAACATACCTCGAAACTCAAAGCGTGCGCGGACGAGTCTGGCCTGCAGGGTCATCGCGGGAAAGAGAGATGGCTGCTGTAAGCACTATAATTAACGATGGGCGATCTCGAACCAGCGAGAATGAGATTGCACGTATGCAAATTCTCTCGAGATCGGGCGTGCATATAAGCGTACGGCGACGGCTAGAGGGAGCGTCAGACGATTATGTACGACGACTACGAAAACAGCTGGCAGTAGCATTTTGGCTCTTGCGACGGGTGGACGAGGCATTTCGAGATGGATTTTGATTGTTGGTGAGCAGAGTGCAGCACAGTTGGGAGAACATTATTACTAGATTTAGTGAGAGAGGAGACCCGCCTCGTGCAACACGGTGTGACGGCGGGGGTGAAGACTTGCCGTATTCTCGAAGGAAGCGGGCGAGGCTTTACCTAGCGTGTAGGACTGACCTAGAGTCGAACCCGCTTCCTTCAGAATGTGAGAGCTGTGGACGATCGGTGAAGTAGGAAATGGCATAGAGGCCCGGCTGTGGGTGGTCGCGCCGTGCTAGCGAGTGTCGCACGTGCTGAACGGACAATTATGAGTGAGGAGCCCGATGTGGTGAAATTGGGGTGTATTTAAAGGACTTATTCTCACAGACCAGGCAGAACAACTTGCAGTAGTATTTTGTTGTCGAAACGACCGGGACAAAGAAATATTTTTGGAAATTGGATTTTGGAGCGAGATACAGTTGGGATGGTTGGACTGTCGATTGGAGCCTTGAGTCAGACTTGACTGTGACCCCACCCTACTGATTAGACTAGAATTATTTTATAGAAACCTTTTGTTTTGATAAAGAATATTCATATATCTTCTATGATAAACATTAAAAAGTATTTCTAAGTTGATATTTACTCTACTAAAATGTTATGTTAACTGTTTCCGAACTTTATTTGAGGTATAAAGTCCGTCGTACAGTATTAAAGACCCCAGGTTAATGTATCTAAATATACAACGTCTTTTCGATGAGAACTTTTAACACGTTGAACTACATTTTAACACTTTTACTCCTATGTCAGCTTTTCCCGTAAAAACTTAATTAAAACTCATAATCATAGAAAAAAAAAGGGTCTGTTTTACTACAAATAAACTAAATCGTACAAAATAATCTATATGTATAAAAGAAAGATTCAGTATGTCTGTCCGCCCTGTCGGTGGGGTGTTAGAATGCACCTCTGCAGAGGGGTAAGACTCCCCCAATGGGGCCACCTTTTGGCCGTGGGTGGTGACCCGTGATGCTTAAGGATAGAGCCCAGGTGGATGAGCAGTTCATGACATGCAATACTCCACTTTGGCCCTATCTTGGGCTAGACGGGCGGTCGGAGAGGCCCCTCCGATCAATCAGCTGGTCACGTCAAGCCCTAGCACCTATATGATTTTCCAACCCTATTGCCCTTATGCAAGCCCCAACCCCTTTTTATCAAATGGGTGCTAGAAGGCGGTGGCTGCAGGTCTACATGTCCTGGGAATGACGTTAAACTCTATCTGATGGTGAGGTTACAGTTTTGGAGGTTTGGGGAATGTGGAGCACCCCTTCATCACCATTGCTCTCAGGTCCACTCTGACCCGGAGTGGTAGTACCTGTTAGGGTCCTATCTATGGGTTGAATAGAAAAATGTATTTATAAAAAAATTGTATTATCCATTAAGAATTGATTTATTTCAAAACTTTATCGGCATTAAATGACCCACTGAAGTTGATATACCGTAAAACAAAACAACCAAACCAAATCAACTACATTTTAACACTTTTACTCCTGTGTCAGCTTTTCCCGTAAAAACTTAATTAAAACTCATAATCATAGAAAAAAAAGGGGTTTGTTTTACTACGAATAAACTAAATCGTACAAAATAATCTATATGCATAAAAGAAAGATTCAGTATGTCTGTCTGTCCCTCTGTATGTTTGTACAACGACCGATAACTTCGACAGAAAGTTGTACATTCATTACTTAACACGTCACTAAAAAAAAAATAGACAAATTTTCTTTATTTGGACACAGAAATGCCGTCACCTTGTAAAAGAATAACACATAACTATAACGACCGCCCTGTCGGTGGGGCGTTAGAATGCACTGACTGCACCTCTGCAGAGGGGTAAGACTCCCCCAATGGGGCCACCTGTTGGCTGTGGGTGGCGACCCGTGATGCCTAAGGATAGAGCCCAGGTGGATGAGCAGTTCATGACGTGCAATACTCCACTTTGGCCCTATCTTGGGCTAGACGGGCGGTCGGAGAGGCCCCCTCCGATCATGGCTGGTCACGTCAAGCACTAGCACCTATATGATTGCCCCAACCCTATTGCCCTTATGGCAAGCCCCAACCCCTTTTTATCATATGGGTGCTAGAAGGCGGTGGCTGCGGGTCTACATGTCCTGGAATGACGTTAAACTCTATCTGATAGTGAGGTTCCAGTTTTGGAGGTTTGGGGAATGTGGAGCACCCCTTCATCACCATTGCTCCCTGGTCCACTCTGACCCGGAGTGGTAGTACCTGTTAGGGTCCTATCTATGGGTTAAATAGAAAAATGTATTTATAAAAAAATTGTATTATCCATTAAGAATTGATTTATTTCAAAACTTTATCGGCATTAAATGACCCACTGAGGTTGATATGCCATAAAACAAACCAAACCAAACTACAACGATTTATCTCGTCTATGGTATTAAACTAAAAACTGTCTAAGACATAGCTATCTCTCCCAAATTAATGAATGGATAAAATTCGTCAAACTATTTGCAATTTGAGATAGAATCAAATGGAAATAAATATTTCTTGCCTACTGCTAGAAATCGGTGAAACAGATATTGCAAAAAATTACTTTTGTTAATAATTCACGATATTATTATAAATTCTTTTGATAAAATTGCTGTGAAGTGTCTGAAGCCAATTAGTTTGATTATTTACACCGCAACTACAGCAATAAGAGACAAATATTTTTTTAAATGCAAAGATGTATAAACGTAACAAAGATGGCTAGAATACACGTCAGTCTATAACCTCTCAGATAATTTTTTTTGCAAATCTAAATTTATTTCTTTAACATTGAGAAATTAATTTTTCTAATCTAACGTAGTCTGACATGGTAGAGATCAGTTATTAAATGATCACTCTTAAGTCTGGCACAGGTAGGATGGGTATTCTATGAGAGTATAGCCTAGGAAAGGCCGGGTTAGCTCAGTCGTAGAGCGTTCGGCTAGAAACCACAAGGTTCCTAGTTCGATACAGGTCTCCTGCCAACTCAGCGTATGAGTAGCACAGGGATCTGCGCGGTAAAGTAAAGAGCTGATGGTAAGTGTGGCCCCACCTCAAATGCCAAAAAAAAAACTCCTTGGTCTAGCGCTATTGAAAAGGGGTTATACTCCCTCGCTGATACCAACTTTTAAGCCACTCCGACAACAATACTTACTTACTTAAAGGGCAGGTTAGCTCAGTTGGTAGAGCGTTCGGCTAGAAACCACAAGGTTCCTAGTTCGATACCGGTCCTCGCCAATTCAGCGTATGAGTAGCACAGGGATCTGTGCAGTAAAGTAAGGAACTGATGGTAGGTGTGGCGCTCCACCTCAGATGCCAAAACAATCTCCTTGGTCTAGCGCTATAGGAAAGGAGACAGACTCCCTCGCCGACTGGTTGATACCAACTTTAGGCCGCCCCGACGACTTTACTTTACTTATAGCATACTGAGAAAAGTACAAAATGTATATTTTAGAACATTGAAGGGAGTAGGTGGAGGAGGAGTTCTAACAGTAGTTTTTTGAATAACGAGACGAAGACTCCTTAGGTTTTAAATCACCGCTTTTCCTTCTCCTACACCGGTTTAAAGAACCCTGTCTATCCTACTATTTACCCATAGCTTGTAGAAGAATAATTGGATTATTATCAAATGTATTAGCTCTGTGTCCATTACTACTACGGTAACCATTACACCCAGCACATTAAATACAAAAAAAAAATACAAAAATGTATAAACACAACAAGGCTAAAAAATATATCAGTCTATTACCCCCCAGAAAATTATTTTTGCCAAAGTATATTTCTCAAAAAAATGCCCTTTCCTTCTGGTAATTTACGTATATATATATATATATATATTATATATATATATATATATATATTATATATATATATATACTATATAATCGAGAATTACTGAATAATATTAAGTTTCTCTGATTTTTTTTTTTGGCTAAAAATAATTTCTCTGGAGCTGTAGACATTCTATTTTCCAGGCAAACGAATGAATGACATGAATTTATTTGCTTACAAATGTCACATACAAAAATACACATACATAATACGTACACACACACACACACACACACAAACACTCTCTCTCCCTATCTCTCTCTCTAAATCTATCTATCTCTTTCTTAATATCTCTTTCACATTCGCGCTCTCTCTCTGTCTCCCCGACACCCTCTCTCTCTGTCTCTCTCTCCATCTCCTCTCCACCCTCTCTCTCTCTAATATATATAATATACACATACACACTATGTCTCTAGCTACCCATCTTTCATTCGCCACATTCCACATACAATCTATACATACTTTTATATATATATATATATAATATATATATATATATATATATATATATATATTTTACCAACCCCTCCGCACGAGCAGGATGTGACACAAGGTCAATTTCTTAAGCGTTTAACAGGTTTGAAATCAGAGTATTCCTTCTCCTAGACCGGTTGCCTAACCACGGTTAAAGAGACCAGTCTGCCCTACTATTTATCCATAGCTGGAGGCAGAGTAGGATTCATAACTTTCCAAAGGGTATTAGCGCTAAGGGAAATGCAATTGCCACGTCCAGAATTTGAACTCGGGGCGACGAGTCCATTTCCCATGACATTATACTACACGCTTCCTATAAATATATATATGAATAGATACACACACACGCGCGCACACATATATAATTATATATATATATATATATATATATATATATATTATATATATAATATAATATATATAGTTATGCTTGCGTATTTTGGGGGGAGAGGTAACACATATATCATTCACCTAACATGTTCTCCATATTTAAAAAAAAAATTAATTGACTGACTGATAGAATTTTCTAAATACGTTGTCAAATATTTTTTTTTTAGATAAAACTCAAAATGACAAGTGAACACTTTTAATTATTGATGAATGTTTATTTTATTTGCATCTTAATCACAACTTGCCGTGAACGCAAGTTTACGACAGGACAGATAAGAAATAGCAGATAATCTTTAAGATTCCTATACTTCGGTGAGCCACACTAAATTCGACAGCTTTTGTCCCGTTTGAACTGCCATTGTATTGTTTAGTGACACCCTTTTTAATTTTCTATGCCAATGTTCCATGTATTGGTATCATTCTTACCGTCCAGTTGAGTTCAATGAAAAACGATTAATCCAAATTTGTACGAAAATTCTCGTCAAACGACAAGGAAACTGGCAGAGAAGATTGAATGCTCCCACATTGCTATAGAGAAGCATCTTCACTCGATAGAAAAGGTTAAAAAGTAATTAGATGAAAACAACAAAGACAAAAAACGGCGGGAACTTACTTGCCAACCCAATAATAAAAAATCAAAACAAAATCCTACAACTATTTCTCTGCCTTTTCGACTGGTGCTGGTAAAATACCGACTGTACCTCTGCAAAGGGGTAAAATCCCCTAATAGAGCTACTTGTTGGCCGTGTGTAACGACCCTTTATGCTTAAGGACGGAATCATCGTAGCTGAGCAGTCCATGATATGAAAAACTTCACTTTACTCCATAGGCTAGATGGGCGGTTGGTTAGGCCTCCTATCACCAATCGGCTGGCCCCACCAAGCCGTAGAACCTAAATATGATTGTCCCAACATTAATGCCCTTATGGCAAACCCCAAATTATTTTTATCGTATATGTGCTAGAAGGTGGTGGCTGAGGGTTTCATTGTCCTGGATAAGTCTTTAAACAGTATCTATTGGTGAGGTTACAATTCTGGAGCTCTGGGGTGTGTGGAGTACACCTTCATCGCCATCATTCTCAGGTGCACTCTTACACTGAGTGGTAGTACCTATCAGGGTCCCATCTACGGGCTAATAGAAAAAAAAAAAATGAATTAAAAAATCGTGTTTAAAAAATTGAGTTTAATTTTTTTTTAATTGAATACCCATCAAGAATAAATAAAACAAAACGGCTCCGGCATAAAATAACCCAAAAAGAGTTGACATGCTGTAAAATCCAACCAACCAACCAACGAACTTCTATCCCTTCTCGTCCAGCTATCAGTACTACGAGATGCGTAAACAATTTTTCTTACGATTTTTATCCAGACGAAGAAGTATTTATCATTAGTCAGTGATATTTCAAGATACGTTATCAAGATATACCGACAAATTCCAATTTTCGACGTTCACCCTTAGATGACCATGGAAATACTAACCAGGCGTATACTTAGTTTTCTGGCCAGACTAATGACATAGAATTAAGCGCTTTCTACTTAGCTACACCATAAGATTATTGGTATATATGTATTTCTCTATTCTTCTGAACATTTGACAGAAAAAAAGCGATCTATTGTAATTTAAAAAAAAAAATGAAAAAAACAGATAAAAGCAAATGTGACACAATGATTATATTTGGCTTTGGTTTGTTTTGTTTTACGGCATATCAACCTCAGTGGGTCATTTAATGCCGATAAAGTTTTGAAATAAATCAATTCTTAATGGATAATACAATTTTTTTATAAATACATTTTTATATTTAAACCCATAGATGGGACCCTAACAGGTACTACCACTCCGGGTCAGAGTGGACCAGGGAGCAATGGTGATGAAGGGGTGCTCCACATTCCCCAAACCTCCAAAACTGAAACCTCACCATCAGATAGAGTTTAACGTCATTCCCAAGACATGTAGACCCGCAGCCACCGCCTTCTAGCACCCATATGATAAAAAGGGGTTGGGGCTTGACATAAGGGCAATAGGGTTGGGAAAATCATATAGGTGCTACGGCTTGACGTGACCAGTCGATTGATCGGAGGGGGCCTCTCCGACCGCCCATCTAGCCCAATATAGGGACAAAGTGACAATGATTATATCTCGACAAACTTTCCTTTTCTTATAAAAACCGTCAACAAAACAATAAGTATGTCAGTGATACTGTAGGGCTGCACCACTGTAACGAAACGATTGGAGGAAAAGCAAGATGCAAACTGGATAAAGATGCTACGTTCTGTGTTGAATAAATCCTGAAAGCAGCTCCGAACAAAGACAAGCTGTACAGCCACTTACCGCCTATCATATAAACCATCTGGTTGCTTGTTTTGTTTTAAGGCATATCAACACTTTTTAGAGCATTTAATGCCGAATCAAGTCATTTTGATAATCGCTTTCTTACGGTACCTGCTGTTGCTTAAATGGTCACCCCATCTAAGTTTTGAACAGGTTCTGCGCTGCTTAACGTCGGGGATTTAGCGGGAACCGTTGCTTCCCACGTGACTTGACCTTAAACCACAAACCATCTGGATTAGACAAGACATGGTGGACACTGCTGGATATCAACATTCGGGATTATCTAACGCCAAAGCCATTTCTGTAGAAGAGTAGTGGTACTATTTAATCCATAGTTGGAGGATGAGAAGGGTCTATTCTTTAACTAAGCGACTAGAGAATAAACTAGATGGGAGCTGCACAAGAATGCTGCCGGTGATCCTGAAAAGACGTGGAAACAACACCCCACGAGAAAACAGCTGTATGGTCACCTGCCACATATCACCCAAACCACCCGAGTAAGACGGACAAGACACGCGGGACACTGCTGGAGAAGCAAGGACGAACTCATAAGCGACGTCCTCCTGTGGACGCCAGCACATGGACACGCCAGTGTGGGCCGACCAGCAAAGACGTACATTGATCAGCTCTGTTCGGATACAGGATGCTGCATAGAGGACCTGCCGAGAATGATGAGCGATAGGAACGGATGGAGAGAGATTGTCATGGATATCCGCGCTGACAGCGCGACATGATGATGATGATGATTAGTTCGAAGGGCGAACGTAATAGCACGAATGGAGTTCGAACTAGCTTACTACCATGTCGGAGTTAAGCATATTAGACACTTCGTCACGACGACTGCTCTCCTGAAAATGTAAGAATCTTTCTATACCAAGCCATGTTAGTCAATGGTTTGCTGTATATATATATATATATATATATATATATAATACAATTATCTTGTTATATCTTTTATCTTAGCCAACTGCTTACTCGATGGATGCTATTTGTCTGTCTATATATCTACCCAACCACTCCGCATGAGCAGGATGCAACACAAGGACATTTTTTACTCTTTGCCTTACAAATTTCCCCCCACAGCTGTACCAAATTTTACTGATATTTTTAAAAATGTATGATGGAATATTTCAACGTTCACTATTAATTCACCTTAGAAATCCTTCATTCAAATATAGTCCTTCTGTCAATGATAATGATATA